>JARFXV010001370.1:0-495331 GCA_031761425.1 Cosmopolites sordidus | reverse complement strand
CGCTGGAATCGAACCAGCTATCGCTCCAGCGTGGATTCGGCAAAGCAGGCGCTCTTACCGCCGCACCAACGCGACCGGCTTATTATTATAAAATACTGAGAATTATTGAAAAAATGATGCCACAACCATATACAGTTTGTAACAAAAGTTTACATACACCATGCAAATTGCATATATTTTTAAAACGGTTTAATTGCTGGCTTTTTATTTTTACAAGTTCACATTCCAAATACAAATTAACAACAATAGGAACGTAACCAAATTTTTAATTGTAAATTCCATTCAAAATAAATAAATAGTCCTGAATAATACAAACTAAACGTATAGCAAGAAATACACTAATTTGAAGAAGTAAAAAACTATTTAGTGATTATAGTATTTTTATCAGAAATGCAAATTATATTTTAGTACGTTTTAGGTCTCCACCTCAAGGGAATAGTAATATTTAGTTTTTTTAAGTATATTATTTTTGTTACAATGATTAAAAAGGAAATTTCTGTTCAAATTCGAAATTTTATTGTAAAATTACGAAGCGAAGGAAAATCTTATATTCTGTCAAAAAAGTAGGGGGAATTGATCATTTGATGAAAAGCCCGTTTAAAGGGATTGGCAAAATTATTTTTATTGCTAACTTAGCACAACTGTCCTCTATACTAATGCGGAGGGGTGAACGTCATATGTCATTTAGTTTGTTTACAGTACTCGATTTTCTCAGTTCATCAAGTGTGTTTTGCGATTGTTACAATGGATAAAAACATCCAACAAAGAATTTGTCTTAAATTTTACATTGCAAATGGAATTTCGTGTGCTGCTTTCGAGTCGCTGAAAATCTTTCAGAAGGCTTATGGTGAATCGACTTTATCAATAACACGTGCATATGAGTGGTACAGTATGAGAGATGTGGTGGGAGATTTGCGTCGCTCTGGTCGGCCATCAACGTCTTCAACTGAAGTTAAGATCGTTAAAGTGAAGAAAATGGTGACTGAAAATCGTTATTTAAGTTTGAGGGAGACATCCGTTGATCTTTCTGTGTCTCACGAATTTGGCATGAAACGCGTTGGCGCTCGGCTAGTGTCAAAATAGCTGAATTTTCCTTCAGGTATAAAGGTCGCTGAAGACATGTTAGAACGAGTCAGTTTCGACTCCACGTTTATAAAACGTATTGTAACTGGTGATGAGACATGGGTATACGAGTTTGACATCCAAAGCAGTCAACAAGCTTCGGAATGGCTCCTTCCAACTGAACCGAAACCGAAAAAACCACGTCAAAGTCGATCACGATGGTTAAGGCGATGTTTCTGTTTTCTTCGATTATCGCGGTGCACTCGGAATTCTTGCCACACGGTAAATAAACGGCGTTTGAGAGAGCAAATTATTCGAAAAAGGCCACATTTGTGGAAAGAAAATTCTTGGATTTTGCATCATGACAACGCACCATCTTACAATCTTTTTCTGGCCAAAAACTCGAACAACCACCGTATCCACCTGATATAGCTCCGGCCGACTTCTTTCTCTTTCCAAAACTCAAATTACCACTTCGAGGCACCGGTTTTCAGTCGATAGAATACGCAAAAGAGAATTCGCGGCCGAGAACTGAAGTTGATTCCAGAAAATGCGTTAAAATGTTTTGACAATTGGATTATTTATTGGCATAAGTTTATTATTTCGGAAGGGGGCTATTTAAAAGGCGATACAATACATTTTTATAAATAATAAACATTTTGTATTTTTTTGACAGAAAATGTATAATGAAATTGCAAAAACAGTACATTTGTATTGTGCAACGATTCAGATTTATAAAAAAATTAATTTACGCGCTTCAGTGCGGAATAAGCCCAGCGCTGGTCGTCCAAAAAAATTCAATGAAAGCTTTATCCGTACAATTTTTGAAAAAAAATTAGACTAAATCCCAGAACTAGTGCTTCCAAAATTGGCTGGTCAAGTTCTAGAAGAAACTGGAAAATGTGTCTGTGTCGAACGGTAAAGTTAGGGCACTCATATAAAAAAAAATACACAAAAACGGTTACAATTTGCCAGGCAGCACTTGAACAAGGATTTTGATTTGTGGAAAACAATTTTATTTACCGATGAAAGCAAATATAACATTTTTGGATATAAGGGAAAAAGTAAAATATGAAGAAAAGCAAACCAATAATTAAAACCCGAAAATTTGATGGTATACTTTTGTGGCTAACTGTAGTACTAATCAATAAAAATGTATTCAAAATACCTCAAACCCAGCAATATTTTATTCAAACTACATTTAAATACTTTTCGTACGGTTCTAAGTACGGTCCTGCAGTGGGCTACGTAACGGGACATTGTACCCGAAGACGTAACACCTTGAGCGAAGTCAGTTTCAAATCGATACACAGACCATATCAACAAAACAATATCTTAAGTTTTGTTTTTCCATGCTTAAAACCAATATTATAAAAAAAACACAAATATGGAATCTTTAACATGGTGTGTATAGCCAATCTTGGTAACGCCACATTTCAAATATAAGAAGAAGAAATTGACATAGTCACAGCCTACTAAGTAAAGATTAAGTCTAACATTTTTATTCATGTTATAGGGGTACATTGAAAAATATTTTAAGGAAGTACTCTATATATTCTAAATGCTTATACAGTCTGTATAAAACGATACTTTTTAACTTTTTAACTAAATACGTGCTCTCGTAAATTTCTTTTTCATTACCTGTTATAGTTTTGGGAATAAACAGAAATCACGTGGTGCTAAATCAAGCTAATATGGATGACAGTAGAATAGCACGATATGTTTTTTGTCTAAGATACAAAGTGCATCAAAGAGCACGGTTTATTGTCCTCAGCTTTCGATTTTAGATAACCCCACGAGAAAAAGTCCATAGGGTTCAAATCAGGACTACATGGAGGCCAAGTTATGTCACCTGTCCCGGAAATCAATCGATTGACATGCGCCCCTCGCAGTTGTTGCGTTTGCGTAGTGAACCAATGATATATAAACTTTATTATGGGACACCTTGTATCTTTTTTTTGTGTACGTTCATTTTTTACAGATGTACAAGCTTCCCAATGAGCGAGACAGACACACGGATGATTTTGATAAATTTCAGCCAGTTTTTAGACGTTTTCATTAATTTGATTTGTTATTGCTTAGCCTGGTCGTGGATTGTCTTTAGTGATTTCTCTATTGTAAAAAAACCAAGTTAAGTCTGGTGTCAATTCATTCAAAGATGGCGTTGCTGGATTCTCCACTACATTCTTATAGTCAGAGCCAAATTAATTCAGGTATTTCATAGTCCTCAGCGTTTCCAGACTTATGTTCTGTGTGCAAATTGTGGAATAAGATAAAATGTGTAGTAAGGAGCAAGAAAAGTTTGAAATTTCAGCTTATTAAACAAAAATACCTCTGGAATACCACTGTTTATGCACCCGCTGCGCCATAGTTTATTTATGTTTCCTGAGCATAAAAAAATATTTTGAAAGCACCTCTTAAACACGTTTGCTTATTTAAAATAAATAATTTTCGTTTTTTCCGTTTCATCAACCATATTTTCCATAAAAATCTACATGTCCTACTCGTCTTCTTTTTTCCTTTCATGGCATTTGCTCCGAAGGTTATTTTATTTTTTTTTACTTTAAGTTGAAAATAATGCAGGACTGGATAAATGTTTTATTTTCATTATTAGTGCTAAACTGTGTATTCAAAGGAAAATATTATTTACAAAAGCTGCAAAAAGCAATAAACATATATCTTAGAGGTGACATGTATATATATATATATATATATATATATATATATATATATATATATATATATATATATATATATATATACATATATATATATATATATATATATATATATATATATATATATATATATATATATATATATACATATATATATATATATATATATATAATATATATAATATATATACATATATATACATATATATATACATATATATACATATATATACATATATACATATATACATATATATATATATATATATATATATATATATATATATATATATATATATATATATATACAATATATATATATATATATATATATATATATATATATATATATATATATATATATATATATATATATATATATATTATATATATATACATATATATATATATATATATATATATATATATATATATATATATATATATACATATATATACATATATATACATACATTAAAACGTACTTTAAGACTTAATACCAGTTATTTTAGTGTACAGTGCCATTAAACTTTTAAGGAAGAACATTCATTCGAGTTAAGCTAACCCCCTCAAACAATAACGTCAAAAATAGTCGTACCTTTTTTTTCGTTGTTTTTTCTCTTCGGATCCAGGGCTACCGGCGATTTTCTCACCGTTTCAGTGTCATGACCCTCGGGCCGGCTCCACCCAGATCGCGGGCTGCATTCCAAGCCGCCTAGATTGAAATGCAGGCCCGCCTTGAAACGACCAGTGACGTGCATCACCGGTTCTCTCGCACTGCGAATCAGAATCGTAGAGATGACCTTGTTGCGAAGCATCCGTTGTTTTATCTCTTTATCTCCCTCTCAATTTACTTTTTGTTCGTTTGTTTTTTTTAAATTGGTGTAGGCATTTTTAGGGTAGGTTAATATCAGGAAATTCTCACGATCGATTTCAATGTGTCTACTCTTCTTCAGGCCGGATCGGGTCGTCGGGGTCTAAATTGGTGAGCGATACATTGTCGTATCCTGTGCATAAGGAAAAAGTAGCGAGATGTGAAAATTTGCTCGATCATAGTGTGATTTAACATTACAAGCCAAATATCTTCAAAATGTTTCAAATATTTAAAAAAAAATCTGTTGTATTCTTCTTATAATTTTCTTCTCAACATTCAATCAATATAGATTTAGCTAATATATTTTATGAATTTCGTGTACGTAGGAGAAAACGTATACAAAGAAAGTTCAACCCTGTTCAGAAACATCATAACAGAACAGAAAATACCATATAAATGAAAAAGTTAAAAATCTACCTAAAACAACAAGCTACAAAGTTGAAAACACTTATTTCTCTGTTTTTTTTTGCTACGCTGATGATGCGGTACTTCTGCTGACTCAGAAGATTACCAAAAGAGACTACTTTACACCTTTAATCAAACAGTCATTAATACAAACAAAACCAAAAGCCTATTAAGATCTAAAGAACCAACAAGATGCAAATTGGAGATCGACCAGAAGAGTATAGACCAAACAAACCACTTTACCATAATTATCTGGGAGCTGAAATACCAAGTTTTGGAAATCTACAGAATGAAGTTAGAGTATATAGAAGTACATAGATAGTATGGTGAAACAAATATCTCAACACAGACAGTAAACTAAGAATATATAAATCAGTAATGAGACCCATCATTCTGAAATAATATCAGACACTTCTGAGACAGAGGAAATAATGCGAACGGTTGAAATGAAAATAATTAGAAGCATTCACGGGGAAACATTACAGTATAGAATTAAAAGCGAGGACCTTCGACAACAAAGTAAGATAAAAGACATACGAAGGTAAGTAAAAGAGCGACGAAAATACTTATGAATAAACATACAAGGTATCCAATATTGTTGTACATTTTTGTAGGTATAATTAATATAAGTCGATTTAAGGTATAATAATTTTATTATTATAACCAGTGGTGGATCCTAGGTTTTTAAAGTGGGAAGGCGTAGAAGAAAATATTGCTGCTGAAGATTTTTTTTCTTTCTCATTTCCTTCTTTTTACTTTTCATGCTACTGAAGGAGCCACATTAGCTGTGGTGTCTAAGGAGTCAGCCTTACGTTACGGCAGTTAATGTGGACCGGGTTCGAATCCCATACTAGGCAAAAAAGTTTTTCTAAAATTCTTGTGAATGTTTCTAGGTAAGAGTGTAAAATCTGACAAGGAATCACCCCTCAGTCACACCAGTTCGAGGCTGAGTAAGGCTGGATGCCTTCTGAGAGGTTTTCTACGTTAGTCACTCGCCAGTCGGTAGGCTTCTCGAGATACTTTCGGTTAATCACAAAACTAAGGGTTGATAGCCTGAGGGGGGTGTTGACCGGAGTTTTCGGTAGCCGATGATCCTGGTTCGGAACCCACGTTAAGCTGTAGGTCCAGTCGCTAAATAGCCTTCTCAGTTGCTGATGCGCCTCTAACCCCAAAACTTTACTTTTCATGCTATTGACCCCCTATACAGGAGGTCAACCAGGAGAACTTTACAATTTAGTATTGTTACTACTTACAAGGACTTGGGAGGATGGGTTGTTGCTTGTTGCCTAGATAAAAGAATGAATAAGTAGGTGCTTACCGTTTCCCGAAGAGTAAACTATTGAAACAGTTTATTGTAACAGCAGATCAATAGAGAAAATTCGAAAAAGTTCATGAGAAGTTCGAAAAGTTTTAAAAAAATATCAAAGTTTTATGACAAAAAAGGGTTATTGTACACGTTTTTGTCGGTATATAATCAGTAATAGCACCTCGCCGTTTCCTAGTTTTTAAGGTGGAATTTCATTCGCCTGTTCTTGTCCAATATAACATTTTAAATAACTTTTTCATTAAAGGAATCCGGAATTAGTTCAACGACGTAAAAATTGTGGCGAGAGGATGGTATTTTTATCCGCATTATTTGGTGTGATGGGTCGACAGACGTTCTTCTACATTTGGAGATTTTAATTTTTAATAATATCTTACAATGAGTTAAAGGAAAGAAACTGAACGGAAATAAAATATGGTGTTTTGCTCTGAAAAATTGTTTACTGTGATAAATGCTAGAGGGGCGGCGCCCCAACGTCCTCCGTCGTGAGCCGCCACTGATTATAACATTACAGTACAGTGTTTCGGAATTTATTATGCAAAAATAATACTGTGGAGATGGTGGCCTTCGCGGCGCTGGCATTCTTGAAGGCATGATCGAAAATGTGCTACCACCCTGCCGCACATATGTCTGGATATCGAGTGGATCTCATTAACAATATTCTCCTTTAGTTTCAAAATGGTACGTGGTTTATTTTCATAAACTTTGCTCCACACGAAAAAAATAAGGGGAGTTAAATTTGGACTCCTTGGGGGCCAATTTATATCACCTCTACGGGATATCACTTTCCATTGGACTAATTCCTGTAGTTTCTTTCATTTCTTGTACAATTTGAATTTTATAGGGATGAAGACGAAGACCTTTTTTTTAAATGACATGCAATGAAGATTTCTTAATATGTACCTGGCTACTTCGCTTCCGTACGTACGGATTTGGATGGATTTTCTGTAACCAACTCACGCACACGTTCAATGTTGTTTGGACCTCTGCTTGACGTTGGATGACCCGTAGACGGTAAATTTAGTAGTTTCAAACTTTTTTATCCATTTCTTTATTAAATTAATATCATTTATGTCGCTTAAATTATACTCGGCTCTATAAAGATAACGAGCCGTAATAAGAGAATTGTTGTTTTGATAATACGCGCTAACACAGCAAGCACGTTGTTATCCGGTGAAACGCTCCATGGCCACTAATTTTCCCTGAACCAAGCTTCGATGTGCAGCGCGTTCTGCGCCACCTAGGAACAAACAAGTAATTCTGAACTAATATGAACGACATTTCTGGACACCTGGTATAAGCAGAATGGGCGACAATGGACTTGCCAAAAACGCGAAATTGAAAAAGAACTCAGGGTAGACCATCGAAAAGCCGGAGAGAATGTTGGATATTGACGTCTGAAGAGGTATAAGAAGACTGAAACAGGCAGTAGCCTACCTATAACACATCCGGCCTGACAAATAAAACACTTTTTTTGCAAATTTCGACTTTATTGATCAATATATTCCCCTTGAAGAGCAATACAATCATTCCAACGCTTTTCTAACATTTCTCCACCTTTTATATTGAACGTTTTCTATTTGCCTTTAAAATATCCTTCAGTTTCGGCAATTACCTCTCCACTGGAGCAAGATTTCTTTCCAGCTAGCATTTTTTGAGGTCTGAAAACAGGAAATAATCGCTGGGGGCCTGATCTGGAGATTTCGGTGGATGAGGAAGCAGTTCGAAGTGCAATTCATGCAATTTAGCCATCGTTGCTAACGATTTGTGACACGAAAGAGCACTTTTAGGTCCATTTGTAGCCTCTTTTGCGATCTCGTCCTTCAAAAGCACCAATAATGCTATGTAATATTCGCTCTATTGATGGTTTTACCTTTCTCCAGATAATCGATGAACAGAATTTTGTGAATCATTCTGATATTATCTGGTGTAATCACCCTACCTGCACGTGCAGAGCATTCAGCATCGCCGGTGCTTGTACGGCCGCGTTTGAATTCAACATACAATCAATTACGGTTGATTTTCCGGGGACTGGACAAACTGTATTTTTCTTCATCAAAAAGCAATGCTTAATCAACACACGAAATTCTTTTTTTCCATTGTTTTGAAAATAATCCCTCCACCGACTAATATTATCTTTCCAGATGGATTTAAATCAAACTCTGGAGTGGGATTCGCATTTGTATACCATTCACAAGGTTTCTCTATTCCGACTTTGGTCTCCTGCTATCGAATAAGCTCCCAATCCAGTATTCCGACTGCAGAAAACCTAGCTATGGAAAAATCACTGTCATTCATATATACCCAACCTCCATCCAAGTGGGTAGTGTGCTTGGACTCTGCTAACTCACTAAGATTACTGGAAAAAAAGCCAAACAATCATCCAATTACATCGCTTTGTTTGGACCTCATTGAATACATTTTCGCTCTTGTCTCCTCTCTCCGAATTATATGGGTCCCTGACCACTGCGGCATTTTGAGAAATGAGAGAGCGGATACTGATGTTAAATTAGCCTCCACTACGAGATCTCCTTGTTTCACTACAGTATCTCTGCCTCTGATCTTCACTCATTTACTAAATCTCTTGTCATGGGCGAAACAAATTGAGATAAATCAAAACAGTTATATCAATAACCTTCCGTCATTTCCATCCAGAAGAATCTCCACTATTTGATTCAGAATGAGATTTGGACATAGTGCCTTTTCTCAACAGTATTTTTTAAGGAGTGAACCTCCTCCCATTTGCTTTCTCCGTCCAACACTTTCTTACAGAATGCCGTTCCTCCCTTAACTCTCAAACGATCTGCAATCACTCTTTCGATTAGATATCCTTGACTCGCTTCTTTCAGATTTAAGAGAAATATCCATTATAGATTTGATATCCATTATAGACTATCATTCTTCCCACATTATTATCATTCCCCCTTTCCTCTCCTTTACATTAAGAAGAATATTCTCTGTTAGCACCTGAATTTATGAAAAGAAGAAGTAAAAAGAAAGTTTTTCTGACTTCTTCTTTAATTGCTCCCCACAATCTCACTGCCATAAGCAATATCGCTCAACATTGGCTCCATCACTTACATTTCCACTTTAAACACTATCGCCTTTGTCTTACTCTTACTTATTTGAAAATAACAAAAGTAGCACAATTCAAAAACTAGTAGACAGATTGTCATGGAATTTTGAGACATGACGTCTGAAGTTTGGCACAATCGACCACTGGTAAGGATTTTTCGTAAGTGACACATCTATATGTCAGACCGGGGACTTATTGATCGATGTGTTATGTGGTCATCCATATATTCGAATAGAAAAAATTGAATGTGAGTACAGTCACAAAAAGAATTAAATAACCTAAACCACCTGCAACTTTCAAACATTCCAACATAATGCAAATGCATAACGAATATGTATGGAGGTAAATATCGAAAAATCCACCGTTGAGACGGATTGAATGGTGATTGTGTGAATGGATCGAGAGTGGACATAAAAAAATGAATAGATCAAATATCTGGGGAACGCTTCAAGTTAAGGATTTGAATGGAATCGGGTGGCAATTAAATGCAACCTTTTACCAAACCATTCGTTTTATGTTACGTAAACGTTGGTAGAGTATCATTAGCAATATTTACCTTTCGTTAAGAGCACGGTTTTTTTCTCTGTCTGTCTTACCACACGTTCGCTTATGTAATAATCATGTTTGTTCCCATTTTGCGAGGGTCAAGATTGCATCGTACAAAAGCCCGATTGTTTGAGATCTATAAAAAATTTGATAAATTATTACCGTTCGTGTCAAATATACCAAAAAATATAAATAAATCAAATATATCAAAATAATATAAATATATCAAAAATTATAAATAAAGATGTTAGGGCTAATTCCAAGCTAAAAGAAGATATATAAAATAAAGTGGCGCCTGTTTTTATGAATAAAATAATATTTGAATAATGTATTTTTGTCTAATAAGGGGGAAAGAAAAACATTATCTGTTAGTGCCTGAATTTTTGAAAAGAAGTAAAGAAAAATTTCTGACTTCCGCTTAAAAATCAAAAAGAAGAATAAACTTATTTCTTCTTTTCATAAAAATGCTCTCCTTCTTTCTTTCTCTCCGCCTCTCTTTGTAGGACTCTTGCATTTATAAGAATGACAATTAAAAAGCAAAAGAAAACGAAGTGTCATTCTTATATTGCATAATCTGTATGATCTCATAAATAATATTAATAAAACAATGAAAAAAAATATCTGGAATGTTATGTGTATTTTCATTTCTTTTTTATTTTATTTTGCAGTACTCAAGAAAAAATCTTTGAAGAGACCAGTTCGGGAATTCTGAAAAAAGGCCGAATGAAATCGGAATTCAAATAGTAAGTATCAAACATTAATAATCAAAATTAAAATCCTTTATTTTAATATCATAATGGTATATCAGCGCCATCTAATAGAAAACGTTCCAACTGACACTACCAACGACCTTGACGCAACGAATCGGTTACTATTTTACCGTAATCACGTTTTTTCTTCATTCCGTGCATTCCGCACCCTCTCCCCACCCCTCTCATGATCGTTTACGCCCCCATTTTGCACCACCTACATCGTTTGGTTACTACCCTGTCGAAATAACAGGTTTCCGGTCCTGTTTCTACATTCCCCCGTTATTTACATATGGGACGGTGGTCTCTATCGGTTCTTTTTTCGTAACCGAGTAATTATTGCGGCAACTGTCGACTTCTACGCGATCCATGCGGATTCAGCTGAGCGGAACGCTGGTTTCACCGGTAATCTCTCGTATGCGAAACGAACACGGCCGTAGAACGAGGTCTCTAATTGATTTGGTAGCTGTAGAAAAAGGAGCTGGGAAAAAATGAGGCCGAATAATTTAACAAGAATGTGGATTTTTCGTTTTAGATTATTATTGATTTTAGTTTAAAATAGAGATTTAATTTATAAATTCAGGAATGTTGTGTTGAATGTGTTGACGCCTGTATTTCTAAAAAGAAGAAATCAATTTGAATTGAATCAAAGAATGCTGATAACTTCATTTTGAAGAGAAAATTGAAGACCGATATAAATGTTGAAATATATCATGACCAACGATAAAACAATATTTACCAACTGTACTATCCTTAACAATTTTAATGTTGGAAGTGACCACCGAATGGTACGAGCAAAAGTTAGGATTAACTGTGGAAGAGTCTGAAACTGTGTCGAAACTGGGAAATTGCTGAAGAGAGCCAGAGATTTTCAAATTGCTTTGTCGAACCCCTTTGCTGTGTTACAAGATCCGGAAGTAATGGAAATATCAGTTCAATATGAAGAAATCACCAACAATGTGCTTCAAGTGGCTGCTTCAATGGCACCAGACGAAAAAGGTCTCAAACAGACAAAAATCTCCAGTGAGACCATCGATTTAATGAAGAAACGACGGACAATGAGAAATGTAGAGAGTTCTTTTGGTAGGGTCGAGTACGCTGAGCTCTGCAAAACTATAAGAAAACGTATCAGAGAGGACACGCGCCGGTTCAACATGCAGCTAGGGCAAAAAATCCCGGAAGAAAACAAAGGAATTGACAAAACTAAACAGAAGCTGAGAAAGAAAATAACGGAAATGTTAGAGATAGTCAAAACATTTTATTTCCAGTTATATGAAGATCAGAACCAATCAAAGACAACAATATCCACGGAAGGACAAATTACAGATATCCTAGTGGAGGAAGTAACAAAAGCTATAGAATCAATGAAAAACGGCAAGGTTCCAGGAAAGGACAGTGTAACTGTCGAAATGCTAAAAGCTGGTGGTCGGACGTTACATAAAACACTGGCAAAATTATACTCAAAATGTCGCAAAGAACAAAAAGTACCTGACTAAAGAACTACCGTCCAATAAGCCTCCTATCAGTAATATACAAAGTTTTCACTAAGATAATATCTAAAAGAATATTAAAAAAACTGAATGACGCACAACTAAGAGAGCTAGCAGGATTTAGAAGTGGATTCAGTACAATGGACCACATCCAGGTTGTATAGAAGACCATAGAAAGGCACAACGAATACACCATGCCACTGTGCTTGGCTTTTATTTACTACGAAAAAGCATTTGACTTAATCTCAAAGCAGGCCATAATGGATGCATTGCTGAGCCAGGGGGTAGACAAAGCATATGTAAACCTACTGAGATTCATGTATGATGAAGCTACAGCGACAATTCACCTTGATGATCTTGAAGTGGGAATAAATGTAGAACGAGGTGTAAGGCATGGTGATGCAATAATCGCCTATTCTTTTCTCTCGTATTTCATTGTTTCAGTCAGAAAAACAAGGACTCGACTCCAAAACACTACGATTGATCAAGCAGACACTGACCGACACAATCTCTAAAGTGAAATTTATGAGAGAAATTTCCGAACCCTTCCTGATTAAAACCGGAGTACGCCAAGGAGATGGGTTATCCCCAATCTTCTTCAACCTGGTCCTGGACAAAGTCATAAGGGTATGAGAAAAGGAACTAAAAAATCAAGAACACTGAAAACCAATACGACTAGGACGATCCGAAAAACAACATAAAAATATCATGCCTAGCCTTCGCAGACGACCTAGCCATACTCGCAGACAATGAAAAAAGGGCAACCAAACGGATAGAAGTACTCAAGGAATGTGCAGAGAAAGTCGGCCTACCAATCTCCTTTCAAAAAACAGAATTCTTATGCTCAAAATTAGATGTCCAAAATTTGAAAACCAAATACGGCAAAATAAAAAGGGTCACTCACTTCAAATACCTGGGCGAGATCCTCGAACCCACAGGAGGAGAGAACACAGCACAGAAGACTCGATTACAGAAGATGAAGAGGTCTTATGGCAAGACACACAATATCTACAATAAGATATGCCTTCCACACACGCAAAAATAAGACAATACAACACAGTAATCAAACCAAAGGTACGATACGCAAGCGAAACACTTACACTTCATACAAAAAGTGGCATAAAAAACATACTAAAAGAAGAACGCAAAATTATGAGGAAAATTCTCGGCCCAAAACTGACAGAAAAAGGATACAGACTACATTCTAGAAAGACCACAGAGAGAATGTCCAACGTAGCGGCGGATATAAGAAAAAGAAGGTTGAAATTCTATGGATATATCAGTAGACTTCCACCGACAAAACTTACCAACAGAATTCTTACATACATACAAGGAGTCAAGTCAACAGTACCATGGATCGCATAAGTCAGAGCTGATCTGGGAAAGGCACAAATGGGTCCAACAGATTGAGGATAGAAGAACGCACAGAAACAAAATACATATGTGGAACGTTGCATCAGAGAGCGAAGTTTCGAGGAGATCGGGAACAAACTGGGCAGAGATCCACCGAAAAAGGATGAGAGAGGTGTGGAGGATCAGAAAGAACACTCAAAAATTAGGGAGAATGCTTTGTGTGATGCAACCGTGTCTATACGCACCTAATAATAATAATATATATATACATATATACATATATATATATATATATATATATATATATATATATATATATATATATATATATATATATATATATATATATATATATACTTACAAATTTGCTTAGTTACACAAATTACACTTACAAATTATACTTACCCCTTTGTGGATCAGACCTTGACGTGGTAAAGGGGTTTGAGTAGGGCAATGAAGCTTTGAGCTATGCCGTCTGGAGTCTATGCTCCTGGGAGGGTCACCCCTGGCGGACAGGTCAAAGCGGAGGCCTCAGACTAACATGATCCAAAATCTGCCAACCCGCATTGGACCAGCGTGGCAGATTACGGTCCATACCTTCAACATGGTATTTCAGTATGTTGAAATATGACAGTACAACCTGAAACACGGCCCTCATTCCCCGGAGGCCAAGGGGCAACTACCTACGGCAGCGGGAAGACCTGCCTCAAGGCAGAGGGTGCTAAGAATCACCGGGTTAGATCAGGCTGCCATTGGACTTTTGACATTGCAACGTTAAATATACGGACTATGAAAACAGAGGCCCGATTGCAAGAACTGTTAATCGAACTTGACAACATACATTGGGATATTATTGGGCTCTGTGAAACACGAAGGAAGGGTGAAGAGTTAATCAAACTGGAACCAACTGGACACGTACTCTACACTCGAGGTACGGAAAATGGCCGATGTGGCGGAATAGGATTCCTCATCAATCGAAAGCTGAAGGACAGTGTGGTAAAATTTGAAAGTACATCCGACCGATTAGCCCAATGCGTTCAGCTGAATAAAAAGTTTAGGCTTCAAATCGTCCAAGCTTATGCACCAACTATAAGCCATAAAGATGAGGAAATTGAGGAATTTTATGATGATGTGGCCCAGCTTTTATACAAGGAGAAATGTAGGTACAAAATCCTGATGGGTGATTTTAATGCCAGAATTGGAACAACAAGAACAGACGAAAATGCAACTGGCCCATATGGAACTGGTGAGCGAGACAATAGAGGTGACAGATTAGTTGATTTTGCTGAAGGACAAGAACTATATATTATGAATTCATTCTATAAGAAAAATATCAGCAGAAAATGGACATGGAAAAGTCCATCTGGGCTCACAAGCGAAATTGACTACATCATGACCAACGATAAAACAATATTTACCAATTGTACTGTCCTTAACAATTTTAATGTTGGAAGTGACCACCGAATTGTACGAGCAAGGGTTCGGATTAACTGTCGAAAAGAGCGCGAAAAAATGGTAAGATCAAAGAAGGGCAAGGTGGATTCTGGAAAACTGCTGGAGAGAGGAAGCGATTTTGAGATTGCTTTGTCAAATCGGTTTGCTGCGTTACAAGATCCAGAGGAGGTGGAAATATCAGTTCAATATGAAGAAATCGCCACCAATGTACTTCAAACGGCTGCTTCAATAGCACCAGAGGAAAAATCTCTCAAACAAACAAAAATCTCCAGTGAGACCATTGATTTAATGAAGAAACGCCGAGCAATGAGAAATGCAGGTAGTCCTTTTGGCAGGGTCGAGTACACTGAGCTCTGCAAAACTATAAGAAAACGTATCAGAGAGGACACGCGCCGATTCAATATGCAGCTAGTGCAAAAAACCCTGGAAGAAAACAAAGGAATTAACAAAGCTAAACAGAAGCTGAAAAACAAAAGAACGCAAATATATGCTTTAAAGCGTGAGGATAGCACAGTGTGCAGGACGCGTACCCAAATGTTAGAGATTGTCATAAGGTTTTATTCCCAGTTATATGAAGATCAGAGCCAGTCAGGGACAGCAATACCCACGGAGGAACAATATATAATACCAGATATCCTAGTGGAGGAAGTAACAAATGCTATAGAATTGATGAAGAACGGCAAGGCTCCAGGAAAGGATAGTGTAACTGTCGAAATGCTAAAAGCTGGTGGTCGGACGTTACATAAAACACTGGCAAAATTATACTCAAAATGCCTCAAAGAACAAAAAGTACCTGACTTATGGAAAAATGCAGAAGTGATCCTTTTACATAAAAAAGGAGCACAGGAAGATTTAAAGAACTACCGTCCAATAAGCCTCCTATCAGTGATGTACAAAGTTTTCACTAAGATAATTTCTAAAAGAATATTAAAAAAACTGAATGACGCACAACCAAGAGAACAAGCAGGATTCAGAAGTGGATTCAGTACAATCGATCACAACCAGGTTGTACAGCAGGTCATAGAAAGGCACAACGAATACACCATGCCACTGTGCTTGGCTTTTATCGACTACGAAAAAGCATTTGATTCCATCTCAAAGCATGCGATAATGGATGCACTGCTTAGCCAAGATGTAGAGAGAGCCTATGTAAACCTATTAGAATCGATATATGATGGAGCTACAGCCACAATTCACCTTGATGATCTTGAAGTGGGAATTAATATAGAACGTGGTGTACGGCAGGGTGACGCAATATCGCCTATTCTTTTCTCGGCTGGCCTTGAAGAAGTATTCCGTAAACTGGATTGGGAACAGGATGGGGTAAAGATCAATGGTGCAAACTTAAACCATCTTAGATTTGCAGATGATATTATTCTCATTTCACAAGACCCAGAGGAGCTGCAAAGACGCATACAAGAACTGCAAAGGGCTGGCGAACCATTTGGCTTGAAAATAAACCTGAAAAAGAGTCAGGTTATGTTCAATAACTTCGCTCAGGACAGAAGAATTTCAGTTTTAGGAAGGGATTTAGAGATTGTGGACAGCTTTGTATATCTTGGGCAGAGGATTTCCATGGAGGGGAATACCGCCCGGGAGGTGGAACGGCGTGTTAAATGTGGCTGGCAGGCATTTGGTAGGCTCAACATAGTGTTTAAGAGCAGACTCCCACTTTGCCTGAAAAGAAAAGTATTCGATCAGTGCGTTCTACCCGTTATGACATACGGAAGTGAAACCTGGACACTCACATCGCAATCAATTCAAAAACTTCGGGTGGCACAGAGGGGAATGGAAAGATGTATGCTTAGCATTACAAGACGAGACAGAAAGTCCTGCGCATGGATCAGGGAACAAACAAAAGTCTGTGACATCATTGGAAGAGTAAAACAGTTGAAATGGAGATGGGCAGGCCATATAGCGAGGCGATGGGATGACAGATGGACCAAGGCAATCCTGGAGTGGATACCGCTTGATCGCAAACGTCCGCGAAGAAGACCGAAAGCACGATGGACTGATGACATCGTTAAGTATATTGGACCCGAGTGGCAGAGGAAAGCCCAGGACCGTGAAGGTTGGAAGCATGCTGAAGAGGCCTTCATCCTGCAGTGGATCGATACGGGCTGATGATGATGATGATGATGACTTACAAATAAAAGAAAAAATATAGAGATACAGATGAAAAAAAGTGACATAACACCCAGAATAGTGTACCAACGCCTGAATTTATGAAAACTAGAATTCGTTCATCAATAAATCGAAGATAGGTGAAAGAAAGTTTCTAAAAAAACAGTTAACTTATCGCCTAAACAATTATTAAGAGGATCAAGCTGATACATTTAGACATAATGTAATAGGTGAAACGAAAAAAGATTGTCTCTTCGGATTACTAATGAAAAATGAATATTCTTAAAAATAATTATTTTTAAAAGGATTTATTAAATAATTATTAAATCGATTTTAACGTGTAATATTAAATGGAAGAGGATGAACTAACGTCAGGGTGAGTTTTTAATATTTTAAACTAGTGTTAGTGCTCGTATATCGAAAAAGGAAAGATGAGACTAGTACTGTTTGTAGAAAACCGAGGAACAATTGCACTGAAATATAAAAAATGATCATACATGTCTGGACTCAGCTGATTGGAGAAAAATTGCGAGGTTTCTGTGATTTTCCAACCCCTGTTGCAGAGGCCATGAAACATCGTCGACATCAGCTGAAAAAAATCGTCGTGTAGGGCCCGAGCTGCCCACGTCTTTGAAAATAAAAGAGTTACGAAACGTACGCGAACGGCGACGAGGTCAACGCGCGTCTGGGTGGTCCGTAAACAATGGTGGTCGCAGTTAGGTAACGCCGCTCCAGCTGGCTACAACCAGTTCGGTTTTTCATTAATTTTTACAATTTTTCTTTGTTACACTTCGAAATGGTAACGCACGCCACTGCATCGATCCCATTTTTATCTATTTTATTATACGAAGATGGTAAGAGGAATAGCATGGAAGAGACCTCTGAAGGCTAAGGAGAAAGTGGAGAGCGGCAGTTCAATACATTCGCTGAGGACAGGAGAATTTCAGTTTTAGAAAGGGATTTGGAGATTATGGACCACTTTATTTATCTTGGGCAGAGGATTTCAATGGAGGGGGATACCACCCAGGAGGTGGAACGGCGTGTTAAATATAGCTGGCAGGCATTTGCTAGGCTCAACATAGTATTTAAGAGCAGTCTCCCACTTTGCCTAAAAAGAAAAGTCTTCGATCAGTGCTTCCTACCCGTTATGACATACGGAAGTGAAATCTGCACCTGACGAAACTATATATATGTCCCTAACTAACTGTCCCTGTGCTCTGTTTAGTGGACATTGAGATAGAATTTTGTAACAAACTGGGAGAAGATATATATATATATATATATATATATATATATATATATATATATATATATATATATATATATATATATATATATATATATATATATATATATTGTTAGTAAGGTAGTGTTTAGCGGATGGAAGAATACGCTAGACTATTAGTCCGGGAGTACATCCGATCGTTTGTGTCCCGTTTGTTGGGAACGTGCAGACGTTTCGCCAAGGTCACACTTGGCATTCTCAATGCTTGTCTGGTCTGAGGACTGAAAGTTGTGAAAACTGTCTCTTAATATTTATATTCTTCTGGGTCGCAGATTGTGATGGTGCGTACTTCTTATTGGTTCTGGTGTTGGCTCCGCCCCCTCGGACGATGTTTGGGGTGTCACAGTGGTAGTCAGTTGCTGTCCCGACTACAGCCGGTGAGCTTCGATCTGTCGGTTAATTATTTATATTACACGTGGAAACCAATAATTAACCAATTAACCGACAGATTGAAGCTATATATATATATATATATATATATATATATATATATATATATATATATATATATATATATATATATATATAGATTATGGACCACTTTATTTATCTTGGGCAGAGGATTTCAATGGAGGGGGATACCACCCAGGAGGTGGAACTGCGTGTTAAATATAGCTGGCAGGTATTTGCTAGGCTCAACATAGTGTTTAAGAGCAGTCTCCCACTTTGCCTAAAAAGAAAAGTCTTCGATCAGTGCTTCCTACCCGTTATGACATACGGAAGTGAAATCTGGACAGTCACATCGCAATCAATTCAAAAACTTCGATAGATGTATGCTTGGCATTACAAGATGAGATAGAAAGCCCAGGTCTATCATGTAATATCGTAACGGATGGTAGATCATGTTTCTAAATCATTCCATATATATATATATATATATATATATATATATATATATATATATATATATATATATATATATATATATATATATATATATATATATATATATTGTTAGTTCGTAGTGTTTAACGGATGGAAGAATACGCTAGACTATTAGTCCGGGAGTACATCCGATCGTTTGTGTCCCGTTTGTTGGGAATGTGCAGACGTTTCGCCAAGGTCACACTTGGCATTCTCAATGCTTGTCTGGTCTGAAGACTGAAAGCTGTGAAAACTGTCTCTTAATATTTATATTCTTCTGGATCGCAGATTGTGATGGTGCGTACTTATTATTGGTTCTGGTGTTGGCTCCGCCCCCTTGGACGATGTTTGGGTTGTCACAGTGGTAGTCAGTTGCTCTCCCGACTACAGCCGGTGAGCTTCGATCTGTCGGTTAATTATTTATATTACACGTGGAAACCAATAATTAACCAATTAACCGACAGATTGAAGCTCTATATATATATATATATATATATATATATATATATATATATATATATATATATATATATATATATATATATATATATATATATATATATATATATATATATATATATACATTGTAACATTCGAAAAAACTGTTACAAGATCTCCTCTTTGTTTTTGCTTATCCCAGTGTCATTTCTATTTTATTTTCGTTATCCCTTTTCAGTTACTTAATGGTTCCCCATGATATCGAGTCGAAGTACGACACCACTATTATGCGCAGTTTCCTTTCAGTAGTTTCACAATTTTTTATTCTCGTCCTTAGAGGACAGCACAGTGGGTAGGCGTGGCTTTTCGTTTCATGTTGGTTATGTTGGCGAGAGCTTAGATGAATTAGGGAGTCTGTGACTGTGGAGCTTGACGTAACAGTTAGTGTTATTTTTGAGTATCTGTCCACACTAGCGTAAACATCTCGCTAATCCCGTATCTTTTCGACGTCCTATTAGAACACAAAAGAATCCAGCCAGTGTCTGGTTATAACTGTTAGATGATTTTCGTATGAAACCACGTGGTTTCGACGCCCCACACCATTGTAGACTAGTCGTGCCCCGTTGGAACCCCCGCTACCTAATAGCTAACACTTCCGCAGTAGTAATACTCGTAACTTTGTCCAAGTAAGGTTCCTATTCTTTTGTAGCGAACGACTACCGTAGTCGTCGTTTATAGAACTTCTATTTGGGAATGTCCGATGCCTAAAATTATCTAATTATAGATATAAGCCGTTAATACCGAATCTCTTTTCTGTCTTATATTTATCACATCATATATATTGTTTTGTTTATTATTTTGCATAATATATATTTAATGTATCGCATACTATGTTATCGAGTCACTATGTTTCGCCAAAATCTCATTTGGCATTTTCATGTGTTATCCGCATCAAGTGAAGAGTACAACTGGCGTGCACGGTTGCACAGATATCAGGAAGGCAATTCGCCGTTAGGAAACCCAAACATGAAGAACAATAGAGGATCAAGAACTAAATGCACCAACAGTCCTGTTACCAACGTAAAAGGAATCACTGATAGAATAGGCGTCTGCCTACTAGGAAGACATAAGATCAGAACAGTCTACAAGCGGCACAAACTGTCGCAAACATCCTAAAAAACCCCATGGACAAAGTCAGACTGGAAAATCATGGAGTATGTAGCATATCTTGTTCCGACTGCAACATAACATACATAGGACAAACAAACAGAAGGATCTCGGCCAGAATATATAGGAACATCAAAACAACTTAAAAAAACAAACAAACCACTTGCGCTATGTCCAGCACCACCTACAAACAGGACATAAAATCAATTTTGAAGTAATCAAAGAAATAGCGAATATCTAAAACTACAACTGTTTTCATCGATATCTCACGCACTTTCCATGAAACATTTCAATAATTACGGAGATGTCGAAAAATGGCTTGACTTAAAAGAGATTGTTCTGGGAGCGCATCCATAATTCGCCAGAGGGATGGGAAACGTGTACAGCTAGCGATGTTGCACTTTGAATAAATCATTTTTTAACTCACCATCAAATAAGAAAAAATTAAGAATCATTGATATGCCACACCTGATGAGAAAGTATATATCTCTCCTGTTAGTTCTGCAACAAAATCTTATATAGATAAACCTGAAAAAAATGCCGCTAACGAAGATTCACATGATGCAGTCAATGCTGAACTAACTTATTTTGTAGAGTTAGACAACCCGCATTATACTGGGGGCATTAAAGTTCGAAATGCATTGAGTTGCAAGGTAAAGAATGTCAAAAATATTGATTTATTTGTGAGAACAAGAACTTTTCGAACTATTCTTGTATAATGCATTCCAAACCCTGTATAGCGAATCGCACTTTCCTCGATAAGCGTTCTCCAACGGAGAACGAGAGAAGCAGAAAAAAAAATCGGTTTCTGAACGCTAGGAATGCCACCTTCACACCAGCCAGCTACGGCGAAGTCCCCCTTTTTCACAACCTTACGCGGTGAATTTTTCTACCGCCCAGTCCAAGGCGAACAACGTTAGAAACAGAAATCGACAAATGGATTAATATCAATTCACTGACTCACACCTGGCAACCAGATATCGATCCATATTAATTTATGGTTATTATCTTTCACAAATTTTTCCTCGACCAAGAATTTTATCCTATTTATTATCAGAACTTTACAACCTTGTAAAACTAAAATTATTGTATCATTCGGAAATTGAATTTTTTCCGCAAACCTTCTTCTATGGCTCTACAACCCGTACGGGTCTTGGCTGCAACAAGTTTGTTTCTCCAGCCATCCCTGCCTGTAACCGGTCCTTTCCAACTGGAAAGGAGCAGTAAACAAATATTCACTTCGATATTACAAACATCATCCCTGACTCGGACCTCCCACTGTAGCTTGGGTTTCCCTCGTCTGCGTACCGGTTTTGTATTAAAGGTGTTCTTAGTTTGGTTAGTATCATCCATTCTTATGAGGTGAGCTGTCCTAAGACCTGTGCATTTTATGTATGAAACGATGACCTGGTCTTTATATAGCGTCTAAACTTCATAGTTATACCTCTTTCTCCATGTAGTATTTTCGCAAATTGGTCCATAAATATTTTAAAGACACCGGGAGCATTTTTGGTCAATTTTGCATAGGGTTCATGCTTCACTCCCATCTCATGATTCTTTGATGTCCATAATAGCATTTGTTCGCTAAGAGTAAACTTCTGATCTCAGCAGTCATGTTGTTGTATTTATGAATGAAATAAATTATTCGAATTGCTCAACTTTTTTGACTGTAGATGTGCCATCCAAGGTCCTATCCAAGCCTATTTTGAAGAAATCTGCCCCAGACGCCAACATAAACTTGCACGTATTTTACTGGCACTTACAAAAAATATACTATTTAGAAAAACCTATATTTGAGGCACTCAACACACTGCAAAATAGCCGCAATCCCAAGAAATAGTGGCAAAAAACTAAAAAAGGGACAGTATATATGGCATATAAATCTGTGGTTCTGTGTAAATTAAAAGATAAGTGCAATGTCCTTGCAATATCGAACATGCATAAGAAGGAAATGCCCAAAGTTAGTAATAGAAACGAAAAAGTTACCCAATATCCAAATATAAGCAAGAATTGCAAAGCTGAAATATCAGGTATTGACCATATGTATCAGAAACTAAGCTACTACAGCGTTTTAAGAAAAAATTTTAAAATATACATACACAATGCACATTTACTTGTTCGTAAAGCCAAAAAAAGTAACAATAAATCGTTTAAAATTTAGAAAACTATTTATTAAATATCTAATTGGAAATATGATGCCAAAAAGCTATAGAGAATCGAAACAAAGTTAATTTCATTTCTTGGACATCATAACTCCCATAACAAAAATTGCGACCAATAAGGGCCTGCCGTGTTTGCAGCACCCAAAACAAACGCCGAGAAACACGATATTTTGCCCAGTCATATCGTAGTTAAAATTTGTTCTTAATGTCTTGTTTAATTTAATTAAATATTTTGAATTAAACATCATTTTTATATTTTGATAATCTTAATGCATAAATCCTTTTTATTAGTAATGCTCTTGCACCGTAATGTGCCTGTTTGTTAGTAATGAACCTTTAACAGACGCCCATTCCACAGAATTCCTATGCCTTTACTATGTTTTAACTAGTGGTAGCCACCAAAAACTTATACTGTAAAAATGAGATAATTTGTGGTGGGCGTCTACCAGGAAACTACCAACCACTAGACAACTCGAGGTGGGCGTTTACCAGCAAACTGCCAACCAGGAGATTACTCGTAGTTGGCAGTCAACATGTTAATAATTAAGCCCACTATATCGGCATGTTCTTGGATATTTATTAATGCCTCCCTGATCCTTACAGTGTTTCTGGTTACAATGTCCAGATTATCAGCATAAGCCATCACCTGTAATAATTTGTTAAAATTAGTTCGTCTTATTGAGGCAACATCATAAACCACTCTAGCGAGGACCTACTAATATAATAAAATGTTAATAATTTCTCATCAAGTAAACATTGATAATGTTCTAAGTTTGGACGTTCCGTCCCATATATAGACGTTTCATAATGATTCAGAGAACATCACCATTGACAGAGTCAAAGATTGTTGTTAAATCTATAGAAGCATATTGCTTTTGTGGATTATTCTTGAACATTTTGTCTTTTTTCTAGTTCATACAGTGCTCCGCCTCCGTCCAGCGATGCCCCGCCCATCTCGCCCGTGGTCAGCTGATCCACGGTAATCAGAGCGCGGCGCGACGCCATGTCGGCGGAGATGCGCCCGCCAAACGTATCAGTCACGCCCATCAACATGGAGTACGGCGCGCAAGCCGGCCCCGTCATAAACGCGACGGGGGGCGTGGCCGAACCGCCGAGAACGCGCAGCGCACCCCACCACGCCGCCGTGTCCCTGACCAATGGCGTCGGCGGTGACATAGACGGACCCGACGCGGAACTGGCGCGCATCGAATTCCAAGCGGTCAATCTGCGCAGCAAAAAGAACAAGGGGGAGGAGCTTCCGCGACCTATGAGCTGGGAGGGGGAATTGAGCGATGGAGAGCGAGATGGTGAGTGTTTTAATGGATAATTCCGAGCGGTGTTATTACTGGTGAATGTTTTTTGACAGGTATGTGTGTGGATGAAAGTAGTGTACCGGCCCATTTACCCGAAAACTTGTCAGTTTCTGCCTCGAAACATAGTTCAACATTAGACCTGAAAGACAGTCCTGTATTGCGACTAAAACAACCCCCTGTCAGCAGTTATTCATTGCACAGCACGCCCTCTAACTCACCCTTACTGAACCAAAGGCATCCGGCCACAGGTGTACCTATAATTAGCCACAAGGTAAGTGGGAGGTTTTTTTTGTACCATCCCTAGTTGACATGTTTGGTTCGGTTGCAGGATCTCGTACATAAGGCGTTGAACGTGCCACCAACGCCCAGTCCTGACTCGGCCATCCATTCCGGATACTCCGTATTCAGTTCGCCCAATCAGAGCCCATTGACGCAGAGGCACGTGAACTTGACGCCAAACTTAAGCAGGAACAATTCGGATGCATCGCACTCGAGCTGTTGCAGCTATTCCAGTGTGTCGGTCTCTGTTTCGCCCACGCAGCAATTTTCTCCAACACATAGCCCGATACAGGTAAAGTTATCTCATTCAATATTATTCAGTGTGTTATTTAACTTAAAACATTTTTTCCATCGACGCTATAAACGTATAATCACGTTTTATATTGTTGTGAATAAGAATAAGCCACGTCACATCTCCCATAAGGCTTTTTTTACTCACTGGGAACGCGTTAAACCACAGGAAAACCCTGGGCCCTTGACTAAACACTGTTTTTGTAGTAGTGGAGATGCATCAGATGGTGGCGTTGGCTACCCCTCCAAAGCTATGTCACCACTCTCATTACTTTATTTGTTAGCACGCCTCGTACATAACCTCAAATTGGAATGATTTAATAACTTTGTTCTAGCATCAAATTTCTGATGGTTTGAAACCAGTTGATGGATTAACTAACTGTGCATGTTCGTCCCTAAACTTTGTTGCAAACGATTTGGGATTTTTACATGCTAGAACGTTTATTTTGAGTGACATTTATCTGCGTCGTTAAGTCGCGTTTGTTTATATTTTTATTTGAAAATATTAAAGCGAACAAAGTAGTTTTTTTATCAAAGAAGGAATAAAGTTGGTTAAAATGGATACTATTGATGCTAACGGTGAGTTTTTGTACCATATCTACTGTGGTTTTCTTTAAATATACGATGTTATATTTGTAGATATCTCAGAATTTGTTATAATTTCGCCACCTTTCAAAGGAATTATTAATTTATATGTAGTTTTGTTTATTTTGGGTTTAAGAATTATTAAAAATTACAAACTAGGTTATCAAATGTTTTTTCTTTTATCTGAAAATATTTAATAATGTTACATTACTTAATACAAAATATTTGTTGGCAAGCCTTGGGTACACAATAAGACACACAGTCAACATGAAAATTATATTTAAATTTAGACGAAATAATATAAAGAATTATACACTAAGTAAAAAAGAAATTCAAACCATTCAAAAGAAGTTTGTGTTTAGAAGTCTTCAAGAGAAGCTTTTATTTATAATTTCTATGCTGTTTTTAAAATCATTCCTCTTAGAGCTTAAATTATCCAAAATATAACAATATTAATGTCATCTTAAAACTTGTCGAGTTACAAAATTTCTGTGATCAGCAGTATCCCTATTGATACTTCGATTGTATATTGCTAGATCGAGTACATTTGTCTGCGCAAACTCCAGACTATTCCGGTCCGGGTTAAAGGTCAAGGCTCACTAACGGGCTGAAACAATCACATAAAGAAGAAGAACTGTATCAATTATTTACAAACTAAAGGTTCATATAAGACCGAAAAAGAAAGTACTATTTTCCATTGTTTAAGTGCTTCCGTATACACCGTATTCGCCTGGTTTGACATTCAAGGATTATTTGATTTGTCTAAAGCGGAAAAAATGGCTCACTGGACGAAGCTTCATTTCAAATGATGAAGTCAAAACTGTGATAACCAATTATATTGCAGAATTGTACAAATCGCATTATACTGAGGGTTTTAAAAAGTTGGAACCTCGAAAATTCAAAAATTTTGTTTACGGTCAGATTGAGAACTTTTCCAACGACCCCCCCCCCGTAGACGTAAACGCCCAAAGACCCGTCAAATACACCGACAACCATGCCACTTAAAATCCACATTTCAAATCGATCGATATATAGGCCGCCGATTGTCGATTTTTTGTCGGACTTTGTTACCGTCAAAACGTTTTTTCTTCCTCTCTTTTGCGCCGCACAGCTAGTCAACATTCCAGCGTTTGTCGGACAGAATGAACCGCACCCACCGACAGTCCGCCCGTATGCAAAACAGGACCGGCAAAAAAATCGCAACAGCCTTGCGTCTAATGAGCGCGCGTATTAGCTAGGCCGGCGACTGTCTTTTGTTCTTTTTTTTTCCTCTTTTGTTTTTCGCGCTAACCTGCTCTCGGAATGCCACCGATGGACGAACGTGTTAATTTCGCCTGCTATGGTCATTTTTTTCTTGAGGGCTATTGATATTTGTTTTGTGGATATTTTCCTGGTCATATACAGTGCAGATCGAAAGTGTAAGACCATCTTTAAGATTACCCAAATCTTTTTATTACCAAATTATTATTTGATTTCAGCTTGGGAATATTGATTATGGTTTATTCGAGTTAATATACTTATTTATACCTTTGTATATATAACTATAGGAAAGAGCATATGATTCTGTAAGTGGGACCAGAATGGTAACTGCATATGCGGTTTGGAATAAAGTCTGGCTTTTTAATGAAATTAATCCACTTTGTTCTTCTATTTGGATCTGTGGGAAATTTTGAAAAAAGAAAAACTAGTTTGATAATGACATCCAAATCAAAATTAAAGTAATATTTACATTTATTAGTACAATAATTTGTGAAAAAAATAGGATTGTAGAAAAAGTTAACACTCTGTATTATTAGTTATATTTTATCGGTTCTTTATATGAGTAAAGTAACATGTTTTATATGTATCAAACGAAACCTAAAAAATACTCGTGAATTTTTAAGGCCTAGAATCTCAGAAAACTAAACATTTTAGAACATACGTTAAAAACTTAAGTTCTAAAAAAAATAATCACTATCTTGAATAACATTATAATTATATTATTTTATCTAAATCAATTTGACTACGCCTATGCATACCAGGCGATTTGTTGGCTTCATAACCTTAAAATTTCATTCAAACAAAATTCATTTGTATTTCTAAATTGACAAATTTAGAATTAAAGGCACTTCCCTATGTTATGTTACTCCTGATTTTTTATTTTTTCGTGTCGGGGAACAACCACACTAACCATTTTTGTGTGTTTGCCTTAGTTTCGATATTATTGCTTTTATTGTCAATACTAGAACACTAGAACACACAAAAAGAGTATCCCAGTACACTTATTATTTGATTAAAACAAAGTAAAATTGCTCAGATCTACTATTAAACTTTTAAATTGTTGACACCAACTACCAAAATTCCAAAACAATGAGTCATCTGTGGTGTTTCAATATGACCGTTTCCGTCCCCATTTATAAGTGCATAAAGATAGGCAAGGCTCGTTCCGGTTAGTTTCATATTCAAAGATTTATAGCTTCAAAAGTAGCTTTATAATTGTTTACCGAAGGCAAGATAGAAAATCATAAATATAACCGAATTCTCGTGTTCACTTTACTTAATATTCCATGATGTCAGTTAATCCCGTATTCGACTCCTCTTTTCGTTTTGTTTAAAACATTATTCATAATCAGTTTGAATTAGAAAATAAATTTTTATTGTGTTTAATTTCAAGGCGTCCGGTGTGTTTTGTAAAAAAAATTGTCATAAACATGGCGAGTAGGCAAATCTCAAGGAAAAATTGCAGCCCAGTTAAAAATACCCAAGCTTGGAGTTAACAAAACTATAAAGAGACTGAAACATGCAGACATATCACGAAAAGGTAGGCTTCGTGCGACTTCTAAGCAGTAAGACAAGCTAATTGTACCACAAAGCAAAAGAAATAGGAAGTTGACTGGTTATGCATCACACATAAGAGCTAAAGTTAATGAAGTAACGAGGAAACCGGTATCTTTAACGACTGAGAAAACACGTCTGAGAGAAGCTAATCTAATAGGTAGGGTTGAAGTGTTTAAACCATTGTGGCGAAAAATTAAAAAAAAATGAAACGTTTCGAATGGTCTATGTATCACAAAGACTAGACCATCGAGGAGTGCAAAAATGTTCTGTGGACCAATGAATCCAAATTTCAATCGTCGGATATTTGTTTATTTTATATCTTTCGTGAAACGTGAAGATGGTTCTATTACAGTCTGGGGGTGTTTCTCGCCGTCTGGGGTCGTATACCTTGTTAGAATATCTACAATTTTAAATAAAGAAAAAATTAACGAAATATTAGTCGATCATGTAGTTCCATCTTGATTAAGATTTATTGGGTCTAATTTTGATTTTCAACAAGAAAATAACCCAAAAACACCTCAAAATTGTGCCACAGTTATCTTGAAAGACAACAAGACGAAGAAACTTTTAAGATTATGAAATGGCCGGCATAATCACCAGACCTCAACCCCATTGAGCTTCTCTGAGATGAGTTAGACCAAAACATCCATGAGCAGTGCCCAATATCCCAAGAATATTTGTGGAATTTGCTTAAAAATCTTGCTTTTTTGTTTAATTATACACAAAGATATATCATACTATGTCTACAAAACTTCATATCTGCTTTGGTGACATCAAGTGGTAATCACGAAAGGGTAAAAGCTGAGGGAAACGAAAAAGTCACACGAAGCAACGTCAGCTGAATACAAAACTTGTGGAAAGGTTTTTATTAATGGTGGGCAAAAAAACTAGTTTCTTTTTTTTTAAACTACGTCATACAAACGATGTATAACATTAAAATTATCTTCTTTATACATCAATTTAAATTCTTCTATTGGAAAATTTCGGTGCGAAACACTAAATTCGGAAGAGATTTACCACCAAATCACTTTATTTAACTTCTCGACGCGCGTTTCGTTAACCATGTTAGCATCATCAGGAGATTATTCAATCAGGAGAAGATTAAATCATCTCCTGATAATGCTAACATAGTTAGCGAAATATGTATTTCGCTTCGAGTTCAGAATAAAATTGTTTGACAATAAAATGAATGAATAATATATATATATATATATATATATATATATATATATATATATATATATATATATATATATATATATATATATATATATATATATATATATATATATATAGGTCATATAAATTTCTTACCAACCCTCATTATAAATTATTACCAATGAAATATTTCAACTGTATATTAATTCTTTTCCGTTTGTTTTTCAATTAATATTACTTTTTTTTTCAAAGGAAATACAGTTTTGCCGGTACTGACCTCATTCAACCACGCCCATTATTAATTGTCCCATACAAACAGTACAATAATTATCAACATTCACACAATTTATTACAAACCGCCTTATTAATACAATCGAAAACATTTAAATTCTTTTTTAAACTACGGCCCTATCAAATAAGTCTACCAATCATTTTTTTGTTGCGTAGGGTCGACACATCCACAATTCGTTACATGGTAGTCCGTTACACCACGGCGTTTTATATCGAAGTCTTCCCGAAGACACGCCCTCCGTCCAATCACAGTATGATCACGATCCCGGGGGCGGGGCCTGCGAGGAAACCGACGACAAGACTGGTCTGTTACACACGGCTTTACCCGCCCAACCAGGTATTTCAAGGTATTAAATGGGAGTGTCTTAAATAATATTTAGTATGAATTAATTTTGGTTTTTCTTTCAGACAACAACTTATTAACAGTCCTTGTCCCATTTGTGGCGATAAAATATCGGGTTTTCATTATGGAATTTTCAGTTGTGAATCGTGTAAAGGATTCTTTAAAAGAACAGTGCAAAATAGGTAGGTATGACGATATTGATAATAATCGATTTGTTTTTTTAATTGGGATTATGTGGGATTTTAGGAAGAACTATGTGTGTTTGAGAGGTGCGCAATGTCCTGTCACAGTAGCCACAAGGAAAAAGTGTCCTGCCTGTCGATTTGACAAGTGTCTTCAGTGTGGCATGAAGTTAGAAGGTGATTATAAAAGTTTTTATAAAAGTTGCCTGAAGAAACAACTTTTGCCCTAGAAAGGATTCTTTCTATAGGAAGTGATATTGAAGTTATAGTTAAGTTTGGATGGATCGTTTACTGAACGACTCAAAATCTATAGAGCAAAAGTTTTTACGAAATTCGTGTAAGGCTAGTCCACTCAAAACATTATTCTGTTTGTAGCAATACGTGAAGATCGTACTCGAGGAGGAAGATCAACTTATCAGTGCTCGTACTCCTTGCCACCATCTCTGGCTACTCAAGCCGAACTAAGAGCTAGTTCAACAGACCTACGGTAATGTCCAAACTCAGACGCCCCGCCCCGAATAGTGTTTTATTTCTTTGATATTCCTTTTTAGGCAAGGTTTGGGCGAACACCATCCAGGATTTACGGTAAAACTGGAACCACCCGACGGGTTATTATCACAGCACCAAAAGAGAACCATATCACCAGGATCCAAAGGAGTCCCTCCGTTATTGCAAGTAAGATTTCGAAGATGGGGCTGTTTTTCTGAAAGTATATTTGAAATGATTTAGGAAATAATGGATGTGGAGCACCTTTGGCACTACAACGAGATGGAACTGAACAAGCTGAGTACTGAAGGTCATCTGGGGAAGGAGGGAGGAAGTGGAGCGGTACATAACCTCACAAATCATCCTCTGTTAGCTGGTACCGCTCTGGCGGGTTCCACCGACACCAATCCAGACTTTGTGGCAAATTTGTGCAATATAGCAGATCATAGACTCTATAAAATTGTGAAATGGTGTAAAAGTCTTCCACTATTTAAAAATATTTCTGTAAGTTCGTCATTTCGTTCTAAGAATGAACCTGATCAAGTATCATTTCTAGATTGATGATCAAATATGCCTTCTCATCAATTCCTGGTGCGAACTCCTGCTTTTCTCCTGTTGTTTCCGTTCGATGACAAGTCCCGGTGAGATTAGGGTGTCCTTGGGCAAAAGCATTACCTTAGCGCAGGCCAGGGATATGGGTATGCAGGCTTGCATTGAAAGGATGCTGAATTTCACGGAGCATTTGAGACGACTTAAAGTAGATCAGTACGAATATGTAGCCATGAAGGTCATTGTCCTTTTGACATCTGGTAAGTAACAGAAAAAGTTCGTTGGGCTTTGGAGCACGATTCTAAGAATTTTTATGACATTTTTGACATTTATGACATTTTATGACTTTTTGAGATCTGTCACGGCAGTATTTCTATACTAGCTCATATATTTTTATAATCAAGGCCAAAAGTATGAGCCAATCTATAAAAATGTTGAGACGTTATGTTTCTCTTCTTTTCCAAGTTTCACTGTCTTCTCTAAATGCCAAGACAAATAATACTACCATTTTTTTATTACATGTTCAGGCTTTGCAGGCTTTTATATTAATTAAAAATATAAATATTTACTTTGGAACTCATGTTATCATTTATATTTATTAGCACAATTGTTGAACATATTTTCCAAATTTATTATTTGATTACACCAAATTCATTAACATAAATTTATAAGAAGGTTGATTAAAGTCATTGTCATCTTCTTTTCATTCGACCTTCATTATTAATATAAAGGAACATTAAATAGATGTAAATAATCTAACTAAATACTGAATGTTATTAATATAAAAATGATTGATGTATATATTGTTTTCCATTTTTTGGGTAAAATCATGTTATTTTCAACTAAGTAGTCTATAATTTTATAAAACTTATTTTTACAGAAAAATACTTAAACGTCATATTCATCTTCTTATTCTAACAGTGTACATTTTTTTCATAGTTAGGTGACATTTGCTTTAATTTTTTTTGTTTGTATCAAAAAAAAATGTAATAATTTCTTCTTGAAAAAAAAAATTGTCTCAGTATTTCAATATTAGAGCTCAATCCAATATTATAAATTTTATATTAGTGTGTGATCTTACATTTGTTAATAGTAAATATATTTTACTGCATAACATTTATATGAGAAGTCTATAAGAAGGGTCAAACCTTAATAATTTCGATTATACTGATTTTATTAATGTCAGATTATATGAGGTCTGTTCTAGCAACGATTTCAAATGGTTTCAAACTGTTCAAAATCGTCCGGAGTTTGCGCAGATGACCGAAACATTCGCATACATTCGCCTGCGCAAACTCCGGACGATTTGAAACCGTTTGAAATCGTCGCTAGAACAGACCTATGATGAAGTAAGGTCCTTTTCATCTTCTTTTATCGTGTTTGGTAATTCCTACAGAACCTTAATTTTTAAAATAAACTAACATGTCAAATATACTGAAATAGGAATAAAATAGATCTAAAGGTTGAATTTTGTTAATATAAAAATAACTGATCTATATATTTTTCCAGTTTTTAACTTCTTTTCAACTAAATTTCCTATAATTTTATATAATTTATTTTTGTAGAAAAATATATGAACATTATATTCATTTTCTTATTCTAAGAGTGGCAATTTTGTAGTAGTCAGGAGACACATGGCTTGTTTATTTTTTGACATAAACAAACACATCAAAACTATTTACCTTAATTATGATAATTTCTTCTTGATTCTATATTTTTATCTTCTCCTTTTTATTCTATATTTCAATATTACAGCTCATAAAAATCCTAATCCAATACCTCATTTTTTATTAGTTTGTTAGCTTATATTTTTTATTAGTACATATACAGTTTATATGTTATTGAACATCTATCAATATGATTGCTATTATTTTGTTGATATAAAAATAATTCGTTTTTTTATAACTTAATATTGAGTGACGTCATAGTCTTCTTCTTTTGCGAAATTTTGAGGCTTTTTCGACTCAAATTACGCCTTTTTAATTATTTTCAGATACTTCCGAACTACGCGAAGCTGAAAAAGTACGGGCATCACAAGAAAAAGCCTTGAAAGCGTTACAAGATTACACCCTGTCCCACTATCCCGAAAGTCCAGCGAAGTTCGGAGAATTGTTGCTGCGGATACCCGAACTGCAACGCACTTGCCAAGTGGGCAAAGAGATGCTGACCATCAAGTCCAAAGACGGAGACGGTCCCAGTTTCAATCTGCTGATGGAGCTCCTGAGAGGAGACCACTGAAAAAACTACAGACTTCAATGTGCCTTAGGGTCGACCATGTAGCAGATGCCTCTGGTTAATACAATTATCTGGAGATTAGCTGCTATGCAACTGGCCCATAATAAGCTTATGGTGGCGGGCTTATACTTAACAGACAGTATTTTTTGCTTAATTATATTTTAATTTTTTTTTAATTTGTTTAGGTTAAGAAAAGTTTCATGTACTTAGAAAAGTGTTTCGAAATACACTAAACGTTTCGGTCTAGTTTTTGGAATCATCAGGGTGGAAAATCGTTGCTAAAAATTTATTTTCGTGTTTGTTTACCATCCTGTGCAGCTTGAAATTGAAAAAAAAATGATACTGCCAAAATCTTTGGTTTATAGCTGTTTTATATATTAAAAAAAATTGGAAAAAACCTGTATATATATTTTTAAGTTTATATTTTGATATTCTTGAATATACACTTGTCGGGCTCTAAGTGACGATCTATGAGGTCATCTATGTGTTAGTGTGTGTGTTTTAGATCTTGTTTGATATCCAGTTTGTTCTGAATCAGTGATCTTATTGGTTGATTTTGATTTGGAACAAACTGTAAGGTAAGTGTTGACAATTTGCGTGTGTTATCTGTATATTTGTAATTCCTTATACAATAATCATCCATGTGATATCTAATAACACCGAAATTTTTCACAAATGCCGAGATATCAAACCAAATACTGACACAGTTTGATATTTTCCTCCGCATTAGCGTTTCAGAAGGGGAAATATCAGATAGTGTCTTTAAATACAGAGGGTGTATTTGTTGCCTGGGTACTGTTGACTATAATGTTCTTCACTCGCAAGTCATCAAGCCCAAGTGTCTTCAGTACATCCCTGTTTAAAACAGAGTAGGTTGTACAATGCTCAACACGTTGTTTAGAACTGCTTATATTTAATATAGGCGAATATCGAGCTTATACACAATATTCTAGAAGTACTTTCGATAAACCAATTCCATTCCAGTGTTACTGTGGGGTATTTTTCAGGAAAACTCCTATTTTTTCAGTATTATTCCAACCCGACGATGTAGAGGGCTCGAAACCTAGATATTTTACGTATTTTGGTGTTTTTTTAAAAAGTATTAGCTTTTCTTAAAAAATACCCCGCGATTGTTAATCTTTTTTTTTTTACGAATCGTAGTCAAACTACGCAAATCTTAAAGGACTATTGTTATAGATAGTCTTGTAGAAGTTTATTTATTTAAAAAAATCAGTTTATTTTTTTTTATATATTGTACTGTATACGTGGTGAAGAGCTGAATTTATGTGATCTCTTTTGAAACAAACATCGAAACTGATCAGTATATGAAGTCAACTGTTTAGCACGTATAAAAAATGTTTTTATTTTTTGCGTCCAACTTTAAAATTTATACTTTTTTTTTATTGACACTTATTTGTCTTTTTTGCGAAAATAAAATTCGTAAAGTTATTGTTGCAGAACAAAAATTGTTGCCAAATTCATATTTTAACGGGATTTTTATTCATCGGTATACTGTTTTTCCTTTAAATATTTGCCTAAGCCCTATGTTGTGTTATGATTTTCTTAAAACACAAAAAAAAAACATAAGACTTATAGGGTGGCCTTTGTAAGGCCGTATTTATTATGCGGCCCTAAACCCTAAATTGAACTTTGTACTCACTTTTTAAAGCAAATTTATACAAAAGATTTTTTTTTGTATTGAAATATATAATATACGTACACAACCTGTTTTTATTTTCCTTTAAATTTTTTACTAACTACTAAACATTTTGAAATTTTCTCTATAAGCTCAACGGTATTTTTAATCATTATGACCGTTTAGTACAAGAATCATATTATCAGCGTTGTTATTCTTTAACATATCAAAACCTACTCTCTAGAATTATAGGTTGTATCAATTACGGCCTAAAATATTTGATCTTATTTTTGAATATTTATTCCTATTTATTCAACAATTAAGAACTTTTGAATTTTTTGACATCAAATATATCTTCTTTTACTCATTCTGGGCGTTTGTTATAGAAATTGGAAATAAATAATATAGGTATAAATAAATACCTGTTCTTTTAATTCCGCAAGCCATTTACTCCTTAGAACTTCCAATCTTCAAATTTTGAGTATTCAAGGTAACAAAAATTCATGTGATTTTTACTGAATGTTACTTCTTTTACTGAATGTTTACTGAATGTTCTTTTAAAATATTGCGATATTTATTACAATTAGGTGGCCTAGATAGTCATCCGTTAGAATATCAAAATAATTTTTAATTTTCAGACGCACTTTACTGAATTATTGGCTGCCTAAAATATTTAACCTTAATTTTAAAATAAATTAAATTATTATTTTTGGTAATTTTTAACACATGTACGACTTTTATGATAGTTTAATATAGTTATGTTAATTATTCGACCATGAAACCTTTTAAAGCAATTATATAGAAAATAAACTATATGTATGGAAATGATAGACTTGCGATTTTATGTATTTCTTTTACTTCTTTATAAGCCATATAGGAATTTTTCGTCTAGATAATCAACCAAAAATTTAAAAAGTAACACAGCTATCTTGACATATCAACGTTTTTTGAAGAACGAAAAATTCTAAAAAATTACTAAAACTATTTTCCTCTTTTCGTTCTTACAAATGTCATTATTTATGGCATACTTCAACACGGTGGCGTCTACTGTCATTACTGTCATTTTTGTTTAAGTTTTGTTGTAGTCGTTGTGAGAGTTGAAAATGGCTGATCCGTTAAGTTTACTTCGACAATATAACGTAAATAAAAAGGAAATTATAGAACGAGATGGACAAATCATATTCGGAGAATTTTCTTGGCCTAAAAATGTTAAGACTAATTATCTTATGTATGGGTAAGTAGTGAAATAACCAATTTGATTTAATTTCCACTACGTAACCTCATCTGGACCTTTATTTCTAACATATTTCCCAACTATTACCATTTGCAATAAATTTTATCTTCAGATGCTTTGTTCAACATTTCAGCAAAGCTCGTAGTGATAAAAGTGTTTTGATATCTTTAAAAGTTTATGTAACTGGATAAATTTGAAATGTCTTATAGGTCCGGAAAAGATGGCACAGCAAAAGAATACTATACTTTAGAATGTTTGCTATTTATCTTGAAAAATGTATCCCCTACTCACCCTGTATATGTACGTCAAGCTGCTGCAGAGAATATACCAGCTGTACGCCGTCCAGACAGAAAGGAACTATTGGCATATCTTAATGGGGAAACTGCAAGTTGTCCTGCCATAGATAAAAGTGCTCCTTTAGAATTACCAACTCAGGTAAAAACCATGATTAACAGTTAATATAATAGATTTGTGTAAAGGAAGTTAATACATTTGCTAGGTGAAAAGATCAGCAGATTATGATGGACCAGAAAGCATTACAAAAAAGCCAAGATTCGAGGACACACACGTGCAGAAAGTCAGAGAAAAACTTGCTGCACGTTTGGATGCTCCCAAGGAAGCCTCCGTAACTGTTGATAACATCAAATCTCTATCGGAGGCTATGTCTGTTGAGAAAATTGCAGCCATTAAGGCCAAACGTTTAGCAAAGAAGAGAAACACAATTAAAGGTAAGATTTGGGAGTTTTCTTTAAACAAACAAGCAAGAACCAGTGATTGTGTTTTAGGTATAGATGATATAGGACAGGAATATGATATAAGGGCAATTCTGGATCTGGATGTAGATATTACAAAGGATATTATTAGTAGGGAAAGACAATGGCGGACGCGAACTACGATTTTACAGAGTACTGGAAAGAACTTTGCCAAAAATATTTTGGCTATGTTGCACAGTATTAAAGCCAGAGAAGAAGGTACTTTTTACTGTTTTTTGAGTGCAATAATATGATGTGCTCTATGTTTTTGTTATTTACAGGTCGACAAAGGCCACAACCAATTCAACCACCAACAATCACCCCAAGGGCCACTCCGATACGCCCTGTGGCAGCACAACCCTCTGTATATAACCGTTACGATCAAGAACGTTTCAACCGACAAAAAGAAGAAACCGAGGGCTTTAAAATCGATACCATGGGTAAGAAAAATCACTTTTCAATGTATATTTGATAATTTACCTGTGGTTATCGTTTGTTTTTAAGGTACCTATCACGGGATGACTTTGAAGTCCGTGACGGAGGGTCAGGCCAAAAGTAGACCTCAGCAACCTGCTCAGCAGGCTCCGCAAACACCGTTACCTGTTAGTCAGGCGAGACCTCCGCCTGGAATGCAGAAAAGAGTTTCTAGAACTCCTATTATTATTATACCAGCAGGTAAGTCAATTAATCTCTATCTATCGTTTATTACCATAAAGAGCTTGGGTCTGTCAGACCCAAAACCTGGCTTATCTAAACAGAGGACAAAAAAGTTCATTAGACTAATCTAGAACATTCTCCTTCCTCAGTGAGCCTTGATCTTCAACTTTTGTTTCCAACCAAATTGATCCCAAACAGCTCCATTCTAATTTTTGATGGGCAGTAGTTCTTTTGTCCTGCCACCTTGACCATCACAGTCTATAATATCCTGATTCTTGTATAATTGCTTCAAGTCAAAGTTATAGTTGATCCTCCAAATTCTATTATCATTCTAGTTTTCATTAACTGTCTGTTTTTCATTATTTATTCATTGACGTCTAGCACACCCTCCTATAACTTTGTAATTATTTGTTTGGATGTTGTCTGTAGTTGGTTGTAGTCTCTGTGTCGAAAAAAGAACTGATTTCTTCAGTTTATTGAAGATTTTCTTCTAACTTTATGTATAATGGGAATTTTTAGGTACAAACTCATTGGTCTCCATGTACAATGTGAAGGACATTCTACAGGACATGAAATTTGTCACTCAGGAGCAGAAGAAAGCGGCGGGCGGGAAGAGGGACAACGAAGTGTTGATTCAGAGGCGGAAAAACGACCAAACGGTGCCGTACAGAGTAGTAGACAATCCTGCCAAACTGAGTCCTAGCGATTGGGATAGAGTCGTGGCTGTTTTCGTCATGGGACCAGCTTGGCAGTTCAAAGGGTAAACACAACTAACCATCTTAGTTTTTTATAGATTTATATTTATATTTTTTTAAATTTAAAACAGATATCCGTGGGAAACGCCGGTAGAAATTTTCGATAAAATAGCCGCTTTTCATATAAAATACGACGAAATGAAGATAGATCCTAATGTGGAGAAGTGGAATGTCACTGTTATTCAACTGTCAAGGACAAAGAGGCATTTGGACAGGGCTCACTTGATGGTGTTTTGGGAAAAACTGGACAAGTAAGTATTAGTTGGTGGAGATGTTAAGGTTTTTTAATTCATCAATATACATTAACTGACCATTGATCTTTTGCCAAAGTGCCTTATTTACATGATGGTTGATATATACATGGTGTAGAATTTTATAGACTTCAAAAAAGAGCTCTGTGAAAAGTTTACCAAACATATGGAATATGACTTATAGGCCTCGGAAAAAAATATGGAATATGATAAGAAATCAAAAAAAATAAATAAATGCATTTGTAAGAGTAAATACACAGAAACGGAAGAGACAGACACATAACAGACACACAAGCACTTTCAGAACTATACCAAGATAAAAAGAAGGATGAGGATGAAGAAATAGTAGTAATACTTGGGGATGAATTACAAGATGGAGAAAATAAAACATTGAAAAGCACCAAGTCCAGATGAAATAAAGCATGAAGGAAACATGTTACAAAAATTAATATTTAAACTCTTAAACAACATACTAACAATTGGAAAAGATCCACTAGAATGGGCCATTCAACCATTATTATTGGCCATTTTTTAAAAAGGAATATTATTGGTATTTACCATCAAAAAGCGTGTTGCCAGTCTTTTCGAGCGTAGCGTAAAATTTATGGTCAGCACAATCGATTTGAGCCTGCAAAAATCGTCAAGTGATTCAGGAGTTACCTTTTCATCCTCAGGAAGTCACTGCTTGGTATGGTTTTTGGGCTAAAGATGTGTTAGGACCTTATTTTCGATGATTATGGTGGATACTGGTAATAGTGAATAATATGTTTGCCTTGAACTAATAAATGTTTTCTTTAAACAAGACTTATCACACATCTCGCCAGACAGTCGATTTAAGTTTCCTGAACGGGTTATTGTGTGAAGATCGTAAGGTACAGAGATCGTGAGATTATCATATTGCCCTTGGATTATTTTTTTGTATTAAATTTCTGGCTTACAGAAATAAACGTTCTTTATCTTAATACGTTAACTGCGATGACACCTGACATTTGGGTTTTAGTATTAGTGGTCATCTATGCTCTGAAACCTGAATGGCAGGCATTATCTCGTGTTTTTACTCGAGAGCCTGTACATTTAAATACATGGAGCATTTTAAACATGGGTCTGGAGGGCCATTCTTACGTTTGATGGAACTTTTTTTTCCATTTGTGATGGTACATTAGTTTATTTCGGCGTTGTAAGAAAACCTCTTACATAACATAAATACTATATAGCTAAGTACAATATTTTAGTAAATCTTTATCTGCAACAGTTATTATATTCCCTGCAAACAAATCTGGTTTTTTGTATTTTTGCTCGAGTCTTTTTGAGAGTTTTTATCCTTGATATTTTTGTATAAAATATACGCATTTACAACAGCTGTGCCTAGTATTATTTCGAAAGCTGGTTTTGGATACCACTTTACCACCCTTACGCAAAGGTGAGGAATAATATTTAGGCTAAGAAAGGATCAATAAAAGATTTGCTTGCGTTGTATATAAGCGCTGTTTTTTCTATTTATTTTCCTCATTTTAGATATATAGTGCTTAGGCAAAGAATATCCCGCTTGCTATGTGATTTCAAAACTACCACACTTGTGTTACTTTCCTTTGCGTTAATTTTTCCTTTAGTAAGATTATGGCTTTCAAAGTTGAGGTTGTTTTTTCTATTTTTCCTCAATGTAACTACTAAGTGGGTTTTTTGATTTTAGAGTTCAAGTGCTAAGTTGTTACTTGGATAATAATTATCAGTAAACAAAATACGTCCATGGTCCAACAACGGTGCCATAAGTGTGATTACAGTTCAAACTGTAGCAGGCTGGTCTCCTTCCTTATCTTTTCCACAGTAAACTTTAATATCGTACGTGTAGCCATCTTTACAACACAATTTGTAAAGTTTGATACCAAATTTAAATATTTTATTTTTTATATATTGCCTAAAAGATAATCGTCCTCTAAACGGCACAAGGGTTTCGTCAATGTACACTGATTGCTCAAGAATATACACTTTGAATTGGTTGATCAGGATATTTAAAAGAGGACTTAAGTTTTTGGGCATTTGAGAAGATATCTGGTTGCAGAATAGAGGACTCTTTGGCCAATAGTTTGTCATTTTTGGTAGTTTTTTCAAACCCATATAGAAAACTTTGCCAAAAAATTGCCAATTTCTTGATTATTTGTATCTTTCTATGTAATCGAGATTTTGAGGACGAGTCATTGTTTATTATTGATAGTTGAGCGTACTTAATCGTTTCCAAAACAATTAGATTTAACGCCTCATCGTTGAAAAATATTTTGAAAAAAATCAAATGGAGCTTTAGTGATATACTGTTCACAGATTTCCTTTGTAATTCCAATGTTTCCTAAAGCAAAATCAAAAATTTTTAAATGAGCACCAGTTGGAGATTGCCACTGCATTTCCTTGAATCCCTCTTCATCATTTGCATTTTCGAACAAAACTTTGATATTACCTCATTGATCAACAGATGATTGGCTTGGCTTGATCAACAGATGATTGGAGAGCATTTATGTCGTTAGAATTTTTTAATATAGACTGTTGATCTTCGCTGTCTTTAGATTCTTAGATTCTTAGATCTTCGCATTCTTTAGATGTAGATGGTTGTACATTGGGCTCTAACAAAACTCCAGGCAGTTCAGAAATTGTAGCATTGCACTCGTTTCGAATATTATATTATATATATATATATATATATATATATATATATATATATATATATATATATATATATATATATATATATATATATATATATATATATATTAATTAATTATGTTTCTCGACCGTGCAATTTATAGTTTTTTTCTTGGGGAAATTGGTTGTTTTCGGGCTAGCGGTCAGCAGTACAGCATACGGGTATCCCCGTATCGTTCAAGAACGTTATTTAGATACACACGTTTTAAACCATAGTCATTAATTAGTCTCTTGATGAAGTCATCAAAAAAATGACGAAATATTGAGACGATTAAACACTTGTTTTACTGCTGACCGCTAGCCCGAAAACAACCAATTTCCCCAAGAAAAAAACTATATATATTATAAAAAATATATTTTTTATATATCTCTAAGGAAACAACAAATTTTGAATAAACGCAGAACATTATTAATTTTCAACATACCTTTTGTGATTTTTTGGGGGATATGTTTTATATGTAGAGTCACTGGAATCAGAAGAGTCACTATCTGTAGCAGAGCTGGTACTGTAGTCATCAGAATAATTATCTAAAGGTTCCTCATCATCTGACATATCGTTCGAAAGTTTTACAAGCTCGTTTTGTTCCTTTTCGCCCATTTTTATAGGCCATTTTATTGCAATAATATGTTGCACTTATGTTACACTTGACTTGTACAATCACCGACTAACGCTGCGGAATAAATACAAACATACCGATGCTCCTCGCTAAACACGTTAGAATGCGAAATTTTGACGCCCAGTATCTGGTCTTCGGAGCGCCGTCCCAGACTTGGTTATAACATAATATTTACAAATTGCATGAATTATTTTGTTTGGGCATGTAAATACATTTTTTTTTCGTTGTATTTGAGCGATTAACGTGTTAAATGAAATGTTCAGTCCACCATAGAAAATATACCACCGATACTTTTATTGAAGGTAACTACTCATTTTTCAAGTTTTAACTTTTTTGTTTCTTTTCAGACATATCTTACAACACAAACCTCATCTTCGATTCTAAATAACAATAAAAAAAACGACAAATTGCCTCAAAATCTTGAGGGCTTTCAAATATGTTTTTTGACTGTGTACATACATATAAGATTAAAAGGTACGAGGTTGTAACATAATTTAATGTCCTCAAAAAAAAACTATTTGGTTTTTATACAACTAAACTGTTGTATAAAAATCAGATGTGGCGAAGAATGAACTTATTTTAGTGCAAGAGAATGTATATTAAATTATTTGTTATACAACTTTAAACTTTATATAGTTTAGGTAAATCTGTAAGTAATAAAATTACCTTACTTACGAAGACGCTTCGTTATTAGTCGATATATGTAAAAATAAATAAATAAAACAGTTTTTTATATTAAAAAGTATTTTTCTTATTATTCCTACATTTGTGGTTAACACATCGGTTAATAAGTCCCCGGTCTGACATATAGATGGCGCCACTTACCATTAATCTTTATTCCATTAAGCTTCAAACATCATGTGTCAAAATTTCATAACGATCTGTCTACTAGTTTCTGAGTTGTGCTTTAAGGAATGTTATTTTTATTCTTTTCAAAACAATTGAAAAAAAAAAGAATTTAGTGTGTTGATTCATGTGAAACAATGGCTGGATAAACATTACCCGGATTTCGCAAACATATATAGGTCTCTCAATTTCTTTTCCAATCACTCAAAATCGGTCAAAATAGGAGTAATTAAAAGTTTATGACAGAGCAAAACTTGTTTGTTCCGACAGTGATACACTAAAAAAAAACAAATTTCATCAAACAAAAAAAATTAATAAACAATTACCCAAAAAAAATCATAGTTAAATCTTTTAAAACTTTTGATACCAGACAAAACAGATAACTTACTAATAACAATAATAATAACTCCCAAACAATTAACCTCACAATTCCTTACATTCGCGGTATTTCTGATTAATTAAAACAGTAAGAAATAAATACAATATAAAAACGACATATTTTTTTCCTTTATTTGGGTTTTTCGCCACTATCGAAAACTCAAAAATTATCAAAAATACCTGAAAAAAATTTTTTTGAAAACGGGGGGAGAGGACCCTCCCCGAAACGTTAACGTTAAAAGTTTGTAAACATTTTTATAATATTTTTATATCTTTAAAATTTTGTTCGTTAGGCAAATTTGTTATAAAAAAGAATCATTGAGAAATTTGTCTCCTTTTGGTTTTTTGTTTTTACCCAGTGATTCTTTCTTTACATAAGAAAAGGTATTTTTGATATTTTTTGAATTTTAGATAGTGGCGAAAAACCCAAATATAGGAAAAAATATATGAACACGCCACAATCATTCAGACATTAATAAGAACGACATTTAAAACAAAAAAAAAACTCTTAGATCTATATTAACAAAAACCAAATCAGCACACAACACAACAGAATACCAAAAATGTGGTTTATAAAATTCTCAGTGAATGTGGCAAATTTTATATAGGCGTTAGGTGTTAGAATAAAAGAACATAAAAACCTTCTTAGAAAGGGCGATTTTAATAAATCTAGAATTTGTCAACACGCATGGGAATCGGGACATAAAATCAATTGGAATAATTCCAAAACGGTACTAAAAGAATCGGTAACAAAATACAGAAGATTAAAAGAAACTGCTATAATTAATTTAAATAAAAATAACTGTATTGCTATGTCTTCAGTAGATTTAAATTCAATATGATTCCTGAATCTAAAGAATACAATTAAAAACGTTTAAGTATTTCAATACACAATAATCTCACCTATATATATATTTTTTAGTAGTATGTCACTGTCATTAAAAACTATTATTGTCAATGTAAGTATTATGGATATAAACACAAAATACATTTGCTTCCTATCTTTTCAGTATATATAGATATTAATATAACTTATTTTTTCAGATTCGTTTTGAAAACGGGAGGAGAATACCTCCCGAAACGTTCAAAAGTGTGTATTTATTTTAGAAAGTTTTTGTATTTTTTAAAATTTTGTTCGTTAGGCAAATTTATTACAGAAAAAAAATAACTGAGAAATGTATCTCCGTTTGGTTTTTTGTTTTTTACCCAGCTATTATTTATTTACATAAGAACAGATATTTTTGATATTTTTTTAGATCAAATCAAATAAAAAAAAATATATTAAACACGCCACAATAATTCAGACAATACTGAAATAATCACTACCCTTCGGAGTTAAATCGGCATGTATTTTTGGGTGAGCATGACTATCTCGAGAAAGGTAAAACCATCAATAGCGAATATTACATAGCGTTATTGGTGTGTTTCAAGGACGAGATCACAAAAAAGGTTCCAAATGAACAAAAAAAAAGTGCTGTTTTACCTAGACAATGCACTGTGTCACAAATCATTGGCAACGATGGCCAAATTGCATGAATTACACTTCGAATTGCTTCCTCGCTCACCCTGTTCTCCAATTCTGGCCACCCAGCGACGATTTCCTGTTCTTAGATCTAAAAAAAAATCTCGCTAGAAAGAAACTTCGCTCCATTGACGAGGTAATTGCCGAAACAAAAAATATTTTGAAAGCAATGAGAAATCGTTCTATAAAAAAGGTGTAGAAATGTTAGAAAAGCGTTGGAATGATTGTATTGCTCTTCAAGGAGTATATATTGACGAATAAGTCGAAATTTGCAAAAAAGTGTTTTTTTTCAGACCGGGGACTTATAGACCGAATGTGTTAAGTCAAAAAGTATTGGGCCAGGGAGATTGGGTACGATATTTTTGGTAACCCAGTCACAGCAATGCGAAGGTTTGGATCTTTGAATATAAAATTAATAGGAAGGAGTCTTGCCTATCTTTATGCACATATAAATGGGAACGGAAAGGCCCATATTGAAACACCATCAATGGTGTCAACAACTTAGAAGTTTAATAGTAGATTCGAGTAATTTTAGTGTGTTTTAATCAATAATAAGTGTAGTAGAATGCTCTCTTTGTGTGTTCTAGTGTAAATACATATTAAGACTTATTATATTGACAATAAATGTAATAATATCGAAAGTAAGGCAAACATACAAAATATGGTTAGTTGTGCGTCTTGTGGTTGTTCTCTGACACGAAAAAATCAAAATTCTTTAATTGCTTTAATTTTAAATTTGTCAATTATTTAGAAAAAAAAACTATTTTGTTTGAATGAAATTTTAAGGTTATGAAGCCAACAAATCACCTAGTTTGCATAGGCGTAGTCAAATTGATTTAGGTAAAATATTATAATTATAATGTTATTCAAGATAGTGATTATCATTTTTAGCACTTAATTTTTTAACGTAATTTCTAAAATGTTGACTTTTCTGAGATACTGGGCTTTAAAAATTCAGATTAGCTTTTAGTTTTCGTTTGATACATATAAAACATCTTACCTTACTCATATAAAGAACCTATAAAATATAAATAATAATACAGGGTGGACCTTTTTTTACAATACTTTTTTTTTTTAGAAATTATTGTACTAATAAATGTAAATGTTACTTCCATTTTGATTTGAATTTTATGTTCTTAAACCAGTTTTTTTTCAAGGTTTCCCAAAGATCCAAATGAAAGAACAGTGGTTTAATTTTATTAAAAAAAAATGTTGGAAATGATATGATTTTATGACAGGAGATTCCAATTTCTTAATAACTTTTTGTCGTATTTGAAGACACTTTACTCTTTGAAAAAATAGATTTTTTAAATTGATTAAAATTTTTACAATTCTCTGCCGTATTTAATAATTCTTCATTAATTTAATACAGTAACGACAATTATACAATAATTTATTGTTTTAAACAACTGTAAACTTTTATCAGTTTCTTGTTTTTATTCATACTGCCCTATGCCACTGCCAAACCGGAAACAGTAGTTGGTCATAAGCAGCTACCATTCTGGTACCACTCATATGCTCTTTCCTATAGTTTTATATTCATATATAAATAAGGTTTTGATAAATGTTTTATTACTACATTACTACATATTACTACATTTTTAGTTAATAGTCGAGTCAAAAAGTATTGGGTCATGAAAGTTAGATTTTTATAAAGTCAAACTTCCTTATACTGTGTAGTTTTTTAAAATCTGACAGAGGACCTTTATATTTAAAGTGATATACAAGTACTTCCAAATACAAAGTTGTAGGAAATAACTTTACTAAGAAAAACTTGCAAATAATGCTTTCCGGTGTTCCCAGATTGCTCAGTAGCTACTAAAACACATTTTTAATGTCAACACAGTATTTTTTTAACATAATTTGACAAATCTTAAAATTCGAAATAAAAAATGTTGTCACATTTCTTTATTGGATTAGTCGTTTTAGAACAATTAACAAAAACAACTAAAATAATCTGCAGTTGGTAGGAACTAAAAGAAGCTAACATAGCAATAGTAGACCTTGGAAATTAAACTAAAATTGTGTTGTTTGAAAGGAGCCATCATATTGGGCTGTCATTGTGTTATTTGAAAGCTGTTGTATTTGAATGTATATAAAAATAACTTTTTAATTCAGCTGCTAAAACGAATTAGTTATTTAATAAAAAAAGAGAAAGTTGAATTAATTTTTCTTAATGTTGGTGGCTTAAGTCTACGCGAGGCGTGTGCTGAATTTCACGCAAGACATCCCGATACGAGTGTCTACCAAATCCGGAATTTTTCAGCAATAACTTAGTAAAACTAAAAACAACTGGTAGTGTGTGCCCCAGGGTCCGCAAAAGGCTCAAACATGTAGTTACTGAAGAATATATTCTTCTTTGTAATGTGTGTAACAACATTGCATTTGGAAGTACTACAGTGGCGACTCGTGAGGGAGGGCGCCGCCTCTCCAGCACTTATCACAGTAAACAATTTTTCAGAGCAAAACACCATATTTTATTTCCGTTCAGTTTCTTTCCTTTAACTCATTTTAAGATATTAAAAATTAAAATCTCCAAATGCAGAAGAACGTCTGCCCACCCACAAAAATCACATCAAGTTTCATCCTCTCGCTACAATTTTTACATCGTTGGTCCGACGTTTACCTTCAGCGACCGTACGCCACGCCATCTTTTCTCGTCGTTGGCGTTACATGTTTTGTTGGTTGCCAGAATTCGGTTTAACTGCTTTCTAAAACATGCGATGTGGATGTAGATTCCCTGCGACTGAGCATATCGGTAACTAGTTTTAAACTCTGATTTGGCGGGTACGGAGTTTTAAATATGTCTCGTGTCGCGTATTTTGTTCGCCTCGCGAATACTGGTTTTGATTTGGGATTTGCTACGTGTGTATACACATTGAGCAGTACTTTTTAAATAAAAATAATCAAATTTTAATTGCAAACATGAAGGTGTCTGATTTAAAACAGTTAATAATTACTAATTTAAGTTTGGGGGAGAAAGTTGAATTAAAAACCAACGGTCGTCCCACGCCCTTGGTGAGTTTAAGTCAAGTTCAAAAATAATGTAAAAATAAGGCAAGTTTTACGCTAAAATTTCACAGTAAACTATACAATAGTATTTTGTGGCTATGTGGTTGTGAAGACACTAATTGTTCGGTGGTGAGCAGCAATGGACGCGGAAAAGAAAAAAAAAATTCATCAGCAGCACTATTTTCTTCTACGCCCTTCCAGTTTAAAAACCCACGAGCCACCATTGAAGTACTAGTCTTTCACTTCAAATAAAAAAGGTAGTTAAATGTCAGGTTTTAAAAAATATTACCCTGTATTTCTCTTTCGGGTTCAGGTCTTAAAGTATTGGGTCAGGGAAATATACGAATTTTTGATAAACACGTCATTGCAATTTGAAGATTTTGATAAATTGATATTAAAAAAAACAACTTTTTTGTATTAAACTTTTTTTATTTCTACATCTATAGTTAACACTCAAGTCCAAAAGTATCGGGTCAGGGAGATTTTTCTTTGACCCAGTGAAAATAACAGGAATAATAATGTTAATTAAGAAAAAGGAAGCGTCATCAGTGAATTAAACATAGACGTAAAGCGAACACTGACACATAAGATGATCGAAACGATTATTAAGAGAGTTAAAACAGCCAAATAAAATTGAAAGTTAAAACAGCCAGTCTAGAAATAAATATAGACAAAACAGAAGTGTTGGAAAAGAGAATTAATCCAAGAAGAGAACTGATTCTCGATGATCATCAATGACAACATTGAAGTTGTGGAATTTTTGGTGCTGTGGATCTGTTACTTGGAACTCAAGCTGTTATACAAAGGTCTGTTATCTGTTATACGTAGCGAGAATGCCATAAAGCCAAACACCAAAGAGAATTGTAAGGGGATACTGAAGATCGATTCAGACGAATGCAGGATTCAGGATGAAAGGGGTCAAGGCCCACTGATTGCAACAGCACAGGAAGGAGAAGAAAATGTCATTAAAAAAGTATTGGCAGTGGAGTTTTCTAATTTTATCTTAAAAAGTATCATTAAGTAATAATAAAATTTGTTGAGTAATTTTCAGAAGCTTGTTATTGTTTCATTGTCATCTGATATTATCTCGAGAACATGAGCCACATTGTCCTGATTAACATGTAGTCTTTCAGTACCTCATGACCTCGTAAAGATCTATAACTCAAAATTCTCCAAACTAATGGATCCATAGCTACCTATAATCGAAACAAATAATCTTCAGAAAAGCCAACTTTAAAAACATAAAATATTATAGCGCGGTAGTGCTGTTCGTTGTCATTTAATTTCTCTTTGGCAGCTGAATTCTTACGTTTTTCCTTCTGAACTTCGCATCTATTACTAGTTGGGCTTGTCGTTTCAAATATCCTCTGGACGGTACTTCTTCTTCATCCTCTGATCCTAAGCGTATCATAAATTGTTCCAAATTTTAGTTTGAAAATTACGAGTGTGATTAGTTTACCTGGGGGTGGGGCTGGTGAAGGTGAGCCAGTCATCTGTGGCTGTGGAGTTCTTCGTATTAAGCCACTGTAAGGAGCTGGAAGATTTTCTTCAAGTACCTCTCCAGGTTCCTGAAAGAAAGAATTACTAGAAACCTTAAACATTTAGAATACATCGAATTTCCTTTCTGTATATACTGTCTGATGGAGTCAAACCAGATGAATTTTATGTGTTACAACAGTATTATAAGTATTAGGTTCCCAACTTAATCCTGGTCATGCCATATAGATACTTTAAAGCATTCCCTTTCAGCTTTAAAAGGAAGTGTAACATACAAACCTACTGTGAATATAACCAAATAGTAGACTGATGTCATTCTAAAAGCAACATTTGAGGAGCTGTTTTCTCGCCTTAACTAAAAAAAATGCTACAGAAACTGTTTTGGGAGATAATACTGTTTGGTATTGTGCTTGTAAAAAGTGGTTTATATATAGATGATCAGCTGGAGGTCGTGCATTATGCAGCAACTGATGACGTGAGGCTATGGAGGGAAAAAGCCTTAATTGCCAAGGGAAGAAGGGAAGATTTTGCTTCATTTTGAAATCATTTTGATTCTGGGAACGATTACCAAGATGGGCTGGAGGATTTTATCGCACCGGCGCATTCTCCAGATTCGGTTCCTTCGGATTTCCATCTCTTACAATTCCTGCAACATCAGTTGGTTGATAGCCGCTTCACATCTCTCTGTACTGTATCTCTCTGACTGTATTATATTAAAACCAGCACGTTTTTCTATTTGCGATTCAACAGTTGCCTGAAAGGTGGCGAAAATGGTATGGAAAGTGAAGGAGAATCTTCGAAGATTAAATTTGTATTATAATCATAATACAAATCATCATAAATAAATATCTCAGGTAGTCAAAAAAAGGCCAATAATTAAGTCGAGGGCTTATATAAAAATTTAGAGTAGCCTAAAAAGAAATGTAATGATATAACTAATACAGAACCTTTAGTTAATCCTTAACCCACTTGACTAGTGATTTATTTAAATCGGAACTTTTTTTTTGTTAAATTATTTAAAGTGTCATGTCATTTGTAACCTAAAATATTACTGAAATTTCCCTTAGATCTGCCCTCGAGATTTGTTTTTATTAGTTTCTATGCTTCCTGAGTAACAACAAATATTTTTGAAGTTACTCTTAAACAGATTTGATTATTTAAAAGAAATAATTTTCGTTATTTGCACTTCATCAACAACATTTCCCATAAAAAATCTACAAGTGGTTCTTTTCTTCTTTTTTTCTTTCATGACATTTGCTCCGATAGAGTTATTTAAACATTTTTACTTTAATTCAAAATACTGGAAGACTGGTCAAATGTTATGTTTATTTTCGTTATTAGTGGTAAACTTTCTATATAATTCAAAGAAAAAGATTATAAAAACCAAAAACGTATGTTTATTGTTCTTAAAGAAGTTGTTAAAAAGTTTTTAAAGTTGTAGTTAAAGGAAATTAGTGAGTTCGTGTTAATCATTATCAATTTGTCATGTCGGTTGCCCACATTTATAGGGCATGTAGGTTTTGGGAGTAAATGAAGGCTCTATATAAGTGGTCGATATCATTAACAAAATCAAAGTATTATAAAATAAAAATGAACTGTCTCCAAAAGAATAAAAAATCGATTGAAAATTGTTAAAAGTTAAAATAATTTTTAAATGGCGAATGCGCAAGATCCAACCTACCTGTTCTTCCTCTTCTTCTTCATTCTGTAAAGTCCTGCATCTCTCATATTTGTCAATCACAAATCGAACATCCTTCAAAATCCCATTAACCACCTCAGCAGGATCAGTCCCAGGAATAGAAAGAGGATTAGCCAACAGTCTAAGACCATATAAATCCTGCAACACTTGACCCAAAGCCCTCTCAGTTGTTGCCTTCTCTTGTTTGTAGGACTCAGATCTGTCTTGCTGAGACATTATTTCGGCCTTAAGTCGTTCCATTTCTCCTGATTTTCTACAAAGAGACAATTTCTTCAGGATATCCGAAATTTAATACGTTCGACTGGTACTTTTCTGCTTCTTTGACTTCGGAGTATTTGTAGCTTTCCAGTTTGCTCTTGAGAGTTTCCAAAGTCTTCTCGAGATGGCGCTTTTCGATTTCCGATTTGCTTCTCAGTTCGTTCAGGCGAAGTTCTGTTTCTCGTTGACCTTGGAAGCGTTCTAAGACTTCTTGTGTCGTAGTACCACCTAATAGATTCATGTCAAACCATCAAGAATTTTAAAGTGATATTAAATTGAATGAAAAAGGATAACCTAGTCAAAAAGATATGGGATGGTGGATGGAAAGAGAAAAGGAAGTGAGGTAGGCTCAAGAGAGGCTGGAATCAGGAGAAATTCGCAAATCAAAAGGGATAATATGAAGAAGTGTTTTTACCTGTAGCTTTTTTGAGCAAGTCAAATTCTTGTGCTTTCATTTCTACAGGATGTGGTTCTGGAGATATACTATCTTCCTCGGCGTCAGCTTCAGCTCCTTCTGGGACAGGTCTGGGTGGTAGTTTTCCGCTCATGAATAATCTTTTCTCCAGCTTCTCGAGTTCAGTCTTAAATGAAACAATTACGTGTTTCATAAATTGATTCACTTAAAAGTGATACTGAAAAACACCGAATACGAAGAAATGGATTTCGGAGGAAAATGAAAAGATGAAACTCACAACCGATTAAACAGATTCCGGAAAGATGAAACCACCCAAACAGTATATTCTGTAGGTGATAAAAGACTAGGAAAGTAATTTTCCAAGTGCGACTGAAGAATGCGTGACAAAAATTAATATTTCAATAGATAAACTGTATTTATTTTGTGATTATGAAATACGAAGTAAACATTAAACTGTAATAAAGTAAAATGGAATAAAAAACTTCTTTAAAATTGTTTTGACTAATAAAGCTATAATACTTAAATTAAGATAAAATATCAATTTTTTGTGTTTACAATTTGTTTTTAATAATCATTGAAAGCGTAAAATGAAATACATAACATTTAAATGAATAAAAAGCATCGGGTAGTCAATAAATTTGAAAGTGTTAAATAATTACTGGGAAAAATGGTATACGGCATAAAACTCTAAAGTCTAAAAGGATGATGGACCGGGAATGAGCCCCACCCATCCCTGTAATTGGAGGGCTCATGTTTCGCCTCTCGATGTTCTGGCTCGTCCGGATACCGGTCAAGCACCTAACAAAAATGTTCATTTGGGCGGAGACGCAGGTTGATGTGTGTTCCACATGATATTGTGGAACCCAGCGGTTGGGTGCACTTGTCACTCAACTACTGTTGTCTCATTGGACGTTGTCCAAATAAATCTAACATTACATATATATGCCATCCGACGGAAAGTCGGCGAAAGTATAGGTTGCTGACTGGATAGGGACTCCCTATTCTTGACGGGAGAGCATGTGTCGGTACCCTGACGAACCTGAACATCGAGAGGCCAAACATGTGCCCTCTAGTTGCAGGGATGGGTGGGGCTCATTACCGGTCAAGCACCTAACAAAAATGTTCACACATATGTATATATATATATATATATATATATATATATATATATATATATATATATATATATATATATATATATATATTTTTTTTTTTATAAGGTTAGGAGGAGTTATAAGGACCGATAAACACCTCTGTAGTAAGGTGAGGCGAGTCGCACCGTCTAACGCCATCTAACGGCGATATTTTGCCTTATGATCTGCGAACCATACTCTGACAGAAAAAATAATGAAAATTTTGTACGTCTCCGATTGGCTTGAAAATTGGTATTGATAAAGATTAGAAAATCAACTGTTGAAACGTGGGACAGAGTGTTGTAGAGGCATCGCAAATTATTGTTGTTGATTTTCTGGAAGATATGAATAATCCCTTGTATCTTCCTTAACGTACAAGATAGCGAGGTAAGTAATTTATTATCGAATTTTTCTTACAATTGTACATAAGAAAAGAATCGATATGTCATTAAAATATCTTAAGATTACGCCGAGTAATAATAACTTTTTTTCTAACCTTACGCTCATTAACTAGTTTTCGGCCTTGGGCCGCTTCTCCTTCTCTCTGACTAGCTGCCGAAGACGCCAGTTTTTCTTCTTTAAGAAGATTTCCTCTCGCTTTACCTCTACGTTTAGTGGCTTCCTCCATAATCTGTAAAAAAAGAAACTTCGCATCAAAAACAATGCAAAGTTGTCTTTGACACTAATCAACCTTTTGAAGTTTTTCAATGTCAGCACCTTGACTGCTCAGTTCCTCTTCCAGAGTCTTAATTCTGCTTTCAAATTTAGACGCGTCGTCTTTTAAGGACTTCCTGATGTCGCTGTACCTGTTCCTGATGTGGACAGCTTCGCGAATTTGCACTTCGACGGCATGAATGCTATTTTGGATTTCACATGCTGACTATGAAAGAAAATAAATACGATTTTGTACAGAGGCTTTATATGATTCAGTCTACGTACTCAATCTCTTGTAAAGCAGTAGTTTCTTTCTGTTACTACGCCATCCCTAATAATCAAATCTTGGGGCGGAAGGGACATTATGATTTGAAGGAGGTTATGTTATGAAAGTATATTTATCTGTAAGGAAGACGTCCATAGGTTGGGACAGTACTATTTCTCAATCTTTTTTCCACTATCAACACCAATATTTTTATTGTCAAGTTTTTCCACAACTGTCAAACTTTTCATAGGAGCAATATTTACTAGCTCGTATTCCTTGTGTATGAGCCGAAGCAAGCTAACTAATTTGTGAAAAAAGCGTGTGTGTACTTACGTACGCACTTAAGAAGTTCTTTCAAACAAACGTAAATTTTAACTGAGCAAACTACCAATGGACGAAAGTGAATATTTCCCAACTCAACATTCTCAAAATTTATTTATTTATTATTATAAAAATAATACTTACATAAATATAGCTTCAAATCTTGATACGCAATGTTTATAATGGAAAATAAATATACACTTCAATATAAATGAAGTTTTATAAATATAAACTAATAGGGTAGAAAGTTAGCCTCCAAAAATTTGTTTATAAAAAAGTCTTGACAAATGGCGAAGGTGTCATAATTTTAAAAAGAAAATAAATTTTGTGTTACGTCGGCGCGCACGCACTTCGGCCCCCGCTAAAAAATCACTCTGATCTGTTTTCCCAAACGCGCCATAAGAATATAACTTCAAAAATTTTCGAAAACTTCCCATAACTGAGAAGAGTGCATTTTTTTTGATTGGTAGAAAAAGATGGATAAAACATTTGTACCACAGTTTTTTGCCTCTTTTATAGCCCTGAATGAATTTCGAACATGAGGAAAAAAACATGTTATTTCAAAATGGCCACAATGTACGTGAGTTGGGACAGTTGAGGTACCTAGATATTTTATGAGCAGTGGTGTATTCTTTTAATGGATATTGCTGTACATGAAAGTGAAGAGTCATCAATATCAAGTGCAACCCAACAATCATTGTCACGTTCGTCAAGTCTCCTCAGTTTTGTCTAGAGTTGGACCAGTTCGATCAGCAACACCTTTGAAAAAGAGTGACCGCGGGCGTAAGCCAATGAAAAGCACCATTCTCACTTCACCAGAAAATGTTACCGTGCTCAAAGAAACGCAAAAGAAGAAGGAAGACAATGCAAATAAACGATTACAATCAAAACAAGAAACGCCAGCCAATTTTTCTAGTGGAACCTTCGATGAAGCACTAAACTCGAAGAGCACCACTAAACCTTTCTCTAACCATGTTATGGTTAATATAACCATTAACATGGTTAGCGAAACATGAATCGAAAAGTTTAAAAAAGAGATTTGGTGTTTAGTGGTAAATCTCTTCGTGTTTACCGACAAAACGCTATAATTTCTAACCTAACAAACGAAATAATCTGAACCTTCTGTGAAATATCAACACTCGTGCCAACTTAAAGAACAAATAGGATGTGTCGATACCTAAAGCGCGGGAATTCATAAAGCAAAAGCCACCTTACTTTTGGATCAGGGTAGTGTATAATTTTAACAAACCTTCTTCAAAGGATTCTCAACTTTCTTTTGAAGTTCTTTCTTCTCTTGCTTGTTAAGCATCTTGTTACATTGAGTACCCAGTTCTGTGACGTATTTGCGTCTCTAAAATTATACATGTTTCCTTCAAATATTTCTACAATACCATACCAATGTACCTTCTTCATGTAATACTTTAAGACGTCCAACTGTTTGCCTTTGTCGGTGATCTGTAGGTCTAACAGGTCTCTTACTTCAGTGCAAGTTTTGTCTGTCAAAGGTCCCACAATTTCTTCAATACGTCTGATAAAAAAACATAAATTTTTGTCGAAAATCAGTCTACAATTTCTTCTGGATTATACGGAAAATAGTCTTCGTTCTCACAAAATACATAGCTTTAGTTGCGTTATTATATTTATTGGGTTGTTCAATAAGTTCCCCCCGTTTTTTTTTAATTAAAGTCTTATTAAAAAAAGCAATAATTACATAGGTCAACAAATTAAAAATTTTGAGGCAATCGTGATGAAAATACGTGTATATGAAGTATTTTGTAGTCCTAAATCCGAAAATTATAAGTTAATTATTGTAACACGTACAGCTTTTTTGTTACAGGTCGGTGTTGCGAAGAAAAAGGAGACGACATACTTTTACAATCTAATATTTATTTAATATAAACATGTAAAACGTTAAACTCAAAGAGATTTACCACTAAAAACCAAAACATTTTTTTTAAAGTTCTCGACGCACGTTTGGCTAACCATGTTAGCATCATCAGGAGATGATTTAATCTAGATTAAATCATCATTTGAGGTTATAGCATGAGCTGTTACATTAACATTTAAATGGATTAAAAGTACCTGATACATGATTTTTCTTTACACAACTGATGGGGGTCAGTATGTTCTGTTGTCAGTAGGGGTACAGGTAGGGGTCAGTATGTATCTTTGTTAATATGATCAATCAGTGAGAGTCGACCATCTAAGTAATGTCTGAATGATTGTGGCGTGTTCATATATTTTTTTCTTTTATTTGGGTTTTTCGCCACTATCTAAAACTCAAAAAATATCAAAAATACATGGTTCTTATAATAAAATATCTGTTCTTTAAATAAGAACAGGTATTTTTGATATTTTTTGAGTTTTAGATAGTGGCGAAAACCCAAATAAAAGAAAAAAAAATAGAGTCGACCATCACCTCGTCCACATTTCTTAACTCACAATCACATTTAGCACACTTTGCACAAATTTTTATACGTCTTTGTTTCGTTGATATAATAAGTTTTCAACGATATTCAAGGCAATGGTTTGGAAAACTAATAAAGTAATATAAATGCCCCGAAAATGATTTACTACACGTTTCGCTGCGACATATGCCATAACTACGTTTTTGTGCTGCTTTTTTTTACTGATTACATTATATATTTTTATTAAAATGCTTGTATAAATATTTTACTTCAAGTATATTGCAATTAAAACTGTACTATTGATAGTGAATTATTAATTAAAGATGTTTTTTTGTTATTTACATTGAAAACATAATATTCACAGCTTATACATTCATAAAGTGGCCGAAAAACATGGCCGAGGCATGCGCACAAAAAATTTTCAACTATGAAAAGGACTATTAGATATTGGCAGATTTTTAGATATAAATTTGTATTTTTTATAAAAATAAGGTATACTGTACAGTTGTTCTGAACATAGTTTGTTATTAAACTGAAACATTAACAAAACAATAAAAAAATAATAATTTATAATTGACCGAAAATCCCAATAAATAAAAAAATACAAATATGTTTTAATAACTACCTAAATGAAATGCAAAAAGAACATTTTTATCAATGTTATATAAATCATGTCGACCTGTGTTATTCTCCGCCACTGCCCACTCTTGATCCATTTACTGATGCTATTTCGCTTGAAATCTCTGGGCCTGGATTACAAGAAGTTGTTAAGCCCGTCTTTGAGGTCCTCATCGTTAGCGAAGGTAACGTCTCTCATTGGGTTGGACAGCGAGCGAAATAAGTGATACTCGGTTGGCGCAAGATCTGGGGAGTACGGCGGGTGCGGAAGAACCTCCCATTCGAAATCATCCAGGGCCTCCTTGACGATATTTGCTGTATGAGATCGGACACTGCCGTGGAACAAGATCCCTTGGCCTTGTCGATTGGGTACACCTTCTCAGTCTCACCAAACACACATCCTCGTCTTCTTGGGCTGGAAATCTTGCTAAACTCTCGGTTTTGACGTGTCTCTTGAGACCACTCACTCCTTCCTCTGAATTGACATAGAGACTCCAGTTCTCATCTCCCGTGACAATTTTGTATAATAATCGTTGCTCGGTGTCGGGCGAGATCTTGTTGTGGTCGGTTAATCTGTGTGGCATCCAAGCTCCTCAGTCCATTTTCTCAGCCAATTTTCGGCAAGTTTGACCGCCGTCATCCTACAAAAACGCTTTAAGATGGCCCTCGTTGAAGCCGAAAGGTCGATCATAGAGAGGCGTGTCGTACACTTTGTGTTTCAAACTGCTTCCTGATATTCCACTGGCTCCTTTGTACATTGGGTTCCATTCAGGTATGGTTCTTGGTGCTGTCTGTTTTCTCTTCTGTATTTGTATCCATACTATCTAATTCTTATTGATTTAGTCACTATTAATAATATGTGTTTCGGTTAATAATGTCGATGCTGCTGAGAAATGGCGTTTGGAGGATAAACAAACGCCATCAAAAGCCCGTTTGTTATTAATTGTCATTGTGCAAAAAACATAGTTTTTCATAGCTTTGAATATGTCGAATTTTGTACCAGAAAAAGACGTTTTGCGGGGAATTTTAATAACCTTCTTTCATTTGAAGAAAACGGCTGCTGAAAGTTATCGATTGTTGGTTGAAGCTTATGGTGAATATCCTCGAACAAAAAAAACAAAAAAACTTGTGATAGATGGTTTAAACGCTTTAAAAGCTGTGGTTTCGATATAAAAGACAGGAAGCGTCCAGGACAGCCGAAGAAGTTTGAAAATACTGCCTTGCAAGCATTATTGGATCAAGTCTGAACTCTGAACATATGAATTGAAGGAAAGAGACATTGAAAGGCGAAAAACCACTTGTGAAATTTTACTTGCCGACACAAAAGGCTTTTTGTATCGAGGTGATGAAAAGTGGATCTATTTTGACAATCCAAAGCACAAAAAACCATAGGTAGATCCAGGTCAGCCTTCAGATTTACAACCAGTGTGCAATGTCCATCGAAAGAAGGATTTGCTGTGTATTTGGTGGGATAGTAGGGGAGCTATGTATCACGAACTTCTGAAACTTAGTGAAACGATTACTGACGATCTATACTGACAGCAATTGATAAAATTGAACCAAACATTGAAGGAAAAACGATTAAAATACGCCCAAACGTCGCGATAAAGTCATTTTTCAACATGATAATGCTCGGCCCCATGTTACAAAATGTGTAAAAAATTATTTAGTAAACCGGACCGTATTCACCGGACTTAGCTCCTTCGGACTACCACTTATCTCGAGAGATGCAGCACAAACGTTCAGAATAACATTTACAGTTCAACCAACATAGCTTGGCCTCCGAGGTTTGGATGCACAGTAATCCAACGCCCGAGAGTTTATTCGAAGCAATGCATTCATGGTGTTAACATCGATTAAGTACTGTACATTCGCAGAACTCTTCGTTATGTCTGTCTCTGTTAGAGAGTGACCCTCTCACTTTTTCTTTTGCGCATCTCAGAGGCAAAGCTATGTTGGTTGAGCTTGTACATTCTTACGAAGTGAAAATTTGGCTTGATGAATAGTTGGGTTCAAAAAACCAAAAGTTCTTTTGGCGCCTGTATATTCAATACTTATATTCAATGATTATTAAGGTAATTTATTTTGTTATGGACATAATCTCAAATGCTCGCTCAAATTTTGCGAAAATGTCAACATTATTAACCGAAATATCTATTACATAATATTTAGTCATTTCCATATTTTCTTTAGACCCATTATTGATCTTATTTTTTCTTTTTAGTATTTTCATTTATTCTCCTTCATTCTTGGTTAGTGCCATAGTTTCCTTAAGATCTGTTATTGTTCATCTTACTAACGTCCTATACATTCTTAATTTGGTTTTTTACTTAATTTTTATTCCTTCTCTTCTACAATCTCTCATTTATATTCCGATTTTTTATTTTTCTTAACTTCTCTTTCATAATTTTTTTCTTGTTATTTGTTTTACTCAATTGTTTTTAAATTTCTTCACAAATACGTTTTGCCAATACTTTCTTATCCATTACAGTTCATTTATTTAGTTTTCTTCCTCCAGTGTCGGTGTTGTTTCTGTTAGTTCTTTTCTACTTTTTGAAATGATCACTACCACCATATTTTCATTTAGTTAAATGTGTTGAGGTTCTTTAAATTGTTCTGTTATTTTTAATATTTTATCCACAGTTACTGTAAAGACAAGAAGAAAAAGACCGGTAGAAAAATTCTACCACCGTCCTGTCCCACTCATGCCATTTTTTTACTGGAATTTTCTCTGTTGTTCATTATTCTCTATTTTTCATTCACTTAGATCCTTCCCTTGATTCTCTACTTTATTTTATAATTGTATGCTTTTCACATTCTTCTGTTTCATTTCTAAAAGTTTTTGGGGTTAGAGGCGCATCAGCAACTGAAAAGGCTATTTAGCGACTGGACCTACAGCTTAACTTGGGTTCCGAACCACGGTCATCAGCTACTGAAAACCCCGGTCAGCACCCCCCTCGGGCTATCAACCCTTGGTTTTGTGCTTCACCGAAAGTATCTCGAGAAGCTCACCGACTGGCGAGTGACCAACGTAGAACACCTCTTAGAAGGCATCCGGCCTTACCCAGCCTCGAACTGGCGTGACTGAGGGGTGATTCCTTGTCAGATTTTACACTCTTACCTAGAAACATTCACAAGATTTTTTTGTTTTTAGAAAAACTTTTTTGCCCAGAACGGGAATCGAACCCACTCCACATTAACTGCCGTATCGTAAGGCTGTCGCCTTAGCCACCACAGCTAATGTGGCTCCTGTTTCTTTTCTGAGCTGTATATATATATATATATATATATATATATATATATATATATATATATATATATATATATATATATATTTTTTTTTTTTTTTTGTTTTTGTTTTTTTTTTGGATTTTCTGTCAACTGTATTAATTAAATTATATCAATTAAATAAAAAATATCATATTTTATTTAAAAAAAAAAAAATAAAAACTCAACTATTCAACAAGATATAGCAGAATTGTAATTGTTCTGAGGATGGTTTAATAAAAGAAACCGAAACGTTAATAAAATAGTAAAAAAAATATTAATACAATTTACCGAAAATCCAGAAAAGAAATTAAACAGCCAGGAAAATACATATAATAAAATGTATCTATAACGTCTTGTATCACAGTGATCTTTGGAGAGACTATGTATTGTCTAGATATATGGTGTGGTGGTGGTCTAAGGAAAATGCAGTTATTGCACAAAATATATTACAACAAAATTGTTATTTTAAAGAAAGTGTGTTGTGTTTATGATATCTTAATGTTTTTTCCTCGTAATTCAAGGCACACTTTGTGAATTGCATATTTTTCAGCCACCGACAATATGTACAATGCAATATTCGAAAACGAATATCACGCAAACTGCGTGAGATATCGATATTGACCAATGGTACCTTTTTTACGTGGAAATTATAGCTCTTCTCTATTTTGAAGTCAGAATTTTCCTAGCTTTATATAAAGTGTAAAAAAAAGAGCCAGTTAATTCCTCACAAAGTAGGTAGTAAGTACCATCTAGGAACTGAGCTCAAGCTAGCACCAAATTCGGATTTGTCGCTTTTGAAAACCCAACTACCCCGATTTTAAACTTGATATCTTCAACCGTTTTCAATCCTCTTATTTTGATCTCTATCACCAGTTTTTCTATATATATATATATATATATATATATATATATATATATATATATATATATATATATATATATATATATATATATATATATATCTTCTTTCAAAGTTATTCAAGGTTAAAATTGAATTTAAAAGAAGTAATTTTTGGTTAGACTTCATTTTTTTTACTTGATGTTGATATGAACTCGCATTTTTAAGCTTTTCTCCCCAACCCCTATTATTTACACTGGGGAACAATTTGAAAAATAATTTCTGCTGAGTTCGATATTTAAGTGTTTTATACGTAAATTGACATGCTAATTCCAAAACTTTATTTAGTTTTTTTCTATCACGTCAAGTTTTTTCTCTACAGTTGTTGCGCATCCGACTAAGCTTGGCGACACGATCACAGAAGTCACTACTGCTCTCCTACCGGCGAACCTTCTTCGACCTACGAGTGGGGACGTGAGTGACGTATCATCCAAAGCTAGTTCGGTCAGTTACGCATGATATGCTAAAGTACGCGGGTCTGTGTCACTCTGATATAGTGAAGTTAAAGTATACATACACAACTACAGATTTTCGTTATGTCTGCCTATAACGCAACTGAATGGCGATTGTTTATATATAGCTCAAAGCGTAGCTTGAAGTGTGTTCTCCTACATAATGGAAATTTATACGATTCAGTCCCAATAGGTCATTCAGTTTCTTTGTGTGAAGAATATGGCGACATAAAGAAAGTCATTGACTTGTTGCAATATAACATGCACCAATGGATCATCTGTGTGGACCTTAAAATGGTCTGTTTCCTTCTTGGCCAGCAACGCGGGTATACCAAGTAGCCCTGTTTTTTGTGCATGTGGGACAAACTTTCTTCGTAAAAACTTTCTTGGAAATACACGAGCCCTGAATTACATCGAAATTGTTCAACAACTCTTGAAGAGCTTTAAAAAGCTTGGTTGCAATATGAGCATCAAACTGCATTTCTTATATAGTCATCTTGCTAACTTCCCAGAAAATCTTGGTGCTGTTAGTGATGAACAGGGCGAGCGATTCCATTAAGACCTAAAGGTTATGGAAGCGCGGTATCAAAGTAGATGGGATGTCAGTATGATGACTGACTACTGTTGGAGCATCAAGCGAGAATGTCCACAAACTGAACACTCCAGGAAAAGCTATAAAAAGAAATTTTTACCATAATATCTTTTATTTATTTTTTGTATAAACACAATTTAACTTTTAATAATATGTTAACCTCTGTATGAATAAAATATTCTAATCTATTTGGTCAGATCTCACCTTATTTCCTTTCGTATGTACACTTTTAAGGTAAAATGAGGGATATGCTGTAGCTTAAGAACTTGACGTGATAGAGAAAAACTGTGAATATTTTTGAATTCAGAGATGAAAAATTAGTCAAAAACAAGTCACAGATCCAAGGCAACAAAATTGCTGTTCGCAATTAGAGATTTGTGATCTTTTCTTTTGTAAAATATGAATTATAAATAAACACCCAATGCTTTTGTACTCCATTAATACTATTCATCTCTAATTCATAATTCTATTTTTGTATACATATAAAAGTATATAATATCAAAGATAAATTTTTTACGCATATTTTTTACTCTTAGAGTTAGTTAAATACAGTAAAATGAATTTTTGTAGATAAACAACTCTTTAAGTAAAATCAAATTTAAATAAATTATGAATTTTGAAAAAATTTAGTGATTGTACTTGTAAGTATTAATTGCAATATTGCAATATTATGCAATATAATAAGGCAATATTAAGCCTTATTAATTGCAATATTAAGCCTTAAATTTTTTAATCAAGTAAAAAAAATGAGGTCTAACGCAAAGAAGCGATAAATTACTTTTAAATTCAACTTTAACCTTAAATAACTTTGGGAGGAGTGAATTTAATGAAAAACGTTGAGATATCTTTTTTGTAGCGCATTCAATTTCCTTTGAGAATATGTATTGTATTTTTTCAAATATTGATTCGTTTATTAGTTACAAAATTTCAAATTTGAAAAGTAAAATTGTAAAAACAGATCAATGTTCAAGGCACGATTATATGGAAACGGCTTGTTTGACATAAATTTATAATGAGCTCTTTTTTGTAGAGAATTCAATTCTCTTCAAGAATATGTATTGCAGAAATTTTTCAAATTGATGGTTTAGGAGTTTTGGACGAAGAAATATGCGATTGCTTTTAAAAGTCGCGATGATACACTTCTTAATATAAGTATTAAGGGTACTAACTTTCACAATAATTTTTTTGTCATCACAAATAATATTTTCGCTATCCCTTTAAAAAAAAATAGTCGATTTTTTGGCCCGATCTAATATATATCCTATAGCTCTGTATGCCCTGTCTATATCCTATATATTATATACCTGTCTTTTATACGATATTTTGCAATGGGGCTCTTACTCTCATGAAGAATTGTTACCAAGTCTGATATTTCCTTTTTAAGTTTTGTGATATCATCTGCGTTACATTTACGTTCAGTTTCACAATCCTCAAAAACAGCCCTTCTTTGGCCCTCTACAATCAATAGAAACAGAGGTAATTATTGACACAACCAAAAATAAAACAACATGAACTAACATCACCTGACAATTGTATTTTTTTCTTTATCTCAATGATTTTCTTGTTTAGTTCGGTCATTTTCCTAACGTTGTCTTTTTCCATTTTGGTATAATACTAATTGTGATTAAATTAAAGCGTATTCAGTATTACAAGAAGATAAAACGATTATTGATCAAACACTGTAAAGTTGTCATATCAAATGCAGAGAGCAATTAATATACGAGGGATGATCCTTATTGTTTTATTTATTGGTCTCTAGTTATATTACCTATATACGGAATTTTTATTTGGATTTAGATTAATAGTTAACTTAATATTACCTGTTGCGGTATTTTTATTTGGATTTAGATTAATTTCTTATTTTATTTTTATCAGTTAATTCTTTTCACCTTTATATACAGTGTTAGCGCTGTCAAATCTAATTAAAAAAAACAATATTGATAAGATTCTTTGTTTTATATAGAGGCGTTTATATCAGTAAGTTTATATCAGATTATAAAATAATATTATGTTACTAAATATTTTCCGTTTTATTTTCATCATTTTATTAATGTTTATGATGTCTTTTATTTAAAAGTTGTATTTAAATATTATCAGAAATAATGAAATATATGAATAGGGCCTTTCAACAATGAGATTTCTTTAAAATCCCGAAATCCACTTGACTTATAAATGTAGGCAACCCATACAAGTTTTAATGATTAACACGAAATCAGAATTTTCTCAAATTACGTTTTTTCAGTTTTTATAAGTAAACTTTTTTTCACACTTTCAAAACTTTTTAAAAGTAAACTCAGTTCTTTGAATTATATACTAATTATATACACTAAAACGAAAATAAACACAATATTTGACCCACATCATTTTAAACTTAAAGTAAACATTGTTAAAATTTCGTCGTTGGAGCAGATGCCTTGGAAGAAAAAAGAAGAAGAGCATGTCATTTTTTTATGGGAGATTGTTGCCGATGAAATGAAAACGTCGAAAATTATTTCTTTTAAATAATCAAATGTGTTTAAGAGGTGCTTTAAAAATATTTTTATACCTTTGTAAGCATACAAATCTAAGAGGAAAACCTATAAATTGAAAACACACCGCCAAATAATCAAATTTTAATATTTTTTTGACCTTTAAATAATTCCGATAAATTTCAATGTCAAATGATGGAACATATGAGATTTTGCTTTTATTTTTATTTATTGACTTTGACAGTTCATTAGGAAAATTTAAAAATATATTTAACTGGCTGACAGCACAGACGTCCTGTCCAAAAAAAAAACATTTAATTTTTATTTATAGATTATTCAATTCCAACGTTTTCTTCTTTCATTTGACAACTTTTTATGGAAATAATTGTTTCTTCTCGTAAAAAAACACACATTGACCTGTCAGTACTTGACAATTGTGTTTGTATTATTAATTGTGATTATTTTCTGTGTTGTTTACTTGTACGTAAAATGTTACAAATATTTATGGATTACCAACTTTTTTATGTAAATATTTCTTTAAGTAATTAACAAATTTCAATGATTTATTATTGACATGTAACACAATAAAAAAAATGATATACTTCATTTCTTCTTTTTTTATTTAGGGACAAAAACATGTCTTGATCTGACAGATACCTGACAATTTTTTTATTTAATGTTTATTATGATTGTTTTGTTTGTCGTTTACGTGCAATTTTCATGTATGGAAAATGTTTAAAATAATTATAGATTAAGGACTTTTTATGTAAATAATTCTTTAAGTAACGATTTATTGTTGGCATGTAACAATTTAAAAAATTGATTTAGCTCATTTCTTGACAATTTGACAATTTGTTGTTTACGTGCAATTTTCAATTAATATATAAATTTACACAACTTATATATAAAATGTTAAAAATACTTATGGATTAAACAATATTATTTTATAATATACTATTTAAGGAAATTTGATTTGAATAATGCCAGAGGTAAATATAAAAACTAAATATGGATAATATTAGCAAACAATCTAACTGTGCGGTTTTCTGTTAATAATTAAATTTGAACAACTTATATATAAAATGTTACAAATACTTATAGATTAAACAATATTGTTTATAATATTCTATTTAAGTAAATTTAATTTGAATAATGCTAGAGGTAAATATAAAAACTAAATATAGATAATATTTAGCAAACAATGTACTGTTATCTTGTCAAATTATAAATGCAACAATTGATAAACTAGAGCGATTTCAATAAAATAATCAGTAGCGGTTTGTTGTAAAAGCTTCCGAATGCTGAATAGCCGTTCGACTCATTAACTAATTCATAAAGTAATGCAATCCGCACATTCCTATTCATAATTTGCTTGTAACCTCTGTACCAGTGCATCTTGAACTGCTCGAGGGCACTCTTCAGACAACCACGAAGAACCGCGCTGCGATTGGCCGATGGAGAACTGAGAGGGAGCACATTCCGTAACGTTTAACGAAAAGTAGTACGGCCGAGCTTTTCTCACGAGAGCTTTCGCAGTTGTACAGCTCTGTTGTAGTTTTTCTTTGATAACAGTTGATAATTAATAACACCAGGGTTGAAATGGTTATAATTTTTAGGGGTGATAGGGGTTTAAAGTGGGTTAATTGAGACCAGTAGTAACTGGTCTTTCGCGTAGGAATATGAGAGCAACCAGGTCAGCCATTTTGGTTTGGGCGCTCGGTCATACTCCCCACTCAATAGTGTCTTAACCGTCGTGTGGAGCGTATGTTTGACCTTTTGACGCGCGCGCTGTTCACAATTTAAACTTTTCTGACTGAATCGGGCGAATTTTGACTAAAACTTTAAGCAAATATGCGTTTGATGGAAAAATAAAACGTATAGTGTTGTGTTTTTTTTACGATCTGTGCGAAAACAATATAGTTGTGTTCTTTCTGACAGGATAGTGTACCATACTTTACTGGTAACATAGAATACAGTGAAAAACAGTGCCCCATGAAGGGGAAAGCCGTACAAAAATGTGGATTAACAATGTCAAGAAGAAGGATCTTTGGATTATAACCGTTGGATTTTTCTTGACGATATTTTTCGGATGTTTGGTACAAGGAACAACAGGTGTGTTTTGGTTTATTTCTTGTTTTTGACTGTCGTTCGCTTCAGTATTGTTTATAACGTATGAAGTTATTGTTATTCGTTTTTTTTTGTGTTGACTTTTACAAAAATCCACCCACGCAATTTGTTGCAAGGGTTAAAATCAATGTCAATTACCAAAACACTTGTTTCTAATTCGCCGACGCGCGTTTCGCTAACGATGTTGGCATCACCAGGAGATGGTTCAATCGATATTGAATAAAATATATTGAATTGTCTCCTGATGATGCTAACATGGTTAGCCAAATGCGCGTTTAATTAAAAGCAAGTGTTTTGGTGCTTAGTGGTAAATCTCTTTGATTTTACTGTTTGATACCAAACGTTTCAATAAAATAATTGATTTGATATTGTTTTTGGTGGTTTTCCAATATTTTCCAGCCTAACCTTCCTGCTTTTTCATTATTGAATGTTATTATAAAACACACAAATTCATTTATTTATTCGGAAAATAGAAATTGTTTAAATATCAATTATATACAGTTAAGTATGTTGACATTCCTAATCAATTTTAACAAGAAATTAAGACAGAATGAACAATACAAATATTTGCGAGTGACAATTTCGACGATAAGGGTAAAAATATTTTGTCTTTATATCAGACACACCTACAACTGGCAACGCTGTAGCGAAAACACTCGCGCCACTGCTACCTAAGCCACCCTTGATCCGAGAGGGTCGTTCCTTTCAACGGTCACGCTTATGAAAACGCACTCGCTTCGCCAGGACGCTCCCTCTTTTCCCGTATGTGAATTGACGTTTGCGAACGATGATCCGAGCGTGACCCCGACATTTTCTTAAACCTTTCCGGTGTACCTCATACCTTTCGGCTTTTTCGGGGGTTTAACGTGCTACTATGCGTCAGAAAAACATCTGTCACTTGTGACAGTTGAAAACCTAGGGTTACTAGACGTACAAACCTAAACGTACATAAAAATTGGATTAATTCTTGATAGTTTTTCGTTGGGTGTGTCGCGAGTTCTTCGCGGAGAAAGCCTGAGAATGTTGGCGAGCAAATCTGTCGTAAAGAGCCAGCACAACAGGAAACAGAAGCAGTATACATAAACCTGTTTAAAATGCTACTTTTCTTAATTAGTCGACTGTTGTACGGTAGCTAAAATATAAAGTTTTTATACAGGGTGTTCACCAACTATAGAGTCGCATTATAATAATGATATATATTCTTTAATACGCATAACGGTTTATTGAGATGCAATCGTGTTTTTATCATGACGGGAAGCTGTATGAGAGGATATTACTTGATGTACGTGCGTGATTTTACATAATTGTTATAATTTAGATGGCAGTTCTACTATGAGGTTTTTTTTTCGTCATGCAACAAATAAGTCTAGAAAAAGTTCTTATTATATCAAATCTGTGAGATTACTTTGTGTTTTTAAGGAGATCTTGAGCAAATACAACAATCCAATCTCGGTGTCAGATAAATATACAGTTGAAGGAAAAATTATTGAACAAACTGATTTTCCCATTTTTTTCATTTTGAACTCTTAAATGTTCTGATGTTATATCAATACAAACTACAACTGATTATTAACAAAATTTTATCATAATTAAAACCGAATAAAAAGTTTCATAAATTCAATTCATGAAATATCAATTTTGAACGAGACGTGTATGAAGAAAAAGCTTTCAGAGTATTGTGCCGTCTCCATTAAATCTGTGATCTTATTTCCTGTTTTTATGTGGATCTTGGAGAAATACAGCGATCCAATTTCGGTGTCATATATACAGTGAGAGAAATAAAGTGTATTATTTACTTTTTTCTTCCATAGTACATATATCGTTTTGCAATTAGATTAACAATTAGTATAGATTTTTTTCTGGCACCGATAGTTAGTATATAGAAAACTTAATTCAAATTATGTTAAAACCTAGTTCCGACATGTCAAAAATATTATTCTTATATTTTATTTATTGACATTGACATGTAATATGAACTAACCTAATCTGGCAAAATTGTTTTTAGGTATTATTGCATTTTGTGTTCTTGCTTTTTAGTCCTGGTATTTTCTTATATTTTTTGTTTCATCAATTTAACAATTTTTTATAAACGATACATCAATAGACACAAATTAAATAAATTATTGTCATGAAGTAAAATATTGATAAGCTGTATTTTTTCTTTTTTTTACCTGGGCATTACCTCAAAAACCTGCTTTCTTTTAGTGACATTGACAATGCACAAGAAAATTCTATGAACATATATATTAATTAATTTTATTTGATATTTAGTTCTGATATTTTCATATATTTTTTGTTTTCCATGTAACAAATTTTATTTACATAGTACTTGGGGTAAAATAACAGACCTAAGTAAATGTACTTATAACAATTTACTATAGTTATGTCATAAAATAAACAATTAATATACTGTGGATTTCTTCTTTATATTTTAATTTTAATATCAATATCTACTAGACAGAGCACAGGGACAGTTAGAACTTAGAGCACAGACAGTTAGAACTAGGTTTTTGACCGGGCAGATCCTGCCCTGAACAGATCCTGAATCTAGAGTTGATCCTAAGACATCAAAAACTGTACAATAAAAATCTCGTATGTACATTTGTGGATTTCAAAAAAGCATATGATTCTACTGACCGCGAATCTTTATTCCAAATATTGAAAGAACAAGGACTAGATCTGAAAACGCTGGCAATGATTAAAGCCACACTAACTAACACAAGGTCAAAAGTTAAATTCATGGGTGACATCTCAGAGTCCTTCGAAATTACAACTGGAGTGAGACAAGGGGATGGACTCTCGCCACTCTTATTTAACTGTGTTCTAGAAAAAGTAATACAGGAGTGGCGTGAAAAAAAAATCTTCCCTGAATATTGACCAGCCCATTAAACTGGGGAGAACCAACATCAAAATTGATTGTCTGGCGTTTGCTGATGATCTGGCAATTTTGGCTCAAGATATATTAACGTCACAAAAACAGATTGAAATTCAAAAAGAAATAGCAGAAAAGGTAGGACTCCAAATTTCCTTTGAAAAGACACAATACATGACCTACAACAGACTAAGAACACCATTTCTAAAAACAAAATATGGTAGCATCAAACGAGTCTCTCAGTTCAAATATTTGGGTGAAATAATTATGGAAAACGGGTTGGAAAAAGCGGCCAATAAGAGTAGATGTCAAAAAATGGAAACTGCATTGAGATTTACTAAACACTGAGACATTACAACACAGTTATCAAGACAGAATATCTATATGGGGCAGAAACACTCATTTTGAATAGAAAGAGAGACGTCGAAGACATTGAAAAGAAAGAAAGAAAAATCTTAAGCTAAACAAATAAATAGCACAACATACCGACTAAGAGAAAACAAAGAAATCAAACAGTATACAGATATACATAGCGATATGAGAAAAAGAAGACTTAAGTTTTACGGACACATAAAACGAATGAATCCGAATAGGCTAACTATACAAATAGTCGAATTTTATGAAAATAGGAGTAGTAACTAGAAATAATTAAATGGTTTGCTGCAATTAAAGAGAACTTAAGATCAACAAATATTACACAAAGTGAAATTCAAGATAGAGGCTGTTTCAGACATAAGATTAACGATTGGGAGGTTGGCCAGAGAGAAAAATGTAGGAAGACTGGAACAACTTAGTCTGACGAAAGAGAAAAAGCTCATAGCGAAAGAATGAAATCTTTATGGGCGCAAAGGAAGGCTAACAACAACAAACGCTTCTAACTGTACTTCGCGTGGTCTAATAATAATAAGAATTATGTATATATATATATATATATATATATATATATATATATATATATATATATATATATATATATATATATATATATATATAAATAATATTAAATAATATATATAAAATTTTAGATTAAATGCTGTTGTCATGTCATATTAGATTTCTTCTTTTTTTATTTACGGCCATTTTGTTAAACATACTTTAAACTGTCATTTTAATATCAGTGACTGTAATTTAATCTACTTAACGTAAGAAAAAGTCAAGTCACTATTCATTTTATGACAGATCTACAAAGATTGATTTGATTCGGTGTCTTTCCTGGTGGTTTGGTAAAGATGAAATATTAAAGAGTGAAATATGAATGGAAATATATTAAACTCAAATACCCATATTTCCATTAGTATATATGATATCCAGTTTTTCAAATATTTAGATTATAAAGTACGATATAAGACTATATTCTGTATTAAAATATCCCATTTATGTGAAGTGATGCCATAAATACATTTATATTAATGAAGTCATATTTTTGCTTTAAATTAATGTAAATGTATCCACACTCTTGGCCCTCACCAATTAACGAGCACCAGCGTCATATCATCGTCCCCAGCTATCGTTAATATCAACCGTTTTCACTTAATCTCCATCGAGATAATTATGATCTGGACACGCGTGGCAAGCCGGGCTACAGTTGCTTCCCGGATGCGCTATTTAGCTCTGATCCATCCAATAAATTGAATCAGGAAGCTTTGTTAACGCTTAATGAGACTCAAATAGAGAAGGACTTTGTCTTTGATTTGCTCCAACATCTCTTTTACTGGCTATTTATCGTGTTTCTTTTATTCATTGTAATTTATTAATCTTGTCATGATATTTTTCTGTATTCCACATGGAATCATTTTTACATTGAGTACAATGAAAACTTGTGGACAGCTGGAAGAGAAAAAATATTTCAAATTAAAAAAGAAAAATGGATGTCTGGTGTTTTCAGAGAAGCCAAAAGTTGCACGGTGTCAAATCAGACTAATATGGTGATGATCGAGTATACTGTTACTTTTTAGGTAAACATTTTCATACAGTACGTGAATTTTACTTTATAATGAGATATATTAGAGGTGACAATAGGTAATTCTTTTTTTTTCAAATTTCAAAAGTATTGCCAACTACTAACTATATATAATAATTTTTATCTTTATAAATTTATGTCAAACAAGCCGTTTCCATGTAATCGTGCCATGAACATTGATCTGTCTTTACAATTTTACTTTTCAAATTTGACATTTTGTAACTAATGAACGAATCAATATTCTTTGGACTGCGTCCAATGAGACAAACAGTAGTCAGGACTTATACACACATCCCCGGCTGACGCAGCACCCCCTTCACAGGCGGCAGTTTTTTTTAACGTCGAAATTCAAAAACTTGTTAAGCGATATGACAAAAATGAAAGTTATTTTGAAAAGTAGATAAAAGTATGTAGAATATGATATATTTTAATGATATTTGTAGTATTTTACTTCTTACCAAAAAACATACCTCGTATATATATATATATATATATATATATATATATATATATATATATATATATATATATATATATATATATATATATATATATATATATATGCACCCCTACAGGTCTAGTTAGATCGCTATTTGTCTTTCTATTGTCTATAGGGCTCAATTAACTATTGGTCGCTATATTTTTTCTTTATAACTTTCTTCTTCCAGTTCCATAATTTTCATACTCTGTAGATCTCCCTGTGTCTCATCCCTCAGTCTTGATTTTGGCTGGCCTCTCGCCACCTTGCCTTCTATGCCACTTTCCACTATTTTTTCTCCCATCTCTCTTCAATTCTTTTACCTCCAAATATGTTTCTTAGTAGTTTTCTCTCCCATACTCCCAACATTCTTTCTCTGCCGCTTCCAACATCCCTATCTTACTTGCTAATGTAGCTTTATGTACATAACATAAGGAAAAACAGATCGTGGGATAGGCAGACGACCTAAACGTAATAGCAGAAAGATGGGAAAAAGTAATAGCTAACGACGGTCAGAACATTGATTATTAAGGTAATTTATTTTATGGACAATAACGCTCAAATTTTGCGAAAAACTCGACATTAATAAGCGAAACACCTATATAGCTGTCTTAGGCTGCATTTTAAAAAATGTATGAAATGAATATTGAATTTCGATTAAATAAACAAGGACCTCTCAACATTATCCATACACAAAAAAAACGAACAACTAGAAATGTTTCACACACAACCAAGCGGAAATAGTAAAGCAGTTCTACTCGGCAGAGCACGTCATTCTTTGATTCCACTTTGGATTTGCCTAATTCGTGCAAATTAATATTAATTCATAATTATTTCCCAGAAATCTATTGTTGTTGTTAACTCGGTGAGACGTGACCGTATCTGGTTGATTTTTTGCGTGAGAAAAACGGAATCGAGGTTGTTTTCTTAAAATACAAATAATTTCGGTGAGATATGGCAACGCTGTCATCCCTGGTTCAGTGGTTGTTCGCCACCACCTGCACAAACCGTTAAAAGGACGTTGGAAAGTGTGTGTGACGTTGTTACGGGCGATGGAAGGAGCGGGGCGATAAGGGAGGGCATGATGATATCACACGACAGCTGCAAGATCATCCAGGCACTGAAAGTGGTTGTGTCCAATGTTGCCAAATGTTTGGGCTTTGAGTTAAAATCTCCGATATAATATTTGAAACATTTTTTAGGTTTGCAAATGCGATTTTTTTCTGGGGTAGTACCTTTGAATATAAAACTACAGGAAAGAGCATATGATTCTGTAAGTGGGACCAGAATGGTAGCTGAAAAACAAGAAACTAATAAAAGATTACAGTTGTTTAAAACAATAAATTACTGCATAATTATCGTTACTGTATTAATTTAATGAAGACTTACTAGATACGACAGAGAAATGTAAAAATTTAAAAAAGGAATAAAACAATTTTTTACTTTGTTATTTACCAGTTTCATTTTTAAACGAAATTTGTGTGATTATAGTTTCGTAAAACGACTTTACATTCTGAAACACTACTTTAAAACTGTTTTATTTCTTTTTAAAAAATGAACTATCACAAAGTAACGGACAAATCAATCAATAAAATGTAAAAATTTAAATTAATTAAAAAAAATCTCTTTTTTTCGACGAGAAAATGTCTTTTATGTGGCCAATACGACAAAAAGTTATTTAATTGGAATTTCCTGTCATAAAATCACATCATTTCCAAAAATGGGTTAGGTAATCAGTTGCATCTTGCACCGAGTTGATGTTCATATTTAAATTAGGTATATATATTCGTAAATGAAATAAAAAACCCTAATAGTCACTATATTATTTATTATTAAAATACGTATATCCTTTCTGCATTTAGTTGTTCAGTATTTAATGTTCCTTAAACAATATTAACTCTGTATAAGTACTACGAATTTTTTCATCTACTACAGCGTTTTTACAAATTTAATTAATTCTTGTAGTGTAAATAGTCAATAAATAAACTAAAGTATTAGATATAAACTCGAATATAAACTCATTTTTCACAACAACTAAAAAAGCTAACTTTTAATAGTAAATGCTATGAAAGATGTTTATCAAAATGATAAAACAAAAAATTACATATTTTGAACGGTCGACTTCAATTGTTAGAACAGCATTTGGTAGTCTTTTGGCAGCACTTTTACGTTAGATGTTCAATCAAAACAATCCTCAGCAAAATGATGGGAACATAAAAACCTAGTGCGGTTTGAAATAAAGTCTGGCTTTTTAATAAAATGAATCCACTGTGTTCTTCTATTTGGATCTTTGGGTTTCCGTCTCCATTTATATGTGCATAAAGACAGGCAAAGCCCTGTTAGTTTAATATTCAAATGGTAGTATCATCTATTTATGAAAGCCAAACATAAGTAATACCTAAAGTGGTGGTTCCCGGGGTTAAAGTTATTCGTGGTTATATTAGTGTTTGTTTACAGTATTAAATAATATAGAATCCACGTGACCTGTAAATATAGACAACCAACACGACAAGATGTATTGATTAATACCACGAAACTGCCAATTTTTTGATTTACGACATACGTTTATTGTTTTTGTTTCAGCGTTTATAAATAATATTTTTCTTTGAATTATATACACAGGTTAGCATTAATTACGAAAACAAACATAATATTTGACCAGTCCCACATCATTTAAGTAAAATACACAAGAACATAAAGTAAAATAACTTGGGAATAAAATATAATATGGGAGCAGATGCTATGGAAGGAAAAAAGAAGAGGAGAAGCACATGTCCTTGTTGATAAAATGCGAACAACGAAAATATTTTTTTAATAATCAAAAGTGTTTATGGGGTGGTTTTAAAATATTTTTGTAGCTCGGTAAGCATAGAAACTAATAAAAATCTTAAATAGTCAAATCTTGATGACAAATCTACCGGAAATTTTAAGGATATTTTGGTGTCAATATAAATAATGAAAGTTACAGGATGGATTGAAGACTCCGTATACTTATTGATAGAAGGGTACTTGCGTGGATGTAACTAGAAGAAAAAGCTAATCAGCTGAAGACAACTTTTAATCGTATGACAGTCAAGCTGCCAGTAATTTCACATGTTTTGTGTCAGATATTATTAACATTCGCCTCAAGCATAGAAAATGTGTGATTATGTTGTTTTATTATTTCTTGTTTTTTTTTATCGTAAGCATTTTGTATGTTAACTGTTAGATTAAATTTCCAAAAGTAATGTGACTTTTTAGATAAAAGTTAAGTCAATTTTTTATTTATCTAATTTTAACTCACTTCGAAACAGTCTTTACATTCCACTGAAAGCCATCGAACGATCTTGATGCCTACTTTGAACCCAAAACGGTGTCCACTAAGTGGTTTATGCAATTGAGAAACAGGAAAAAGTCACACGGTGCCGTATCTGGCGAATACGGTGCTTGTGGAATAGTGTTTGTTTTAGTTTTAGTGAAAAATTGACGTATAAACATTACGCTGGTGTTATACTGTATGTGATGGTATTTTTAACAGTTAAGGCAAAAATTCACTGACAAAAATTATTAACAATTACAAAAAACGTTATAATTTCTAACTTAAGCGAAATTATATATAAGTCAATCATATGTCAAGGACACTTATATCATCTTTAAAAACAAATGGTTGAATCGATACGTCAAACGCACGAATTTTTAAAACAAAAGTCACCTTACTCTTTGAGTGTAGTAGAATATCTCTCCCATACACAAGAACACATGTTCTAATTTTAAAATCTAATGGCGTCCACAGGCCAAGATTTTGTTAAAAGAAAGCGAAATGTAATGACTTTTGATACAAAAATTCAATTGTTATACTGTTTTGCTGCAGATGAAACCTATTCTAGTGCCGAGAGAAAGTTTAAATAGAATGAATCCACAGTAAGAAGGTGAATCCACAGTGCCTCGTGCTGTACTACTACCAGCAATAAAGTTCGACGTCTCGCGACGTCTAACGATGGAAAAGATGGAAATAGGGCTCAGAATTTGGATCTAAGATCAAACAAAAAGAAGAGTGCCTTTTAGCAGCCGAATTATTCAAGAAAAAGCTAGGTGTCTTTTCCAGAATCTAAAGAAGTCAAATGACGAAACTCGTAAGCTTACAGGCCAGTAAGGGTTGGTTTGAAAATTTTAAAAAGCCCTTTTTACTTTGATGTTTGGTCTATGATGAAGACACTTCACAAGAAAGAAGCCTAAAGTTTTCAAATGGTTTCACTGGAAAAAAATTAAACAGCAAACAATTTTGCATTATTTTCGAAAATAAGTTTTACCTTTATAATACAATTAATATGTATAGTGCGTTTCAAGATATATCGTTGACCGATTGGCTGCAATAAAGTTTTAACAACCCCTGACGTAACAAAACCCGGCAAAGTTGCAAAAAACGTAAACAGGGCCGAGCCTAATAAAATAACAGGTCAAAAGAGAAAAATTAATTTTAGACCTCGTTTAGTAGTTTTGAAATATTTTAGTTTAGTTCGCTTTTTTTCTTAAACAGTGCAGTTCTATAATTTCGATCGTATTTTTTGTTATTCAAAACGTGCTAAAAATGTGGCGTTCTTGGCAAGATAATGGTCATTGTGCCTTTGGTAGTGCTAATTAAAAAAAAAACCTTTATCTGCCGATGCTAAACAAATTGTTAAAAATGTTTATATTTCTTTATTGAATAGGAGGCTTAATGTAAATGCGGACCCAGCAGAAACGTCTTCATTAACGAAAACTCCGTTGTCTACAGTGTAAAGATATTGTGACGAAGCCAATTTAAGGCAAAAAAGTTCGTAGTGATTCTGGTAAAAGCAAATGTGTTGACGAAAAGCACAAAGATTTAATTCGAAGCAAACTTTATACTATATATTAAGATCAAACTGTGCCTACAATGCATTCATTGCAACAGCGACTAAGGAAAGATGAAACCATCATTCTTTCCAGCAGAATTAGCTTCCGGAGAATATTATCTCAAATGGGTTTTGCATATTGCATCATTAATGAAAAACGAATGTTAATGGAATCACAACGATTATTGGCGGTTTGACTACTTAAACTCTATAAAACAATACAGATTAGAAAATGGGCCATACATCAAGAAAATGCCAAACCAATGCCCCAGCGAACAAGGCAAAAAGAATTACAAGTTTACATGCTGATTCCTAGGATGGATGGGTTCTATATTGTTTACGGTTGTCTTTCAAAAATATTTTGCAACAGCAACTAAGGTTTTAATATATTAAAACTTGTATACAGGGTGCGGAAAAAGTTCCCGTACTTTTTTAAAATATTTCAAGTGGCTGCAACCACCAGACAATTCAACAAAATTTAAAAACAAAAATCTTTATTAGACCCGTAAAAATAATAATAAACAAAAAAAATTACAATTGCTCAAAATTGCCCCCTTGGGCGTCAATACATTTACGAAGTCGCTTGCGAGTGTTTTCGACGATGCTTGCACACTGATCCACTGTAATTTTGCCCCAAGCGCGCGTCAAAACCACTTTCAGCTGGTTAACCGTGACGTAGCGTGTAGCCGAGATTTTTTGCTCCAGGATGGACCACACCGAGTAGTCCATCGGGTTAAGATCCGGCGAGTTAGGCGGCCAAACGTCTTTGCCCCAAAAGCCGGGAAACAGCTCTTCGCAGACGGCAATTGTCGAATTGGCGGAATGCGCCGGCGCCAAATCTTGCTGAAACGTGAATCCAGCTGGGCCAAAGTGCTATGCCGCCCACGGCTCCAGTATGTCGCGGAGGACACGCTGCTGGTAGCTGGCAGCATTGATCTTGACGTTCCGCTCGATGAAGACCAGTGGCGTCTTTCCGGTAGCGCAGATCCCGGCCCAGACCATGACGGAGGCCGGAAAATGACCGCGGCCCATGGTTTTTGCAGTGTTGAGGAAATGGACGCGAGCGATCTTGCAGATGCGCAGTCCCAGCTTCCTCCTGACGATGTGACGGATGCTTTTCTCATCAACGCCGAGCTCTTTCGCCATCTTCCGCATCGAACGCTCCGGATTTCGTTGAATTCAGCAACGGACCTTCTGGACGTTCTCCGGAGTGGTCGCGGTGGTTGGACGACCGCTTCGAGGACGGCCCGCAGTCCCGCGAGTCTCCTCATAACGCTTCACGGCATCGTAGACGGTTTGCTTCTTGTAACCAATCGTGCGAACAATGTCAGCCGTATTCATTCCTTGTTTGTGCAATTCGACCACAGTGACACGCTGATTTTCACGAGACATAACTTCAACGTAATTGAAAGTAAATAAATAATTACGACACATTCTGGACCAAAATTAAACAAGGAATTCAATAAAACTATCAGAAATGACAAATAACTTAACTAACTAAGCCAAAAATGCATAAACAAAAAAGTACGGGAACTTTTTCCGCACCTTGTATAATAGTTGTTTTATGAAATTTTAAGTTTTGTCATTTCTTGTTTGATGTTGACGTGGCGGTTAAATTTAGAAAAAAGAGATAACGATCATCAATTTTAGGGATAGTGCTACTTTCTCGTTGACTCGGTGTTCTTAAAACTTAAACCGTACTTGTAAATTGCAGTGCGAGCGATACTGCAACTGCTGCTTATACGTCCATATAATGCATTAAAATTGTTGGTAATTTTAACTGCTATAGGTGCGGCATTCACTAATCTAGGTCGACAATTGAGTGTTGTGTGAGATAGCACACTACCTGTTGAATATTTTCACAAGTTATGATGAATTTTTGGCGATGATTAAATTGACATGGAAAAGTGAAATTAAATCAAATGTATCACTTTTATTTTTGCAATAAATTTTAAATCATAATGCAGATTTGGATTTTTTTTACTGCTCTGAACACTTGGATGGATCAATTTTACTGGAGGCTTCGGCGACAAAAACTAAACCCGAAGAGATTTACCACTAAACACTAAATATATGCCCAAAAACAACGCCAAATCAAAACAAACTAAATCACCGCGTTTTGGTAACCATGTTGAAATCATCAGGAGATAATTGTATCTCTTATGAATCAGTTCTATCGAATTCATCCTCAGATTGTATCATCTCCTGATGATGCAACCTAGTTAGCGATACGGGAGTTGAGAAATTTAAAAAACTGATTTTGTGTTTAGGGGTAAATCTCTTCCGGTTTAGTTGGTTGGATGTACAATCAAATCATTCACGAATGATTCTAAGCCTCGATATCCTTCTGCCAATTCAACTGGGCCTTCTGCCTTCAATTGGAGCAGTCGGTACCGATATCCTCTCATAACTCCCTAGGTTTTCCAATTGGCCTTAACCTTTATCGATGGGTTTCTTTTTAAGTGTAGATGTTTCAACTCCATACCGCAAAACTGAGAAGACATTGCATCGTTCGTGTTTTGGTGTTATTAGTCTGGTCCTTTTTGAGAAAAACTGTTTTCCAGAGCACTCGCTTTATTCGATAGACTTAGCACCGTCAGACTACTGCATGCTTCCTCACCTGATAAAAACATAATAGGCCGGTCATTTTTAACTGGCGATGATGTTAAAGCTACTGTGGATGCCTGTTTTGAAGAACTTTACAGTTCTCAATGATATCAAGCATGGAATACGCCTACGTAAATTAAAGCCGAGATGGATGCTGTTGCCTTTCAAATTCAAGAATTTAATGACGATTCAACATTTTTTCCATTTTTAGAGAAACACTAACACCGACTGATACAAATGACTATAATATGAAATTTTCATGGTTAACTTTCAATGCATGTGCAATTATATCACCAGAATATTTGACGAGTAACGCCATCTTTATGTTGACGCTGGAAATTCTTCAGAGTCCCAAAGAGTAGGTTTACAAATTAACATCAAGACAAACATATCCCATCATACAAAATGTTGATTGCATAATAATAAAAGGTACAAACATAGAAACAATTGATTTTTTCGTATAATTCGCATAATATAAAGCAAAATTATAAATATTTATACTCGAATGCGGATGGAGGCACATTTTGGAAAGCTGTCCCACATATTATGATTAAAAAAAATCACAACATATCAAGAAGCAAAAATGAACACAAATGAATGAACAAAGTAAAGTAAAGTTTTGGGGTTAGAGGCGCATCTGCAACTGAGAAGACTATTTAGCGAGTGGACCTATAGCTTACCGTGGGTTCCGAACAACGGTCATCAGCTACCGAAAACCCCGGTCAGCACCCCCCTCGGGCCCTTGGTTTTGTGCTTAACCGAAAGTATCTCGAGAAGCCTACCGACTGTCGAGTGACCAACGTAGAAAACCTCTCAGAAGACATCCGGCCTTACCCAGCTTCGAACTGGCGTGACCGAGGGGTGATTCCTGGTCTGATTTTACACTCTTACCTAGAAACATTTACAAGAATTTTAGAAAAACTTTTTTGCCTAGTACGGGATTCGAACCCGCTCCACATGAACTGCCGTAACGTAAGGCTGACGCCTTAGACACCACAGCTAATGTGGCTCTTCTAGGAGAAAAGAAGACAATGAAATGGATCAGGATTAGGAAAAATAATTCTACCCATAACCATAAACAATTAGTTATTTTGGCATAATTATTTATTTTTATATGATATATTCAAAACACTTTTCTTCCGCATAGCCTCGGGAACAGGAAATATTCATACGGAGATAAATCAGTCGAATACGGAGGATGCAAAACACACAGGCTTGTTTGTTCGTCAAAAATTCACGAACAGCGACAGTCCCCTGATTCCCCAAATTGCCTATGCTCGATATTCAGTTCTCATTCATCCTGATTCTCCGCTATCCGTCTCACAGTCGAATTCGCATCATAGACGATCATTCCACTCACTTTTTCCAGCAATTTTTGATTTTTGGTCGGCCTGGCTTTGGGTCATTTGGGACAGCACCAGGATCGTACTGGAATCGCGTATACTACTCGGAACACACGTGTACGGGATAAGCAATCATCATCATAAACTTTTTTCATCAGTTGAAATGTTTCTGTAAGTTATACCGAGCTTGAAACAAAATTTCATACTAGCTCTTTGATCGTGTTTTTGTAACGTGGTGACAAAAGGTACTTTACGCTATAACGCTATAACTTGACAATCTGTTGATCGATTCTAATAATGGCGGTCTCATTTTATAGATGAAATATACAGCTTTCAGATTATATATTGTTTCAATAGATGGCGCTAGTAGTTATTTTTTACATTTAAAAGATTCCATTAGTTTTCCGGCATACTGTGTATATGTCAAAACAACATATTATAGAGGGGTGAAGAGAGCAATTCCGTGGAGATCTAAAGTGGAGGTAAGAATTGTAGGAAAACCTAAGATGGGTGAATGAAATATGAACAGTAGCATAAAAACAATGCAATCAGATATATTCACGTGATATAGCACCGTGTGATTTTTTCCTGCTCCTCGATTAAAGAAGTCACTTTGTGGACGCCGTTTTGAGTGGATAGAAGCCATTCAAGAGATTTCGGTCACTTTGAAGGAAATAACAGAAGTCGAATAAAATAAGAGTTTCAAAACGGTGGAATAAACGTTGGCATAAGTGCAGTACAGTGAGAAGGAATTACTTTGAAAAAAACATAATAAATCTGAATGTTACTATTATTAAAAGTAAAATATTTCGTTATAAAACTTATGTTGCACAATGATGACGATATTTTATATGAAATAGCATTTATCAGTTTAAATATTGCTAATGTTGCCTATCGATTTGACGATATTGACTTTTCTATGTTGTGTGGTGATTATCAGGGCTAAAAGGCTATCGAAAGCAAACAAAACTGCATTTTTATTGGAAGTGCGACGTCGTACCGTGGTCTCCGCCTATAAAAATGAGCCTGTTTACTCGAATATCACGATGGGAAAAGTTATTCGATCCGACCGAGATGTGGCAACGCCGTCGTCCCCGTCGGCGTACATGGGCCTTAAACAGATGTACTGTTTTTATGCTGAACTACGAATACGAAGAAAAGTTATCGCAGAAGCGAAATGAATGTGAAACGACCGCTTTGAACTTTCGAGCTGAATTGTTTTCTATGGATATACGAGAACCAGTCTATATATTTTGGTATGGACACCGCGGTTCTCTAATGAATTACGTATGAAAGTTTTACAGGATAATCTAATTTGTAGATGGTCGAAGAGTACAGAAATTTGCGTGATCAGTTGGATGAACATCAACTAGCTAAATTAAGAACTGTCAATGCATTTTTGTATGGAACCAAAACAAACATCTGAAGGAGTATGCAAAAATAAGAGAAATAGAAAATCAAACCTGCTATCCAAACAAAAAGTAAAGAAAATGGTATTATTCTATTCTAAATAAAACAAAACAGTTAAAATGTTTAGTATTTTTCAGGATTTTGTTACATTTCATCTTGATTGAACTATCATTAATTGAACATATTCATTTGATATAATTTTGGGTAGTGATTATTTTTATTCTGAATTGATTAGTAATGTAGTTTAAATATTATAATCTACTGTAATATATTATCCATATTACCCTAGTTGTTTTTCTAATTATGATTTATATTGTTTTTTATAAGCATTATATGTATATTATAAGCTTTACTCCGAACTTTATGTGCTACATGCAAATACCATTTTTGCAGTTAAGTTGAACAAAACTTATAGTCTTGTCACCATAACTTTCTCGTGACACCCTACAAATAGTTTAATTATAATTAATTATATTTAATTTAATATTTTGTTTCTTATTTACATTTACATCATTATTATTTTTTAAAAAACTCACATTTATGCTTTAACACCTCGAACTTCAGCTGAATTGAACCGAATGTCATTTTTGAGCAAATCTGTGACCATAAAAATATCCACACCAGGTATATTATTAAAATAGGTCTTTATGAACTCTTTGTCATACATTACTGAATTAAATTAGTAACCAACAATATTTTTTTGCACAGGTAAAAGCTTGACAGTACTTACGTGAAAACATTTTAACATAATGACGTCACAAACATGGCAGCCAATCGTGGCGCTTTCGTAGTCACGTGATTTTATTTTAAATTTAATACATTTTAATTAATTTATAATTAATTACAAATAATTTTGTGTCAATATCATTTATGATAAAGTTTTAAAATAAAGTCAAAAATCGAGAATGATTTTTAATTCAAAATCTCAATTGTCGAAATTTATTATTAAAACCAGTATTATGTTCGTCAAACTTATAGAGCACTTCGTGAATTTTATGGTGCCCATTGCCCAACCGAAGGATGTATTCGTCGAATTATCGACAAATTCCGAACGCATTTCACCCTGCTCGATATTAAAACAAAAACAAGACAAAAAACTGCGCGTTTCGAACAAATATATCCCCGCTGTTGCTGGCAATGCCGATGAAGATACAAATTTATCAATTCGTCGCTGTTCGCGGAAGTTGGACTTTGTTATTCGACTATGCGGAAAATTATTTAGTAAAGAACTTGGTCTAAATGGTATAAATGGTTTGGTATAAATGTAATAAACATTACAAGTTTCAGCTTGTCCAAGAACTCAAACCGCAAGAACATAAGGAAAATTGCCGCATTTGGATTGAAAATGATCGAACAATTATCATTATATCCAGAAAAATGCAGCGTATGATGCGGATTGCACGCCGGTGGCATCATTGGACCGTATTTATTCAAAAATCAAGTTGAAAAGCACAAAGCAATGATCAATGATTATTTAATTCCGAATTTGAATTTTATTGATCTGGAGGAGATATGGTTCGAATAGGACGGCGCCACATGCGATACAGCTAACGCAACAATTGATTTATTGAGGGAACAATTCGGGGGGGGGGGGGGGGGGGAATTATTTCGAGGAACGGACCTGTTAATTAGCCACCAAGGTCATGTGATTTAACGCCTTTAAATTGTTTTCTTTGTGATAATGTTAAATCTTTTGTCTATGCCGATAAAAAAGCTACCGCCGCCTTGTAAACCAATATACAACGACATCCAGTAGTGGTTCATCTTCAGTTCCGAAGACTATTAAACTTAGCATGACCTACAGCGTTTTCTCGCTATGCATTAAAAATATTTTCACTGAAACTTTTGTTATTACTATCGCGAACACAATTTTAAGCTCAGAACTAAATGCTAGCAATATTATTTGATACCCATCTTGACTCAGAAATAAAGAGCTATAAAGCAACCTGCAGCGACCCCAATTTTTTAAGACTTTAACAATAACAGACGGTCAATTCTTCTTTGGTGTGAAACACTAAACTTGAATAGATCTATCACGAAACACCAAATCACTTTTGAACTTCTCGACGCACGTTTCGCTAACCACGTTAACATCATCAGGAGATGATTTAATCTTAATTAATAACAGACCGTATGAATGTGTACAGGGAATGGTAGATTTTCCGAATAATATATGGAGGGTAAAAAAAGTTGATGGCATGGAGTGCGAGACACGATCAAATAAAAACTAATGGAACTCTATCAGTGGTAAGAGCTCAAAGAATAATATGATTGGGTCATGTTGAAAGGTTACCTGACAAGTGAGCAACAAAAAAGTACTGGAGGGAGGCATAACCGCCAAAAGGAGAAGAGAATGACCGAGGGGGAAGTGGAGGGATGTATTAATAAAAGGGCCTGTATAGAAGAATAGATATGAATGGAGAGATGTCGCAAACCAACCCTTAGGCCTACAAGGTGTGTGGTGCTTCCTTTATATCAATGTGTAACTAACACAGATAAAATGAATTATATAAAAAACACGAATTTTTAGATCACTCTAAATTGTAGAGTGGCCCTCGTATAAAATTATCTAATGATTCATGTTTTGCGAATATGAGGAGGAGGGGGACAGCCTTTCACAACATCTGCCTCAGTTTCAGGGGCAAATACTCGAGCCACATACGGTTTAATTGTGTTTTATTGATATAGATAACTGTAAGGAAAAAAAATACGTTAGAGATTATCCTATTTAGGAAATGTAACTTTTTACTTTTACAGTTTTTTCCTATGCATTATAAATACAACTAATGTGTATAAAAAACACTATTTTAATTTAATTACTAAATATATTACCACAATAATACATCGGTCAATAAGTACCCCGTCTGACATATCGATCACGTTACTTACGAAATACCCTTACCAGTGGTCGATTGTGCCAACCTTCAAACGTCATGTATCAAAATTTCATGACAATCTGTCTACTAGTTTCTGAGTTGTGCTTTAAGCGACGCAACTTTTGTTATTTTCAAAACAATGGAAAAAAAGAATATCGTGTGTTGACTAAGCGTTGCTTTTTGATGAAGAACAATACCGTTGAAGCAAAACAGTGGCTTCAAATTGTTTCCTCATCCACCGTATTCTCCAGATCTGGCCCCTCAGACCTAAAAAAATGCGAGCTGGAAAGTAATTTCGCTCCAATGAAGCGTTAATTGCCAAAACTGAAAGATATTTTGAAGGCAAAGAGAAATCGTCCTATAAAAAATGTGTAGAAATGTGTAGAAAAGCATTGGAATGATTGTATTGATTTCAAGGAAACTATATTGATGAATACAATCGAAATTTGCAAAAAAAGTGCCACCAGACCGGGGGACTTATTGACCGATATGTTACTGTACCGATTTAACGAAGTATCAAATCAAAGTATCTGTATCAAAATGTGTGTCCAAAGTTTCGACATTCTAGACATAGCGGAGCCATTATCTTTAAGACTAATTTTTGAAGGCGTTGCTCAAGAAAAAAAAACAATGAACTTTAGATATGAACTTAGAACTTAGTACGAACTTAGTTTTATACGAAAAAAAAAAGTCGATAAGAGTTTACTCAAACAAAAATTTTAATATTTTGTGGTCCTTCCATCACCTATTATTAAATCAAAAATTCTTTTTGGTAATGAATCATACAAATGTTTGATTGTAGGGGAATTTCTTCCCATGAAGCCCGAATAGCACTTTTCAAATCTTCTATATTCGTAAATTGTCTTAATTTGCTATGGACTAGTTCTGAAAGCATCTTCTAGACATGTTCAATGATCAATTCTTCTATTGGAACCTTTGGTGTGAAGTTTAAATCATCTCCTGATGATGCTAACATGGTTAACGAAACGTGCGTCGAGCAGTTCAAAAAAACTGTTTTGGTGTTTAGTGGTAAATCTCTTCAAGTTTAGATTTTCAATGATATTTAAATCTGAAGAGACAGCAGGCAAGTCGAATTTTGAAGTGTATCCCTTATAATTGTTGGCGTATGAATGGGGACGTTATTTTGTTGAGACACTGGCAAAGCTTCATTCAAATAATCAAAAGATAATTTTTGTTGTTCTAATAAATTTTTATATTCTTGTGGGTTAAAATTGTTTTTTTTTGTAGCCGGTACTCACCTAAATCATGATACTTCCTTCTCTCATTTGCTATATAATTTTTGCTTTTGCTATATAATTTTTTTCTTTCTACCTAATGAAATCATGAAAATAAAAGGAAAAACCCACTATTCTTATGAACACTTGTGAATTGTGTGTTTAATTTAGCCATGTCAATTGAGTCATATTTTAACAGCTGTTTAAAGCAAACCATCGAGTATTTTTTTTTAAAGTTGTACCCGATTAGGAAATTCATATCGTTATAGTAAATGTGTTAAGAGAGGTTGTTTCTTGTGCAACAATAAAACATTAGATTGCTGAATTTAAAACGTAGTCGTAAAGTATAGAAGATGAAGTGCAAAATAAAAAATATCAGCATCAGAAAGTAATAATAAAGCAATATTTATAGATTACAGATATTTATAGACTATACTAGGTATATAAATATGGAACCGGAATTTTTGTATAGAAAATACACGTCTATTGTATGAAAATGATAACAAATATTTAATTCAAAGTATTGCTAACCGCTACATGTTTCCCATCTGTCTGACAATTTGTGGATGCTACGCCAAAAAAACTGTTGCTCTTTTGAGGCAAACCGGTCAACGAGCCATTTTTGTACATTTTCGTATGATGTGAAGCGCTGCTTAGCAAGTGCGTATCCCATCGATGCTAATAAGTAGTAATTGGATGGATCCAAGGCTGGTGAGTAAGCGGCATGCGAAAGTATTTCCCAACTAAACGCCTCAATCGTTTCCTTCACCAGTTTCCTTTTTTGATATTCTGGTCGTTTTTCAGGCAAAACTTGATTCAAATCGATCATTTGTTGTCGGTAGCGTCCAGTATTAATGGTTTAGCCAGATTTTAACTGCTCATAATAGATCACACCGTTCTGATACCACCAAACACAGAGTCTTGTCTTCCATCCATAGCGATTTGGCCCTGCAGTCGATGTCGATGGTTCGCCTGGAGTTATCTATGACCTTTTACACTTAGGATTCCCAAAATATATCCACTTGTCATCGCCAGTCACAATTCGATGGAGAAATGACTTTTGTTTTGTACCTGGCGAGCAGTACTTCACAAGTGGTTTTTCGGTTTCCCTACTGTCTTTCATTTTGTTCATGTGGAACCCATTTTCCCATCTTCCGGATCTTCCCGATGACTTTCAAACGCATAGAGAGACGGCTTCTCGTTTCATACTTAATTTATCCGCGAATTATTGCGCTTTACTGCTTACAATTCGCTGTCTTCAAACTTTTTCGGTGGTTCAACACTGTGATTTACCACGAGCATGCTCACGGTAAGTTTCGACAAGCATTCGATGCGATTCTGCAGAAGTTTTTTTTCAAATGGTAACAGAAAATCAATGCTGTCTGTAAATCGTAGTTTCCAGACACACATGTTCAACGCTATTACAAACAAAACAAAGTTTTTCAAGGTTAAAGTTGAAGTTAAAAGTAGTTTATCGCTTTTTTGCTTTGGGAGGAGTGAATTTATCGAAAAATGTTTGATACTTCTTTTGTAGCGCATATAATTTTTGATTTGTTCATTAGTTACAAAATTTCAAATTTGAACAGTAAAATTGTAAAACAGATCAATGTTCAAGGCACGATTACATGGAAACGGCTTGTTTGACGTAAATTTATAATGAGATCTTTTTTGTAGATAATTCAATTACCTTTAAAAATATATATTGCTCAAATTTCATATTCATTCAAATTCATAGTTTATGAGTTTTGGATGAAAGGTGCGATTGCTATTAAAAACCGCAAGTCCTGATGATACACCTTTTAATATAAGTATTAAGGGGTCTAACTTTCACAATATTTTTTTTTGTCATCACATATAATATTTTTGGTATCCTTTTCAAAAAAAAATAGTCGATTTTTTTGGACTAGTCTCATATATATGTCCAAAAGTTTGGAATATTTACAAATACGATATCTATGCTTATGATACTCTAAAAATTATGATGATATTTATTTTAGACCGTTCTTAAATGAAATTAACAAAATCATTGTTTTGCTGATAGTACAGGTGTTTCGATTTTTGCCCATTCCGTTGTTACTGGTATCTACACATTATTTCAATTATTTTTCAATTTTCAATCAAACCGTTTAAAAATGCCTAGACATATGATATTTCATTTTAACAGATTGAGCATATACAACAAAGTGACTTTACATCAAAGTGATATCGTGGAAATTGTAGGTGTTTCCCAAAGTGCTGTATTGAAAATTCATTAAAAAAAATCCAAAAGACAAATGACGTAAAGGATCGCCTCAAAAGTGATAGAAAACCCTGTACAACGGCTGCACAAGACCGGTAGATATTAATGATAGCTCGAAAAATGTGTCTGGAATCTACAACTGGTATATCAAGGGAGCTTGTTAAGATAGAAGGGGTAAATGTTTCACGACAAACGATAACCCGCAGTCTGAAAGCGGTAAATTTGCATCGCAAAAGATCTTCGTGTTCCCAAACTAATCCCCTTCAACAAAAAATGTAAGATTGCAATGGGCTCACGAAATGGTGGATCATAGTCCTAACTAGAATAATGCGATGTTTTTCGATGAGACGAGATTGGTTTGGTTTCTGATTCACGAAGAACATTAGTTTGGAGAGCTCCAAGTCGACAAACCCGACTAGAAACAGCTCAATCACGTATCCCATTTGAAGGTGGGAGCGTGATGTTTTGGGGTGGTATTATGAGGGGTACACGGACACCTCTACTGCGTCTTGGAGATAAGAGTCACTGTTCCGAGGCATAGTGGGCGATTTCTTTCCATGGATGACAACGCACTTTCTCATCGAACAGCAGCAGTACAAAATTTTCTTGAAGAGGAGGGAATACTAAGTTAGGGTGGCCAGCAAATTCCTCTGATATGATTGTCGTTGATCATGCTTAGATCATACATCAAGAAACGAAACAATCCTTCTCTTACCCTGCGAGAACTAAAAGATGCTGCTCGTGGAAAATGGGAGATAATTCCACAAGCCGAAATTGAGCATTTAATCGACAGCATGCCAAATCGCCTACAGGCATGCATACAGGCCCTTGGAGGAAATACTTCTTATTAGTTTCATTCAAAGTTGTCCTTTTTATTTTTAAATTCATTTCAAGTCAATTGGTACATTGTAATTTTTTGACTCCAAAGTAATAAATCAATCTTACACACATTCATCATTAGTTTCATTTGGTACCAGTAAGAATTGTAATGAAATGATGATTATGTAAACGAGTAAAAGAAACACACAGTATCAAAAAAAAAGTGAAATGTTTGAATATTCCAGACTTTTAGACATATGTGTACATATAAATATAATTTTAAAATTTAAATTGACCAACAAATGTTCTCCCTTTTACCATGGATATTCGAAGAACTCCCATGACAACTTTATAGAGTTGAAAAAGATTTTCCTATAGATTTAGATTAAACATAAGAAAAAAAACAGAGAATTAGTCGAGGCAACGACACCACTGGCATTATTTTCCTGCAATTTGTAAAAGGATCACGTAGGTCTGTGGGCTTTGTGTGGATCTCAGAAATTTAAACCGGGCTGTGGGGTTATCGCGACCATGGCCATTACTGACCGTCTAGAGTAGCAACGAAACCCATGCGACCACTAGCTTTAATATTGTTCCTAGAATTACAAATTAATTCTAATATTCTTGAGTTTCTTTTTATTCAGATCTTATTAAAATATTTCTCAATTTTGGTGATTTTTAAATAATTTTTTGGACAATTGATTGGATCAAGGTTGGATCATTGGTGAGGTATCTTTTGATGTCGTCAGTGTTTCCAAATGTACTGATTCCACATACCTTGAAATAGCTATGAAAATGTTATTGCCTATGATAAGTAGACCACCGTTTTTCACCATGCACTTTTCCATATGGGAATGACTAGCTGTTATTTGCCTTGGCGTAAATTAAACTTTAGTAATAAATGATTTTAAATGTTTAATTTCGCAGTGTATTAATCTTTTATGCCCCCACAACTGCATTTAGAATTTGATTTTTACGAACTGTCCTCCTTAGCGAATATCTATGGCGCATGTAGAACATTACAAATTTTCAGTTTGTAGGTTTTATAGTTGAAAGTGATCTAGATATATATATATATATATATATATATATATATATATATATATATATATATATATATATATATATATATATATATATACGTCATTAAGTACGTGATCAACATTTTGACTGCCCTGTTACCCGATTGCGATTAGACATCATAACCTTACGTTAGCGGATCATTTTTACCATTTAAACTTTAAAAACAATTAAAAAATCAACTCTATATTAAATGAAAATTGCAAAGTAACTAACAAAATTATAATAAATGTTGAAAGTCTTGCAAGTGTCGTCGATTTAGGACCTCTAGATAGATTCAGCACATGTAAAATGCTTCGTTTAAAAACTATCGACAACAGTTTTTAATATTTGAATTGTTCAATTCTTCTATTGGAACCTTTGGTGTGAAATACTAAACTTGAAGAGATTCACCATTAAACACCAAATCACTTTTTTTTTTAACTTTTCGATGTACGTTTCGCTAACCATGTTAGCATCATCATCTCCTGATGATGTTAGCTAATTGTGCGTCGAGAAGTTAAAAAAAAAAGTTATTTGTTTAGTGGTAAATCTCTTCAAGTTTAGTATTTGAGTATATATTAAAATACAAATTTGATATTGATTGTCGAATTGATAATGATTGTAAAATCGAATTTGATATTGATTGTAAAATACAGATTTTGAATGGCAGCTTTAGTCCATGAGCTGTTTGGTATCTTGTTTAATATCATGCTGTGATACGGAACATTATCCATAAAAATTAAAGATGGTTTACTTAAATTTTTTAATAATTGGTTTTCAAACCATTTCAAGAAATTTGCCTGATTCATTTCACCATGGTAATCAGTAAGCTCATTTTTTAAAGAAATGTTATGTTGTAGTTTTTCTTCAGAATCTGCCATTAGGACCATATCATCAACGAACAGTACTTCTTGTGTTGCCAATGTTTTCATTTTTCTAAAACCTATTTTTGTATTCTAGCAATTTGCTTTACTGTGTTTTACATCGTCAATAACTACTGAAAATGACACTCAACTCAATCCGCAGCCCTATCTTAGACTTATTCCTGTCTCAAATTCTGTAGATTCATCGTTATGCGCGCTTACTTTATTCTTGTTGTTGTTGTATAAGACCTTTATAATTTCTGTTATTCCCTCTTTTCCTTATTTTGAAAAATTTCACGTAAAAAATGCTTTTTTCAGGTCAATGAAACAAATATGGACTTCAATTTGTTTTTTCAAAAAGAACAAACAGATAATTTTTAATTAATAAAAAGTTTTTTGAAATAAACGCAAATTCTGAATTTTTTCGCTCAATTTGAAAGACTCTTTCTATCTTTTTCATAATAGTCGTATAGTGCGGTTCAAGATATATCGTTGATATAACAACAAATATAACAACTCCTGTCGTAACGATACCCGACAAAGTTGCAATAAACGTAAACAGGACCGGGCCTAATAAAATAATAGGTAAAAAATATAAAATTTATTTTATATCTGGTTTTTATTATTCCAAATGTGCTAAAAATGAGGCGTTCTTGGCAAGGTAATGATCATTGACCTCTGATAGTGCTAATTTTAAAAGAGAACATTTATCGTCCAGTGCTAAGCAAAATGGTAAAAATGTGTATGTTTCTTTATTGAATAGGGGGCTTAATGTAAATGCAGCCGCAGCAGGAACGTCTTCATTAACGAAAACGCCGTTGTCTACAGTTAAAGATACTGTGACCAAGCCAATTAAAGCTAAAAAACTTCGTAGTCATTCTGGTAAAAGCAAATATGTTGACGAAAGCGACAAAAACTTAATTCGAAGCAAAATGTATGCTATGTATGAAGGGCACTAAAGAAAGATGAAACCAACATTCTTTGCAGCAGAACTAGCCTCCGGAGAATATTACCTTTAATGGGTTTTGCATATCGGCCCGTTAACAAAAGACAAATAATAATGGAATCACAATGATTGCGACGATGGCGGTTTGAACACTTAAAATCTATAAAAAAATACCGATTAGAAAATCATTGTAAATGATGAAATGTAAAAACAATGTTTTAGTTATACATAATAATAATACTATAACAACATTTTTTTAAAAATTATTCAGAAGTTAAACCACTCTGAGTCTGGCGCCTTTGAAGAAACTAGGAATATTTTTATTGAAATTTATTGGGGCAATTAACATTTTGCCGAAAGGAACGAACTATCTTGAACCGGACTACTCCACATGCTTGTTCTACATGTATCGATGCTCTAACCACACGTCCTGTATAGTTACGGCATCCTACCTAATCAAGTATAAACGGGCAACGAACACGGCCTGTCATTCAAGATGTTTGAAATAATACCGATCTAGTTCTTTTATTTTCGTCGCAACCGATACCAGCTTCATCGACCGTTTTGTTTTTATTTTTGATTTCATATGTTTCGCTTTTTTTTCTATGCTCCTGCTTACACGTTACGTATTCCTTTGTTTCAGGATTGATCTCTTGCTCGCCAAGTCCATGCAAAAATGGCGGTACGTGCATTTCGTCGCCTACTCTGAAAGGAGAAAGTTTTTGCAAGTAAGTATAATATAGAGAGTGTTTAATAAAGTAAATTTAGGTATTCACTTTTCAACAGTTTTATTTATATTTGGATGATGGGTGTTAACTCTTGAGGATAACAAAATATGTATAATATAATATCGGAAGGGGTAAATATCACACCATCATTTTGTTTTGGTGACATTTGAGACGATTTTTATACGGTTGTTGTGTAGCGCAGGCGTGCAAGTGTTTATATGGATAAATACACGCTAAAAGAACGTAGTGATTGTTGAAAATTACATTTAAAAAAAATATTCAATTATTGCAATTCACCGTGAACTTTTTCTATACATAATACACACACACACACACACACACACACACACACACACACATATATATATATATATATATATATATATATATATATATATATATATATATATATATATATATATATATATATATATATATATATATATATTATATATAACTACGGGGATATCTCTACTAACAACTACGGGGATATCTCTTCTCTCAGTTTGTTACAAAATTCCATCTCAATGTCTACTAGACGGAGCACAGGGGCAGAACCTAAAATTGTTGAATATCAAACATGTTTTCGACCCAGCAGGTCCTGCCCGGAACAGATCCTGAATCTAAAGTTGACTCTAAGACATCAAAAATTATACAATAAAAATCTCGTCTAAACATTGTGGATTTTAATTCTCTATTGACCAAATCTCGAAAGAACAAGGACTAGCATAAACCGTTTCGAAAATATTGCGAATAAAACATTTTCAGAGTTCAGGGGCTCTAGTCCCTTTAATAAGCAATTTTTGGGATATGGTTATTGAAACTTTTTTTTTGATTTAATCCCTAGATTCACCTCTCATAATATTGCCACGTTATTTCCGGACACCCTATATATGTGAGGACGAAATTATTTCATATACGGTGAACTTCACCATGTCGTACTAGAGTTTCTGTTGTCTAAGTTTCTCTAGCATCTAAACATCACGCAACAGTACAAAATAAACAATGAAATTTAAATCATCAATTTAAAAATGGAGAAAATTACGACCATTCGTCTCGACGACAGAGCTGAATTGTTTGGCGTGTGTTAAGAACAAATTTTCTAAATTTTATTTTTCAAGTTTCTAACCTTACCAATATTCATAACGAAAAGAAATGTAATGAGAAAAATACTTAGAGTTAAAAAAACGTTATTAATACACTAAATAGTTGTACGCCTCTGGTCATTGTGCCTGGGGAGGTACCCGAGTAGAAGGCGTTCCTTGCAATCTCTAAAGCCCAGATAATAGATAAACCCTTTCGTATTTCGACCTACACTGTTACAAACAAGTTGCATATTACCTGGGGCAAGTCAGTGGCGTACAGCAATCTTTTTCGTTGACTACATCGGTCGTCAAATTTTTAAACACAATCGTTTTTATAAAGCCTTTCAAATTGATTTTTTTTTAAATTTTTGAATAAACTGCAGAATTTGCGTTGATTTCAAAAAACTCTTTATTGATAAATGAAGTATAGTGTATGACATTTAAACACGATAGACTATATCTACTAAATGATCGTTTCTTTCAGCTTCACAAATGGTCACTCTTTTGACAAAATTTTCGGTGACATTTTGGGGTAACCGTTGTTCTACCTCATCAATGACTTGAATCATTTCATCCATTAATTCAGGAATCGATTGTGGATTATTCTTATTGATCTGGCTTTTCACGCAATACCAAAGAAAATAGTTTAACGGTGTCAAATCACATGATCTTGATGGCTAGTTAATATCACTGCCTTGCAATAACTCGTTTGAAAGAAATTGTTCTCTCAATAAATCAATTGTTTCATTAGCAGAGTTAGGTGTAGTGCTATTCTGTTGGAACCACATATTCTCCAGGTCAATTTAAGAATTTACTAATCAATATATTCTTCTCAAAGAGCAATACAATCAATCCAACACTTTTCTAAAATTACTACACCTTTTATATAGAACGATTTCTCTTTGCCTTCAAAATTTCCTTCAATTTCGGCAATTACCTCTTCATTGTAGCAAAATATCGTTCCAGCGAGCATTTTTTTGATGTTTGAGAACAGGAAATAGTCGCCGGGGGCCAGATCTGGAGAATATGGTGGATGAGGAAGCAATTCGAAGTATAATTCATGCAATTTAGCGAGCGTTGCTAACGATTTGTGACACGGAGTATTGTTTTTATGAAACAGTATTTTTTTGGTTAATTTGGGGCCTCTTTTTGCCATCTCGTCTTTCAAACGTACCAATAACGCTATGTAATATTCGCTATTGATGGTTTTACCTTTTTCAAGATAATCGATGAATAATATCCCATGCGCATCCCAAAATATAGAAGCTATAACCTAGCCTGCTGATGGTTGTGTTTTTGGTCGCTTTGGCCGGCTGCTCACCACTTAGCTCGCTGCCCATTTGACTCCGGAATCTGGTTCCGGAACGTTTCATCCATTGTCACATATCAAATGAAAAAATCCTTTTTATTTCGCTTAAACAGCTCCAAACATTACTCAGAATCATCAATACGTTGTTTTTGGTCCGCTGTGAGCAAATGCGGTACCCGTTTTGATTGAGACTTTGCATGACCATTGAGAATTCAAATGGTCATGCAAAATGATGTAAATACTTCCTGTCGATATCTTCATGATATCGGCTATCTCCTGCAGCTTTAGTTTACGCTTTTGCGAAATAATTTTGTGAATTTTTCTGATGTTGTCTGCTTCATTTGGGCGTCTAGAGCGTTGAGCACCGTCGGTGCTTGTACGGCCACGTTTGCATTCAGCACATAAATCAATTATGGTTGATTTTTCTAGGGCAGAGATCAGCTAATGTTTATCAAGCCATTATTTTGCTTCAACAGTATTTTTCTTGATCAAAAAGCAATGCTTAATCAATACACGAAATAATTTTCCATTGTTTTGAAAATAACAAAAGTAGCGCCACTTAAAGCACAAAACAACTCAGAAACTAGTAGACAGATTGTCATGAAATTTTGACACGTGACTTTTGATTTTGACACGTGCCTTTTGAGGGTTGAGTGCAATCGACCACTGGTAAGGATTTTTCGTGAGTGACGCCATCTATATCTCAGACCGGGGACTTATTGACCAATGTGTTATGTATTTTGAGTTTAAAGATGCTTTTAAGAACCGTAAATTGAAGCTTTACTCGTCTTTAGAATTGCTAAACTATTATAAAAAAATCGGACATTTAAATGGCAGATGGAGATGATTTTTGATAGTTTTTCTTGCGGTTAACAATGTTGGAGGGCAAAAAGTTTAGTTTTTAGAGTTTTCAAAGCTTTGTGGCAGATATTGACGCCTTACTGAAAAATTTAAAACTAGAGAGCCGCCACATGAACTGCTTTTTTTCTTATTAATATTTTTTAGCATAGAATTATTCAAAGATTTAAGTGTTAATACTTTAGTGGCTAAAAAATTGACGCCTTATTTGCTATAATTTTTGAAGGTTCGTTAAATATACGCATTGGTGTTGTAACTGCCGCATTTTCGTTAACTCAAGTTAAGCAACGTCGATCACGGTCGAGACTTGGATGGGTGACCATAATATACAGTAGGGGGTCATAAAAAACGGGACAGTCTGAAATTTGAAATATATTGTTTTATAAAATTGGTATCCTGTATTTTTTTGCTTGTATTTGTATTGTTAGACAAAGAAAGGAAATGGCTTGGTGCTGATGCCTTTTTGTAGATTTTCTTCTTCTTCTTCTTCTTCTTCTTCTTCTTTGCCTTCTTCATGTGGTGCTACAGCCCGTTAGTGAGCCTTAACCTCCTTTAACATTCGCCTTCAACCCTATCGATCTCCAGGAACTCCTTGCCTGTTTTTGATACTACTGTACTATAAAAATTCAGTTATTTTCTCACGATATCGAACACAGTTACAGCGTTATCAGCAGCATTCTGAAAGAAATACGGTCCAATTACACCTCCTGACCATAATGCATACCAAACAGTGACTCGTTTAGGATGTAAATGCTACTCATGAATCAATCGTGAATTTTCCTCACTCCAAATGTGGTAATTTTTTTTATTAACATAGCTACCAATTTCAAAATGTGCTTCATCTGAAATGATGATTTTTTGAGAAAAATCATCTGTTTGCTTTTGAAGTGAAATCTTCTAGAGCCACGTTGAGCGATTTTCGGTAGGGGCAAAACGCGTTCGCGTCACCGACATGCTAGTGATGCAAATTGTGTTTTAAATGTATTTTAATGTGCTTTAAATTAAATATCTTTTAGGTAATCATTATTTTCATTGTTTGATTCTAGAATCACTGTGCAGTGCAAGACTGAATACTTAATATGCTAATATTTTTATTACTTATTATTTATTATTATTATTTAATAAAAACAAAGCATTTATATTCGAATATTTCCAATATTCATACCATAATTAATTTAAAACTTAAAAAAAAAACAGTTATTCCAAAGTTTCAAGTCACCGTGATCGCCTAACTTTTTTTTTAATCCAATCGACAAATGTACGACTTTTGAATGATCCAGTGTCTTTAGTTCCTGGGTTATTTCAACTTTATAGGCCTTCAGTGCAAAATGATGGCACAACGCCATCTGTGTTTCATTCCAGAATTTAAAAAACCGCCGCAGAGAAAGCGGCAATTCAAAAGTTTCGTACTGTTTTGTGTAATAATGGAAACGCTGTATTATCTCCCATTATATTATTATTAGAAAACACTATTGATGGTGCTTTACTGATTCACAGTTCAGTAGAAACACATAGTTGTAAACAATTTAGAAGATGGTTGAAATGTCATGGGTGTAGGCAAAAAGGAAATAAAGGAGAGTTGATTGAGAGGTTATGCGTTTGTATGATTATTCTATGATAAAGAAATGAAATTAAATAGAAACAGAATGATTAATTATTTTAATTGTATTTTAATTAACTAAAAATAAATTCTTAGGATTTGCAGAAATATTTTGATAAAATATTTGTCATTCACAAGTTTTATTGATAAAATAAATCATTTAATGACTTGATGTCAGACACATTTCGTAGTAATTAATTATATATGATCCGATATATTGATGTATTTAAAAATATCAGAATAATGTTGTATAATGCTTGATAAAAAATACAAGGTGAAAAATGATATCAGAAACAATATACCGGTTGATCCAATTGTTGACAAAGGAAAATGGCTCGCTATTTAGAGCAAGGAAAATGAAAACCAAAACACCTCGAAAACAATCTATTATCCTCGTCTTCATCCACAATTCACATTTTATGCAAGTAGGACGTGGTTTAATATATGTACTTTGCTTGATGATTTAATCATCTTTTTACGGTATTGAAGACAAGGTTTCGGAAAGTTTATAAAATAGAATTTGTTATCTTTAGATGATTTATATCGCGTATCATTCTTATATACTTCATAACAACGTTTTGTTGTTCCTTTTCATACGGATAACATAATATGTTATGTTACTTACACTTATTTTATTAATTACTCGCTTTTTGAAAATTAAACTAATCAATTTTTTATTTTTTATTTTTATATTTGTGTACTTTAACAAGTTTGTTTACGAAAAACAGTACGAAAAAGATGGTTGACATTGACGCATGCGCACTAAATATTATTTCGATGAAAAGGCCTATTTGAAGGACCCGGTATACGTAATTTGAAAAATAAAAATTTCCAAAAAAATCCAAATGCAGTTCGTTTCCTGCAAAGTGACCCCTTGATATTATGGTACTCTCGATTGTGACTCAAAGTGCCAATATTAATAGGAAAATGTCACATGGCACGGTATCAGGTCAATACGCAGTTTTTTTAGTTATTGGTTGAATATTTTAGTAAAAAACATGGATGAATACCATAAGTGAAAGCATTATCTTCTTCGGTGGTTAGTGAGCAGTAACCTCTTATAACCATCGCCTCCAACCCCTTGTTAGTTTTGGATTTGCAGTAGTCCTTCAACATCTCTTCTTGCATTACCCTGCGCTGTTGTCTGTGTCCTGTCTTATTACTCACTGTTTGTCTATATATGATTCTTCGTAGCATTCTGGCCACGATATTCTACAATATCTAGATCTTTGTATTATTGCTTTAGTTTAAAGTAATACCTGATTTACATTACCATTTACAGCACGGAAAATTCTTCTGAGTACTCTTCTTTTAAATACAGGAAGCATTACTTCTGTTTCCTTTGTTAGAGTTCACGTCTCGCAGCTATAACTGACAAGGGCTGAATTAGTATTTTATAGTTCTTGATTTTCCTGTTTTTTTATATGAGTTTAAATCTCAGAACTGACTATAGGAGGCATATAGTTTTGTTACTATTCATAATACCATTTCTGATTTCTCCCATGATGTTGCTTTTATCTAGTTTGCTTCACTGGTGAAAGCATTATGGCGATCCAAAATATATATATATATTGCCCTGATAAGTTCATTTATTTAATTAGGATTTTTTTAGGTATAGATAAAATTAAATCTAATCATCAAACGTTTAATTTGAAGTGTTCTTTGATTTTCGTACCAAAATTTCACTATTTCCGGGTAAGTCACCCTCCTGATACCACTCAACCATGAATCAGATACGCTTACATGCATAAAAAAATGTCAATTACCTAATTTAATTCATGTCACGTAGATTATATTATTGTATTCTTTTCAGAGGAAATACCACCAGTTAATATTTTCTGTAACCACTTGATAGAAACAAACATCGATTAGGAATTCATTCCTATACAAGGGTTTGGCGGTCCTAGTCACCAGATTTGAATGCATCAGAAAATTTATAATTTTTTTCCAAATATCACTCAAATAAACAAGTATTGGGACCTGTTCGTTTAATACCTTGTTTAAACAGCTCGCGTCAAGCATGTTATTCTTTTGTTAAGACTGTCAATAGTATTTGTGTGCGGAAAGCTTTCCTTCAAGTAGCAGAAATGTAATTTCATTGCATTTGTGCGAAAGGCTTAGGAAGTACTTTTTGGAATTAAAGTTGGAGACCAAGACAAGTCATGGACTTCTCATATACGTTATAAAACTTGTCTAACGTTGTTAACAGATCGGTTGAAAAGTGCAAATCATGAACCCGGTTTGTAGTATAGTCCGTTTCAAGATATTTCGTTGGCCTTCGGCAAAATGTTAATTGCCCTATCTTCCCCCATCCCCATCTGGTTGGCCCCATCATCATCTGGTTTCATCTTTCTTTAGTCGCTGTTGCAATGAATGCAATGCAGGCACAGTTTGGTTTTCATACATAGTATAAATTTTGCTTTGGATTAAATCTTTGTTGCTTTCGTCAACACATTTGTTTTTACCAGAATCAATACGGACTTTTCGGTAATGAAGACGTTTCTGCTGCGGCTGCATTTACATTAAGCTCCCTTATCAATAAAGAAATATACACATTTTTAACAATTTTCTTAGCATCGGGCGATAAACATTTTCTTTTAAAATTAGCACCACATTTTTAAAACGTTTGGAATAACAAAAATACGATTGAAATTATAGAACTGCACTGTTTAAGAAAATAATGTGAACTAAACTACAATATTTCGAACTAAACTAGGTATAAAATTAATTTTATCTTTTTACCTGTTATTTTATCGGGCTCGGCCCTGTTTACGTTTCTTGCAACTTTGCCGGGTTTCATTACGGCAGGGGTTGTTAAGAGTTTATATCAGCTAATCGGTCAACGATATATCTTGAAAAACACTTTACCAATAATTTGAACTGAAAGGCCATGCCACAGATTGATATTTTTTCCTCACTAATATACATAGGCGGTATTGAATCAAACTCTTAATATACAGTGTAGTATCTTAATTTTCCATTTACTTTACGACTAGTGGAACAGACTGATGAACTTTCTGTTCCAAAACCATCAGAATCTTGAATCTGAATGAAGACGAATCTGAATCCGCTGAGTATTTAAGCGATCGTACAGAATTTTTACAGAAAATCGAAGACAATCCATTATTTGCTGATCAGGATGTTCAGCAGAGCCGTTCAACACATCTTTCAAGGAGTAAACGTTACTTTCATGAAGACATGTCTTTAACGAAAAAGCGACATCAAGATAAATGATGTAATCATTGAGTATTGAATAGCTTTACTATTATTCCAATGTTGTCTTCAAGAATAACTTTTAAAAGCTCTACAAGAATCCTTACACTTTAAGATTTCGACTTCCTTTATGATGTTATAAATTATGATAAGACACAGGTTATTGTCAACTAGTTATTTTTCTAAAGTTATTTTTCTGAAGTTAAGTTCTAAAGTTAATTATCTGTGGGGACATTTGGAGCTCTCTTTTTATATAAACAAATAATCAGTAACTTTTTTGTTCTGCTAGATCTTCCATTTCTTTGCATTTTTCGGCAGTCCACTGATTCTTAACATCGCGTATTTTTTTGTTTAATTTGTCTCTGCTTCCTTGAAACCATTACTATGAACAATTTTAAGAGTGTTTCGGTTAACAAGATTTTTTCGCAAAATTTGAGAGTTTATTTGCATAACAAAATAAATTACCTTAATAATCAAAGTATTGGTCATCCTTAGCTATTACTTTTTCCCATCTTTCTAACAAAGAATAGATTCCACGCCAAAAGAACTTTTGATTTTTTAAGGCTAACCATTCACCAAGCCAAATTTTTACTTCTTCGTAATAATGTGAGTGTTTTTCTGAAAGTCCGTGTTGCATCGATCGAAATAAGTGGTAGTGCGAAGGGGCTAAGTCCGGTGAATACGGCGGGTGGTTTTCCAAATAGTTTTTTTTAATATTTTGCGACGTAGCGACGAGCATTACCATGTTTAAAAATTATTTTATCGTGTCTTTGCTCTATTCTTGAATGCTCGGTTTAATTTTATCAATTGTTGTCGGTATCGATCACCAATAATAATATTCACCAGGTTTCTGCAGTTCGAAATACAAAGCTGCCATATTATCCCATTAAATACACAGCAAAACATTATTTCCATGTATATTGCGCACTGCTTGTGATGTTGAAGGCTGGCTTGGGTCTACTAATGAATTTTTGCGCTTTGCGTTATCACAATACTGACTTTTCATCACCACTCACCACTCAATGCAAAAAAAACCTTTTCTTTTCTGTCTGGCAAGCAAAATGGTTTTTCGGCTTTCACTGTCACTCTCCTTCAATTCATATGGAACCCAATTTCCTTCTTTCTGGATCTTTCCTAATGTGTATAGACGTTGTTTCAACATGCGGCTTGAGTCTTCATCCATTAGTACTTGCAAATCTGCATTTTCAAAGTTTTTCGGCTGTCCCGGATGCTCCTTGTCTTTTATATTAAAATCACTGCTTTTAAAACGCTTAGACCATGGTTCACAAGTTTGGGTTAGAGCAAGTATAAGCTTCAATTAACAATCGATAACTTCTACCAGCCGTTTTCTTCAAATGGAAGATTATTAAAGTTCCTCGCAATACGTCTTTTTCTGGTAGATAATTTGGTATATGTAAGGCTATGAAAAACTATGTTTTTTGTACAATGACAATTATTAACGAACGAACATTAGTGTATACCAGGGATCTCGAAACTTTCCAGCCTTGGGGCCATACTGATTACTCCAGTAAGTTCCAAGGGCCAAAAACGTTTTAATTTTCCTGCCATTATCCATAATTTCTAAACTAGTCGCCGACTAAACGATCATACGCTTGCTGAATTCGCTAGTCGCGGGCTGGATTGATGATGACACCGGCGGGCCGGATTTGATCCGCGGGCCATAGTTTGGAGACCTTTGGTCTATACCAACAAATGTATTAGTAATGCCATCTCTTAGTAAAATCGACATTATTAACCGAAACACCTATAAGATACACTGTTATTTATTTTTGTTTGTCAGTCATAAAACAAATTGTTTAATAAAAATCACCAAACGAACGTTTCCAAGAAACTATATCTTATAGACGCGCCCCTGATGGTGCTAAACATCCGAACTCACAACATCACGATCAAAATCCTTTGATTTACATTCCGAATAATCCCTAACTTACAATCAGCTTAAAAGGGGGACCATAAAAACCAATCTTACCAGTCAGATCATCGGCGTAGGCCGTGAACGACCGCTGCGTTCCGAAAACGTTTGCCTATCTCTCTCTTGCGTGCCCTGCTCTCGCTTTCAGGTCGATTTTACATTTACAAATTTCATTACGCAATAGATTATGGATATATGTTTTTCGTTTTTTTCTCGATTGTGTAACAAACTTTTGCCGGAAAGTCGCAATTTTTTGTTACCGAAGAGATTATTTTTTTATTGATTCGGGAACGCAGGCGAATTAGACCGACCGTGAACAAAGAAAAAAAAAAGACGATCGAGGAGATGACTAGATGAAAGTTTGATCGAAACATGAACGAGCTAAAGCTGTACAAACACGATAAGGAAATGTGGAGTAAAGATGTTTGTCTTATTTTATGCTTACTTCTTCGTACTCGACGTTGACTATTGGGTGGGGTTCACTCATGATTTTTGCCATTTCTTTTTGTATAAGATTTAATTTTTTATCACTCAGGAGTGTACCGGGCGCGACGGATAATAATTCTTATTTTTTTCTTAACAAATAAACGCGTTTAATTTGGGAGAAAGGTAAAAAATGGTTTATTCAAGGTATACATCGTTTAATGTTTAACTTGTTGCTAACAGCTCTCCATACATAATAGCCGAACGGATTCAGATCTGGACGATTAAGAGGCCAGACTTGTGTGCAGATGTATCGTCCTGTTGAAACATGCATTCGATCTTAACAGCTAACAAATGAGATGGTGTTTCTTTACTACAGGTTGTGTGACAGTCGGTATTTTATGTATTCTAATCACATTGTAAATCATGAGCCTTGTCATCTTCCTTGTCTTCTGAGTCAACCACAGATCCTGTCCCAAAAAAAAAATGTTATAGTCCGTTTCAAGATATTTCGTTGCCCTTCGGCAAAATGTCAATTACTCCAATAAATCTCAATAAAAATATTCCTAGTTTCTTAAAAGGCGCCAGAGCCGAAGTGGTTTAACTTCTAAATAATTTTGGAAAAAATAAAATATTGTTAAAAGTACGATTAAATTATTATTATCGCCAACATGATTCATCGATCATCTCAGCCTAGGCTGGTCGATTTTACAATGCCAAAATGAGAAAGCAGTTCAGCTCCTCCCATTCCGCTTAGTACCTTACGAACAATGTGGCAAGTTTGTAAGAGAACTGCTCGTTGTCCTACTGTAGTAATCGATTTTGAAACACCAAGAATTTCCAGATTTTTGGAAAAGGTTTTGCTTACTAGGCCTTCGGCGGATATAACAAAAGGTAACACCTCCACTTTCTGGAGTTTCCATTGATTTTTCAGATCAATTGCAAGATTTTCGTACTTCGTGACCTTTTCCATTTCAGTTTTTCTGATGTTATGAGAGAGTGGTATCGCAATGTCAATCATGAAAGTTCTCCTCTGCTTTTTGTTAATTAGAACAATATCCGGCCTATTATAGTCAATCGTCCGATCTGTTGTAATTGGTCTATCCCAGTAAATAAGTGTATCGGCTGACTCAAGTACGAGGGAAGGCGAGTACTTGTAATATGGTGGAGGCATCTTATCAAATAGCGAGTGCTTTAAAGCGATTTGCTGGTGTATAATTTTCGCCAGCTGATTATGCCTGCCTAGATAAACATTAGGGGCAAGGGCTGGACACACTCCTACAAGGTGTTCAATTGTTTCTCCTACACCACCGCACTTCCTGCACTTGTCGACAACATCCATGTGTAGAATTGATAACTAGCATTGTCACAATGCTACGCTTTCCTTAGGCTCATTGGGCAAAAGGCCATTTATAAACCAATCTTCAAAAAGTTCTGGTGTGGTGTCATCGTGGTAGTCCAAAGATGAATGTTTAATATTTTTGGGGGACAACCGTAAACAATTTGGAACCCATCCATCCTCGGAACCAGCATATAAAATTGTAATAATTTTTCCCTTCTTCGCTGGCGCTTTGGTTTGGCACTTTCTTGATGTATCTACCTATCCTTTTGCTGGCTTCTCACGTGTATCGAACTTCATCAAGGTAGATAATGGGACGATTTTCTAATCTGTATTTTTATAAAGTTGAAGTAATATCTCAAAACTCATTTGAAATCATATTCTCCAGAGGCTAGTTCTGCTGCCAAGAATGTTGGTTTTTGGAAATGGAACTTTTTTAGCTTTAATCGGTTTCATCACAATACCTTTAACTGTAGATAACAGACTTTTCATTAATGAAGATGTTTCTGCTGCGGCTGCATTTACATTAAGCCCCCTATTCAATAAAGAAACATACACATTTTTAACAATTTGCTTAGCATCAGGCGATAAATGTTTTCTCTTAAAATTAATACTACCGGAGGCATAATGATCATTATCTTGCCAAGAACGCCACATTTTTAGCACGTTTGGAATAACAAAAAAATCGAAATTATAGAACTGCACTGTTTAAGAAAAGAATGCGAACTAAACTAAAATATTTCGAAACTACTAAACCAGGTATAAAATAAATTTTATCTTTTTATCTGTTATTTTATTAGATCCGGCCCTGTTTACTTTTACTTTTACACTATAAGAATTAATCTATTTTCAAAACCTCTGAGTTTTTAGCTTAGAAAAGTGGGGAATCTTCTTTTGCGCCACCCTATCCTGGATAATGGATATGCCTAAAATATGTCCCGATTTTATCGACGCCCCTGTATAGTTTGGGAGTCTCCATTCAGTTTATTTATTGTTATATTAGAAATATATCAATAAATAATGCGAATCCTTTTACCTAAAGTGTTCATAAATGCAAAAATTAAAAATAGATAATAACTAAAGTTCTCAATGGTTTTCTAAAAGTGATAAACCGAAAAGGAGCGTCTCCTTGCAGGTCATTTTCAGGGCCTTCAAAACCAAACACCATCGAACCAAAATAAACAGTTTTGTCGTTCGGAGAGGAAGTCATCTCTTAACGTACCCATGTTAAATATTTTCTTTCGACGCACAAGCTTTAAGGCTGTTGGAACTTTGAAACGTACCTGTTTCTGTTCTGGTTTTGTTTGCCTTTTAAGTTGTATCTCTCGCGTCACCGTCAGACTCGTAGAAAATAGAAACTTGATTTATCTTAAACTGATTAGTTGTATTTTAGATCTTTTTCTTTCGGCATTATAAATATACTTTCTCTCCGTAAATTGTTTTCTTTAGTTTGCATAGTAAGTGATAGATGTAGAAGTAGAAAAGATCACAATTTCGTTAGTTTCCTCTGATATAATTGGTCTTTCAAATTGAGCGGGTTTTTTAATTCTTGAGTAAAACACAGAATTTGCGTTGATTTCTATGAACTCTTTGCTGATAATTGATTATATGCCATATTGTATGGCATTTAAATACGAAAGACTTCTTACAGCCCCACAGATGTTCCCCTTTTGTCACAATTGGGGATTCTATTTTGGCATAACCGTGGCTCTATCTTACCAATGACTCGAATAATTCCATCCTTTAGATCAGGAATCGATTGTGGATTGTTCTTATAGACCTGGCTTTTCACGAAATCCCCAAGAAATTAGTAACATCACTGTTTCTTGCAATAACTTAATATATAAAATAGTAATATTAGTAATATTTTAAGTGATGAAGGACCACCCGATACGAAGGTGGTTCAAAAAGTTCACGATATGACAAAGAAAACACAATATTTTTGACAATTTTTCATTGTAGTCACCTTTCAATTGAATATATTTATATCCTTCCAACATTTTTTAATAATCTTAGTGTAATACGAGTTGTTCAAGTCTGCATAATAAGCGCATAATAGTCTTAGCTTTGACACCATCGTTTGAAGTGAATCTTTGCCTAGCAAGTCATTTTTCGACGTTTTGGATGAGGAAGTAATCCCTGGGAATCAAATCCGGTGAATATGACGCGTGTGGAAGCGTAGACCTTGGAGATTCGCTACAACGAACGGAGACGTGTGTGCAGCAGGATTATCGTGGTGAAAGAGCACTGCATTTTCGGTCACATTTGTAGATTTATCCTGAAGAGCACTTAATTGGGCTAGTAGTGAATCGTAATACTCCCCGGTGATTGTCCTACCTTTTGCTTGATTGCCTTTGACCTTTACTTTTAATCATTACTTTTTCTGCAGATGGACACTTTTTCACTTTTTTTGACGCACGTTCAAACTGCTCCCACCTACTACCGCTGCTTCGTCTCTGGTATGTAAGGTGAATCCCTTTGGCCGTAAAAACTTCTGTTCGGTGGATTCTGCACAATTTGTTTGTCAGAAATCATCAGTGCTCAGTCAATTTTTAAATGCAAAGGCATCGAATTGATATCTTGATATATTTTCACCATACTGTCCAGATTTATCATCTTGTATTTATTTTAAATGTTCCGCATATATTTTTAAAAGTATTTCCCACTAATTATTTTGTTGTCTTCGCACTATTTGCAGGCATTTTTGCGTTTATATATATATATATATATATATATATATATATATATATATATATATATATATATATATATATATATATATATATATATATATATATATATATATATATATATATATATATATATATATCAACAAAGAAAATACACCCGAACTCCACGTTGGAGCTTTGTCCTTCCCTCATCCGCCATCCATAGCACCAGCAAGCGTCTCCAAGACCGGTTTCTGGCCTTAAGCCGTCATCAGCTGGGCTCAAGCTGAACGCCTGGAGATCTGAACTGAACGCCTATATATATATATATATATATATATATATATATATATATATATATATATATATATATATATATATATATATATATTTACCTTTGTAAATATATAAAAATATAAAATATAAGCAATATAATAGTCATCAACTACAAAATAACTCTAGATTTGACATTTCGAATACATATAAGTGCATAAAAGTACAACTAGCATCATCCAGTTGTGTAAATCCATCGTATTTTCGAATCCCAGATGGAGCTTTTTAGCCTCATGGCAAATTGCCAGGACAGCTTTAACCTTTCACAATAAAATTTACGATTTACATATTTAAATTTTTATTTTTAACTATTACGCAATATGTCGGAAATAACGGAACTTTTTAAATTAAAGAAAAAAAAACAATTAGTTATTATTTCTTTATTTTATTCAAAATTATTTCTTACTTACGCTTTTTCCGCATCCATACTCGCATCCATATTCTCGGACTTGTGTAGCACAAGCAGTAAACGTTATTTTCATGGTCGAGTTTAGGGAACAGGAAATAGTTATATGGAGATAAATCGGCCGAATACGGAGGATGTCGAAGCAAACGTACTTGTTTATTTACCAAAAATTCCCGCACAAATTCTATATTGGTGTACGATCGTGCAACAAAACAACTTCCCGACGCTTGATGTGCGGTCCTTACTCGGACGATTATTTTCAACAAAGGCCCGATAACACTTGGAACGAATTTGTATAAACAAATCAACATTGTCTTCCCTCGTGACTGCTGGAAACTCAATTTTATCCATTTGAAGAGCCTGGGGATATTCATGTTGCACTTTTGTGCCTTGTTTAAACATCGTACTTGAAACACCAACTCCCATCAGCAGTTACAATCGATTCCTGAATTGTACAGTTCCGTCTGGCTTAGTTACAAAGGCCCTTGCGATCCCCAACGCGAGCAATTTCTTGATCGCCTGTGACGAGGTAAAGAAAGATACTGTCACTTTAAGCTTTATAACTTGACAACCCGTTGATCGATTCTAAAGAAGGTATTCTCGATTCGTAGAGGAGATATACAGCTTTGATAATATATATATATATATATATATATATATATATATATATATATATATATATATATATATATATATATATATATATATATATATATATATATATATTGCTTTAATAGTTGGGGCTTGTAGTTTTGTAGTAACAATAAAAAATTCCGTTATTTTTCCGACATTATGTGTAATATGAACAATTAATTCAAATGTTAAAATATGTTTTACTTTGTACATTGTGGGAAGAGAAAACATGTTCTACATCAAATATCAGCACATGTATACGATTGGGGTTAAAAAAACTAATAATATTGCCCACTGTATTAAAGTAAACGTACAGCAGAAACTAAACTGTTTAGATCCTTAAAACTCGAGACGACGCACATATCTGGGCTTCCTGGTGCACAGCACATGTGGCCGACACATGTTGAATATCGTCACCGGCCTCTGTTAACTCTGCGAAGCACCAATTACCAGAAATATAAGCTTTCACACATGTCCCCATCTTACTTTAGAATCATTTTGGTTGTTAATCTTTAGTATAATATAATATTACATTAAAAGTACTATTTAGTTTGTTCTTATTTCCTACTGTTATTTAAACATGTATTGCACAAGTTAAAAAATATAAATAAATAACTTTTTGACTGAAAAAGTAGTAATCGTGATTTTTTTTAGTGTGTCCGTACTTCCGATAGGGATCGATGTCAAAAGAACTGTGAGTTTGCGCATCTCTAGTGTCAAAATTATTCCGTATAGTCTGGCAAATCATCTTAGAACGTTTGACATCAGAACAACGCTTGTAATTTATCGAAATTTATTATCAAAGTGTTCCATACGCCAAACACATATCGAGCGATGTATTCACCAAATTATCGACAAATTCTGAAAACATTTCACGCTGCTGTTTAATGCACTACCACGAATTGTCGTTTTTTAGATGAAATTTAATGCAAATTCTTCGCTTGGTGATTTGGTCCATTTAAAAAAAAACTAAATATTCAGCTTGCCAATTTCCGACTCTGATTTTTTCAATGAACCGGGAAAATATGACACAACTGTAAAATTTGAGCAAGTACATAACCTCTTCTTATTTTCTATACTTATTAATCGGTAGGCAGTTTACAAAGTTATATTTCGCCTTGTTTTTCGCTCGATTGCTCTGTCAGTTAACCTCTATTAGAGCATCTGGCTTAAATGATCAATTTGACCTCCAATAAATTACAGTGAAATTTGTCAAAACAATGTAGGGATTGTATCTGGCACGATCGATAAAATTATGTTTTGTTTTTAATAAATTTAAAAATATATTTTATTGGATTTTGTATTTTATTACATTCATTTGATGATTCGATTAATTTGAATGATAAATCTATGTACATGACCGGTTAGTGCACTGTTGCTATAGCAGACTCATATCAGACCCTGTGCTGTCTGGTATTATCTCGCTTCTCTCTCTGTCCAAATATGATACAGCTTGCTATTTTCCTGCCTTATTCAGGTCTCAATTCCGCAACATCCTTACCGAGTTTTCTTCCTTGTGTTTAATCTTCGGTGATGGTCCTAAATCCTTGACAGACATGGCCGCCGCCACGCACTCCTCCCATTTTTCTTACAAATTTAGTCTTCTCCTCATAATTTTCATACTCGAAGCTCTCGACCAAGACTCCTCTTGACTAGTTTTCTCAACTCTCTGCATTTAACCAATAAACCAAATTCGATCCAGTCCTTAATACCCAGAAATTGGAATCTTCCCTTTTCCCTAGACTCCTCATCCTACAAATTGGTACTAATGTGGATTGCGGATATATGGGCGTTACAGATACAGTAACAGATAGATATATAGATACAGGTTGCTATTTTCCTGCCTTATTCAGGTCTCAATTCCGCAACATCCTTACCGAGTTTTCTTCCTTGTGTTTAATCTTCGGTGATGGTCCTAAATCCTTGACAGACATGGCCGCCGCCACGCACTCCTCCCATTTTTCTTACAAATTTAGTCTTCTCCTCATAATTTTCATTCTCGAAGCTCTCGACCAAGATTCCTCTTGACTAGTGTTCTCAACTCTCTGCATTTAACCAATAAACCAAATTCGATCCAGTCCTTAATATCCAGAAATTGGAATCTTCCCTTTTCCCTAGACTCCTCATCCTACAAATTGGTACTAATGTGGATTGCGGATATATGGGCGTTACAGATACAGTAACAGATAGATATATAGATACAGGTTGCTATTTTCCTGCCTTATTCAGGTCTCAATTCCGCAACATCCTTACCGAGTTTTCTTCCTTGTGTTTAATCTTCGGTGATGGTCCTAAATCCTTGACAGACATGGCCGCCGCCACGCACTCCTCCCATTTTTCTTACAAATTTAGTCTTCTCCTCATAATTTTCATACTCGAAGCTCTCGAAGCTCTCGACCAAGACTCCTCTTGACTAGTTTTCTCAACTCTCTGCATTTAACCAATAAACCAAATTCGATCCAGTCCTTAATACCCAGAAATTGGAATCTTCCCTTTTCCCTAGACTCCTCATCCTACAAATTGGTACTAATGTGGATTGCGGATATATAGGCGTTACAGATAATAAAGGAGAAGACCATCTAGCAAAATAATCCATATGCTTTGAACTTTCTATCTCCAAAATGCCTTCACACAGTGATTATTATAATCCCTGATAAAATCTCCAATATCATCCAAAGTTTGAGTGGGGATCCCATCTCATAAATGATAACAACAAATTATGGAAGATTAAAATCTTCTTTTAGGGGATTGAGAAAAGAGAAGAAAGGAGATCGAGAATAAAGTTTGATAAAACTCCACTACTTTCCTCAAACTCAAATTGAAGTAGTTTCTCTCGGTCTTCTTAGTTTCGTCAGGTTTCGTATGATCCTATGAGGAAAAAACCTTGAATTGTTCGCGAAATTACCAACTTAAAGAGCATTTAATAAACTTGTACCACTCAGATTTTTGAGATCCGTGGATATATTAACGCCACGAACCATCTTTAAGTCGATAAAAGTTACTGGATAGTTTTTCAAGAATTTTTTTGTCGTTCCTTTTTTATCACATTATTCAGAGATAAAATAAAATTAATAAAAGTATACAAAATTATCTTGTATTTTAGAAATTGTTTACAATTATGGGATTCAATAAGGTATTAGTCAATAAATTTGTTGGTCATAGTCAAATGTCAAATGTTAGTCATTAAAAAGGTACAGGGTGTAGAAAGTGAAATTAAATTTTCGAAAAATTGAGATAATATGAAAACGATTGAAGATATCAGGTTTAAAATCGGAGTAGTTCCGGGTTTTCAAAGGCGACAAATCCGAATTTAGTACTGGTTTGAACCTAGTTTCTAGAAAGCATTTGCTACCGACTTTGTAAGGAATTTACTCAACTTTTTAATCGGCTCATTTCCGTTTCCGCAAAGACCGAATGGAGATCAATACGTGCAGTTTTTAGAAAATGATTTATTAGACCTTTTGGACGGTATACCTCTAAACTTAAGACAAGGGAAGGCGTTCAAGCCAGATGGGGCGCCACCACATTTTACTGTTTACAGTGCGAAATCATTTGAATCAACGTTCTCCACATCGATGGATTGGGCGTGGTGGTGAGTTTCCCGGGCCACCTCGTAACCCAGTTATTAATCAGTTGGATGTTTCTTTGTGGGATCATATGAAGTATTTAGTTTACCATGATGATATCAATACACGCGACGAACTTTTACAAACAATTCAGCAATCAGCCAATGATATTAGAAATGAAGAAAATATCTTCTCAAATATGAGGCGTCACATGACAAAGAGCCTGCAAATGTTAAACGGGAAACGGTGGACACTTTCAGCACCTATTGAAGTAAATTTAAAAAAATTGTCATTTTGAAGTACGTTGTATTTTTAACATCTTAATGTATGTTTCCTCGTATCCAAGGCACACTTTGTGATTTGCAGATTTTTCAGCCATCGACAAGATGTTCAATGGAATATTCAAACACGAATATCTCGCAAACGGCGGCAGACATCGATATTGACCAAGGGTACTTTTTTGTTTTTGGAATTATGACTCTTCTCTACTTTCAAGTCAAAAATTCCTAGCTATATAGGGTAAAAAAATACCAGAGAGATAATTTCTTACAAAATAGGTAGCAAGCGCCCTCTAGGAACTGGGCTCAAACTAGTACAAAGTTTGGATTTGTCACTTTTGAAAACCCAACTACCAGGTTTTGAACCTGATATCTTCACCCGCTTTTAAATTATATCAATTTTTCGAAATTTAGTTTCACTTCCAACACCCTGTATCTTTTTAATAACTAACATTTAACAGTACTAATATATATATATATATATATATATATATATATATATATATATATATATATATATATATATATATATATATATATATATATATATATATAGAAAAAGTCGGCGAAAGTGTGGGTTGTTTGATTGTGGAGGGGGACTCCCTATTCTTGACGAAAGAATGTCGGTTCCCTTATAAGTCTAACCACCCACAGACGAAACATGTGTCCTCCAATGTAAGGGCTTCCTCCCGTTCAAGCAACTAACGAATCAATTCTTCTATTGGAACCTTTGGCGTGAAACACTAAACTTCAGATTTCAGGGGTTTCATTTTTCGAGGATTTTTTCATTCAGGACATTTCAGGAGGATTCATTTTTCGCTAACCATGTTAGCATCTAGATGAATCATCTAGTTATGTCATCATGTTAGCATCTAAACATCATCTAATTAGATGATGCTAACATGGTTAGCGAAACGTGCGTCGAGCAGTTCAAAAAAGTTTTTTGGTGTTTGGTGGTAAATCTCTTCAAGTTTAGCAGTGTTTTTGGCCGTACCGGTATATTAACATTTCCGAACAACAATCCGAGAAAACAAGGAACAAATGTATAAGAGCAACTGTTATCCATGTCGATGAAATAATGATGGATGTGGCAATGCAGCATTGACCGAAACCCAACACGTACGAGACAGAGACGGTCCGACGTCTGCTGTCCTCTTCCGACTCGCAGCGAGTTGGTTCAAAACGGAAACGCCTGAAACCACCACATTGTTGGTACCTGTTTCCCACGAATAACGATACTCGACGGACTCGAGAAATGAGTGGTACCACATTGAAATTGCCGATATAAATACAGATTATTATTGTTTAAGTTTAAGAATGGGCTTATTCATTGCTGGTAGCAAATCACTTTTAAAATTATTTTTCCAATTTATATGTGACGTTTCATAATTTTAATCAATTTCTGATAAATGCCAATAACAGTAATGCCAAAATAAAAAAGCATTAGTTAATACAATTTTAACGTACAATATAATTTTCATCGTTATATTCATACAGTTAATAAAGGCAATCTTTATCAAAATTCTTTAGGCATCATGCGTCATTTGTGCGAGTCCATTTGAAAAATACATCCAGATATCTGGCAAAACAATTCATGGTTTCAACAGGATGCAACATCATATACCGCAATTGAGTATTCGTCAATGTTTCGTTAAAACTCAACCAAACATCGTTCCAGAAGCCCCGTATTCACCAGATATGGTGACGTGTGACTTTTCCAATTCCGTCAATTAAAGTTTCGAGTCCAGAGAAGCCGTTTAAGAGAGTTGACTGGTTGCTTTGAAGCTGGCTGCTTGGAAGACTGGAAAGAACGTTAGAATATTTCAGTGAGAGGGGATTACTTTGAAGGAGATGATATAACAGGTCTGGCGCTTAATAACACTAGTTTACAAGATCTTTATACCCCAGATGAAAGTTGATAATTATTTATTATTTATCTAAAAAAATCAATGAAAACTATCAATGAATAATTAAAAAAAAATGACTAATTTTCGCCTTCTTTTTATAGTTTTTTTTGGATCGGTTTCTCTTATAACAGACCAACAGTAATCTATTAATATGTTTTCATGCCAAAATCCTTGATGTCGTTCTTCAAAAATCCTTAAATCTTGGTGAAAACGTTCCCCTTGATCGATCACTCCTACTTCCTAAATCTTCAGGGACAAATCTCAAATACGAGTGCAATAACATTAACAATAACAATATTTTCCTTCTATTTTGAAAAATTCTTGGTAAACTTTGCTCCTATTTCTGGACAACGTTACTTTCGTGTCTGGTGTTGTAAATCTCTTATAAGATCATTTAATTCGGCTTGGTTAATTAAATGTGGAGTGTTTCGTTGAAGAGATAAATGGTCAGAATCCCTAGAAATCAATTTTAATTTCAACATCACTTTGATTGTCATCTTCTACTCGAATTATCTACTTCTATCTATCTACTCGAATTTACCAGGACAAATTGGATATGGAACGTACATTCAAAGTAAAATAGGCTTAATAATAGGCGGAATTTCAGCATATACAATACTCGCCTTTTTTTTTCTATTATATCCCACTGTATTCGTAATACAAAAATAGCATTTTTTTGGGGTTTTTCGCCACGATCTACAACTCAAAAAAATATCAAAAATATCTGTTCTTAGGCAAATAAAGAATCACTGGGTAAAAAACAAAAAAAAATGGAGACAAATTTCTCAGTGATTCTTTTTTTGTAATGAATTTGTAATAATTTGTAGTACATTTGTAATAAATTTTGTAATACATTATAATAATTAACGTTAACGTTCAAAAGTTTGTCTTTAGTAGTATAAAACAATTTAATATCTTTTTAATTTTTTTTCTAGAAAAAAACAATCAGTGACAAATTTGTCTTCGTCTTGTTTTTGTTTTTTACCCAGTGATTCTTGATTTACATAAGAACAGATATTTTTGCAATTTTTTTTTTGAATTTTAGATAGTTAGCATAGATAGCAGATAAAAGAAAAAATATATATGAGCACACCACCATCATTTAGATAATACAAAAGTAAGTCATTTTCATAACTACTAGGGTCTCTCTATAACATTGGTGAACCAAATTAAAGGTATACGTTATCTCCTGATGGCCACTGATGAGTAAAACGATTCTACAGCTTTCACAAAACATATGAGGCCCTCACTTTTTATCTTGGTTCACATCAGGAAATCCAAAATAATGAAGATATGCACTCTTTTGAATGACCTAACGAATGTAAAATGAATCTTCTTTTTTTTTGATATCATAAACTGCCCCCAAACGTAGCAAAAACGATCAGAACTATCTTTACACTTTCTATTCGATATTTTAATTCAATTTGAAACTAGATATTTGTTGTTTGAATCGAATAAATAAAATACTAAACTGAAACCATCACGTAGGGTGGTTGAAAAAAATTATTTCACTCTAGGAAAAAAAATGTGACGTGATAGAATAACTCTGCTAACACTTTTAGGTTTAAGGAAGGTAGTTTAACATATTTATATACATTTCTTTCGGGATGTATAAAAAAAGTTAATATTTATAAACTAGTATAATTCTTCATTTTTTTAAGAGAATGCACTGGAAACAAGGGTCGGTTCACAGTCTAATCTCTTATGTCATATTGTTGCTACGACAGTACATTTGAAAACGCTATTGATGTGTAAACGATTTCGAGTTAGCGTCATATTTTTTTTTACTGATTTTCTTGTTCAATCAAAAAAAACGCGAGTGAATGCCATAGTATACTGATGGAAACTTTCGGGACAATGTTCCAATGGAAGACGCTTGCGGACGTTGGTTAAGACGATTCAAAAGTGGTGATTTCAACTTTAAAGGACAAAGAACGCCCAGGTCAAATTAAAAAATTGAAGATGCCAAATTGCAAGCATTGTTGGAAGAAGGCGATATGCAAACTCAACAACAATTGGCAGATAAGTTAAATATTAACGCCGAACCATTTGTGATCGTCTGCATGCAATAGGAAAGGCCCAGAAGACAGGAAAATGGGTACCACCATCAGTTGAACGACAGATAGATGGAAAAGCGATAACGGTGTTCGAAGTTTTGTTTTCTCAGCATGCAAGAAAGGCTTTTTTGCATCAGATCGTGACTGGTGATGAAAAATGAATATATCTCGAGAACCCAAAATGCAAAAAATCATGGGTTAACCCAGAACAACCATCAGCATTGGTCAAGAGATCGAGTCACTTTGGAAAGAAGGCATTTGGTAGGAGCACTACAACCCGAAATTTTTCCACGTGGTTGGAAACTCTTGCCCCATCCGCCGTACTCACCAGACTTGGCACCTGCCGACTACCACTTCGTCGATGTCTCACGCACTATCCATGAAACACTTCAACACTTACGGATATGTCGAAAAATGGCTTAATGACTGGACCAACTCAAAAGATTACAGCTTTTAGTACTCAAAAGATTACAGTTAAGAGTACAGTTTTTATTTGTTAATTAAACCTGTTTTTTTTTTTAAGAAAAAAATAAGAATTATTAATCGTCACATCTGGCAAATTTAAATGAATAAATAAATACTTTTTGGAAAAAGTCTTTCTTTTGATAATAGTAGCATAATTATTAAGGCGCCAAAAGAACTACAAAAATTAACAGTTACTCGGTATTTCGAGTATAAAAAGGACAAATTTCTATGAAGCTGTGGTTGTTCTCATCGTCCAAAACCATCACAAAAGAGATGACCACGAATTAGGCTTAGAAGAGTCGGGGCTTTTTTTTTCTGCCACTTCACTCTGTAATCTCTTAAGGATGACTATGAAATTCTTTCTGTTTGTTGACTTGCTCGCTAATCGACTTTTTCTTTGAAGCTGTGATTATCTCATGAGGTTTCCGTCCGTGTAAGTAGTTTATAATTATAAGTCTAACGAAATCCATTAAAAAAATTTTGGGTTTTTGTCGAGATAGCGATCATCGGTATTGTACAAGACAATATTTTCATATTTCGGAATATTAGAACGAGGAATGGGAAAGGTCTTGTTTCTTGACCGCTTAGCGATTATCCGCTTGAAGTTATGCTTACATTTAGTGCCGAAGATCATTTCATACTAAGATTCGGGACAAAAAGGTAGGACACTTCTTTTGTTTTTTAGAATTTTGTGGTGGTTAATAATTCTTAATATTTTCTTAAAAAAAAACAGGTTTAATTTGGGAAAAAGGTAAAATATGGGCTCTTCATTGTGCTGTTTCAGAACCTATTCATGGAAAACCCGACGTAACGCAGGTCTAACGACTTTTGTTCTTAGACAAGTTGGATTTTTTATGCTTGTAAACCAAAACCCTTACGCAAAATACGACAAATCAAGCTGTTAAGAACGACGTCGAATCAATTGTTCACGGTCATCATGCTTAATCTCAGCAACCGCCACTACATTCTCCTCAGTACGTGCTGGACGTGATCTCTTCGGTAGTCGGTCGTCTAATAATGAAAATTGAGCTTGCAATTTTCTGATGATATTGGCAATAGTGCATTCGGTGCACGAAAGTGCTCTAAATGCTCGAAAAACTCTCGAAAACCGATGTAAGTCTCTCCATGATGCAATAGTATTCAATACCGAACCAACCTGCAATGATATACACGATGTTTGGTGCATCGTTTGGTTTTTAGTTGGTTTTTTTTTTGAAAAATTCCAAAAGTCTTTCAAAAGCATTGAAACTTGAATTTAAAAAGAAATATTGGTATATCCTCCAAATTATTTTTATATTTTAATATGTAATGTTGTAATGATCTAAGAAAATCAAAATTACATGCAAGCGACATCTTGATTTTTTATGGACCCGCAAACTTTTTAGAAGAAGTAAAACTAAATTTAAAGCTCAACTTTAAATTGCACATAAAAAAAACTAAACGGTATCATGTTCTTCGAATTGTTTAAGAAAATCTTTGTGTTATCCTCTTTCTAGCGGTGTGCATTCATGCCATAAAAACGTTTTTCTAACTTCACTAATTTGCGAACTTTGTTTTTGTACAAACAAAATATCAAAACCCCTTCACACACAGTAGAATTGCATCATCTGTATCTATATCTTTCATTAGGTAAACGAAAAACCAGCTCAAAAAACGGGCGTCGTGGTTTCTGTATTTTTTAGTCGAGATTTGACTGTCTTTGCTAATTAACGCATTTGTTGTTCCTACGCAGCGCCGCTAATCATTTAATTCTGTTACTTGTGTTATTTATTTTTGTTGAGTTGTGTTAGTTTTTGTTTAGTTTTATTAGAGTTTTTGTGACGTTTTGTTCATTTGATGATGGCTGCATGTGAATACGCGGATATTTGATGATATATGGAAGCGCTAATGGTATTACAAGAACGCTTTCCCAACAGAGGCTTATCTTCCGGCCACACGTTCCAAAACACTTACCGACGGAGGTCAGCAATTCCAACGATTCAATAAGATTTGTGATTAATTAAAACATTGATTATGAAGATTTTTTTTTTCAAGTTCAAGGAACGTTAAGAAAGAGATAACAGCCAGACTTCACTGCGAAAGAGTGAGATAGCATTTCTACCTACTTACGCAAATAACTAATATCGAATATCAACCTAATGCATCCCGATACAAAAGTTAGCAAATTAGTGAAGTTAGTAAAACGTTTTTATGACATGAATGCATACCATTAGAAAGAGGATAAACCAGAGAGTTTTTTTAAAGAAGAAGAAATTCGAAGACTACGATCGCTTTTATTTTTTTTTAATATGCAATTCAAAATTGAGTTTTAAATTTATTTGTACTTCTTCCAAAAACTTTGCGAGTCTATAAAAAACGTAGATGTCGTTTGCATCTAATGTTGATTTTTATAAAATCCCACAACATTACACATTAAAATAAAAAAAAATAATTTCAAGGCTATAACAATAATTTTTTTTTAATTCAAGTTTCAATACTGACTTTTTGGAATTTTTCAAATAAAGAATGAGATAATTAACAAAAAAAACCTGCGGGCCCAATAATGCTTTATGGAGGCTGAGGAGATAGCAAAAAAACCCTTCCTATCGGTCATTTTAATTAGTTAATAACTAAGAAAATTCCAAAAGAATATTAAAAAAACTGAATGACGCATAACCAAGAGAACAAGCAGGATTCAGAAGTGGATTTAGTACAATGGATCACATCCAGGTTGTACAGCAGGCCATAGAAAGGCACAACGAATACACCATGCCACTGTGTTTGGCTTTTATCGACTACGAAAAAGCATCTGACTCCATCTCAAAGCATGTAATAATGGATGCACTGATTAGCCAAGGGGTATATAAAGCATATGTAAACCTATTAGGATCGATATTTGATAGAGCTACAGCCACAATTCACTTTGATGATCCTGAAGTGGGAATTAATGTAGAACGAGGTGTACGGTAGGGTGACGCAATATCGCCTATTCTTTTCTCGGCTGGCCTTGAAGAAGTATTCCGTAAACTGGATTGGGAACAGGATGGTGTAATGATCAATGGTGCAAACTTTAACCATCTTAGATTTGCAGATGATATCGTTCTCCTTTCACAAGATCCAGAGGAGCTGCAAATATGCATACAAGAACTACAAAGGGCTGGCGAACCCTTTGGCTTGAAAATAAACCTGAAAAAGAGTCAGGTTATGTTCAATAACTTCGCTCAGGACAGAAGAATTTCAGTTTTAGGGAGGGAATTTGGAAATTGTGGACAGCTTTATATATATTGGGCAGAAGATTTCAATGGAGGGGAATACCGCCCGGGAGGTGGAACGGCGTGTTAAATGTGACTGGCAGGCTCGACATTGTGTTTAAGAGCAGACTCGCACTTTGCCTGAAAAGAAAAGTTTTCGATCAGTGCGTTCTACTCGTTATGATATACAGAAGTGAAACCTGGACACTCACATCGCAATCAATTCAAAAACTTCGGGTAGCACAGAGGGGAATGGAAAGACGTATGCTTGGCATTACAAGACGAGATAGAAAGTCCTGCGTTTGGATCAGGGAACAAACGAAAGTCTGTGACATCACTGGAAGGGTAACGCAATTGAAATGGAGATGCGCAGGCCATATAACGAGGCAATCTTGGAGTGGATACCGCTTGATCGCAAAGGAATTACCGACACACCTGGTACATTTCAAACAATGTTGCCGCTAATATATTTGAAAGTTCTAGCACACTTATTGGGAAACTGCGATACTTGGGGTACATAGAGAGGAATATGACAAAGGGACGACTGGAAACAAAAATTATTATTTACTCAACACTAAAAATTCCAGTGCAATAAAAAAACGAGCCTCCCTATTAATCAGACTTAAACCCATCCGACCAGTATCAGTTCTAAAAGGCAAATAATCGTTTGAAATATTGTCTGCTCATCTTTACCGGGCTTATTCATCTCACCTAGATAGATATGAAGACGCGTTGATGCCAATGACGCTTTTATCGAACAATAAATCAACAAAAAAGAAACCCATAAAGTATCGACGGCCAATCCGGATGCTCAAAATTCCACAAACGAGTAGAAAGCCGTAAAAGCGCGCTTCACTCTAATCGAAAAGCTTTGTATGGTATTTATCATTGATCCTATAATGATCGTATAAATTTAAAGTCATATGTAAACTGAAGATATGGTTTATGGGAACGCATAACTAAATCGTCAGAATGTATTTTGAATGAATGCATAGTTTGTGTTAAAAATAAACGAACTTTTCTTTTTAGAAATTGTTTTTGATTGTTCTCTATTAAGTGATATTTGTTTTATTATATGAAAATTTCATCTCAGTCAAAAAAAAGGAATTAACCCGTGAGAATTTTCGTGCGATGATTCACTACGACTTTGGACGTGGATTATCTCAACAGGGTATCGATCAAATTAGTCCCACTTTTGGTGATGAAGCACTATCTAAAACCACTGTATATTACTGGTTTAGTGAATTCAATCGTGGACGTCGTTTGCTTATAGACGAATTTTAAGAAGGTCGTCCAAAATCGGTTGTTGTGCCAGAAAACATAGTGTGCGCGAACTGATAAAACAAGATCGACATGTGACATACCGCGAGATTGAAGCATCCCTAGGTAGTAATATGACAAGCATACATAAGATGTTTATATGAACATTTAGCCGTGCAAAAAAAATGTGCGCATTGGATTCCGCATAATTTGACAATTGCTAAAAAAAGCTCGAGTAGATCGGTGCAAAGAAATGCTTAAAAAATAAAATCGCGGTGCGTCAAAAGCCGTATATAACATAACACACAGGTGATGAATCTCAGATCTATGCGTATAACAGCATTCGACCGTACAGAGAACAAAAATTATACTAAACAATATTATCAAAACATCGTAATTTTTAGTATTGAACATTGCAGCGCCGGACCAGAATAAAATAAATTAATTTATATGTTGCTACATCGTAAATTCTATTAAACAAATTATACGGTTGAAAATAACACAAAGTCTTATTCGCTGCAAGAGAAATTACGATGTTACTATAGTAAAATAAAAAGTTGATATAGTAAAATTTTATCTCATATTTTTTTTTAATTGTTAAATCTAGAAAATACTTATAATAATAAACTAAGACTATTCCAAAGAGAAACTATTCCAAATCTTGAAAGAACAAGGACTAGATCTGAAAACGCTGGCAATTATCAAAGCAACATTAACTAACACAAGGTCAAAAGTAAAATTCATGGATGACATCTTAGAGTCCTTCGAAATGAAAACAGTGAGTGAGACAAGAGGATGAACTCTCGCCACTCTTATTTAACTGTGTTCTAGAAACGGTAATACAGGACTAGCGTGAAAAAAAATCGGCCCTGAATATTGACCAGCCCATTAAACTGGGGAGAACTAACATCAAAATAGGATTGTCTGGCGTTTGCTGATGATCTAGCAATTTTGGCTCATGGTATATTCACGGCACAAAACAGATTGAAATCCTAAAAGAAACAGCAGAAAAGGTAGGACTCTAAATTTCCTTTGAAAAGACACATACACGACCTGCAGCAGACTAAGAACACCATTTCTAAAAACAAAATATGGTAACATCAGACGAGTCTCTCAATTCAAATATTTGGTGAAATAATCATGAAAAATGGGTTGGAAAAAGCGGCCAATAAGGGTAAATGGCAAAAAATGGAAACGGCATTGAGACTTACACAAAATATTTACAACAAAAAATGCATATCTAGAAACACAAAAAAAAGACAAAATTGAGACATTTCAACACAGTTATTAAGCCAGAATGTCTGTATGAACGCTCATTTTGAATAGAAAGAGAGACATCGAGGACATTGAAAAGAAGGAAAGAAAATTCATAAGAAAAATCTTAGGCTCCAAACAACTAAATAGCACAATATATCGACTCCGAAAAAACCAAGAAATCAAACAATACACAGATATACATAGCGATATGAGAAAAAGAAGACTTAAGTTTTACGGACACATAAAACGGATGAATCCGAGTAGGCTAACTAGACAAATAGTCGAATTTTATGGAAATAGGAGTAGAGCTAAAGTAGAAATAATTAAATGGATTGCTGCAATTAGAGAGGACCTAGGATCAGCAAATATTAAACAAAGTGAAATTCAGAATAGAGACTGTTTCAGACAAAAGGTTAACGTTTGGAAGGTCCAGAGAGAAAAATATAGGAAGACTGGAACAACTTGGTCTGACGAAAGGAAAAAAGCTCATAGCGAAATAATGAAATTAGTATGGGCGCAAAGGAAGGCTAACAACAACAAACGCCTCTAATTGTACTTCGCGTGGTCCACCAGGGCCCATACGTGAATAATAATAATAATAAACTAAGAAATGATAGACAAAGTATTTACCATAAATTAATTTCATTTATTCAACACATTTTTGTTAACATTATAATAATGATTACATTCTAAAATAATGTTACTTTTTCGACATATTTTTTTAAATGTATCGTTTGGGAATTTAATAATAATTATTATTTAACTTAACTTTATATGTAATAATAGCTAATCCAGTATAATGCAGGGCGCTATTATTATTATTGCTTTCAGGCGATCTGTTTTTTTTTAATTTAAATCGAGGTTGTCAACTTTCGATGTTTCGTCGCTTGCACAGGACTCCTCTTCACCAGAGTACGGAAAATATTAAAATTATTATAATTCTAGTGTATAATATTATTGAGTATAATTACATCAACAGGGTTTTATTTTAATTTTTTACTTATAATAGTTACCTCAGAGCATAATTTGGTAAACTTGTCGATTTTAATTTTTAAAATTATCTAGAATAATGTAAGAACGGTTAATAAATATTCGATTTTGTTTCCAAGCTATTATTTATTCTAAAACTTTTGTTTTATTATTGCAGGTTGTGTTTGTAGCACATGTCGATAATGAAATAAATGACGAAAAAAAAACAAATTAAATACACAAATAGTTTTTATCATTAAATAAATATAATAAGATACTTACATTTAACCCACTAAATGAAGTTTATTAATAATAAAATGTAATTGTTATTATCAAACTTGTTTTCACTGCACTTTTACCTTTCAATATACAATATACACACCGACACGGAAATGTGCTAACAGTCACGCCCCGTTTTAGTATATGTGTTGGTTGAGGAAACAAAGACTAGAATTCTATCTCTTTTACTTACATATAGTATACGTATATTCTAACGTAGCATCGTATTCTGTAAAAAGTTAATTTTTACGTTGCAATTAATGTCTGGATGATTGTGGCGTGTTCATATATTTTTTTCTTTATTTGGGTTTTTCGCCACGATCTAAAATTCAAAAAATATCAAAAATATCTGTTCTTATGTAAATAAAGAATCACTGGGTAAAAGCAAAAAACCAAACGTAGATAAATTTCTCAGTGATTCTTTTTTGTAATAAATTTGCCTAACGAACAAAATTTTAAAAATTTAAAAATGTTCTAAAAAGATATACAAACTTTTAACGTTAACGTTTCGGGAAGTATTCTCCTCCCGTTTTCAAAACCCAAATAAAGAAAAAAAATTACGTTGCAATATCGGAATATTTTTTTTTATTTACTACAGAAATCTATACTTGTAAAATATTCGTATGTAAATAGTAAACTTTAAAATGTAAAATTATGAAGGTAAAGATATTGAGAGTCTGTTCCTGGATTACGATGTGACTATCGTAAATTTTCGAATATTTTTTTTCCATGTATGTCTCTTACAAAATGAGCCACTCCAACAAAAGTTGTTGTGGTCGGCTGTTTTTTTTTTGGATAAATGGGCATAATGCTACAGTGCCACTAGAGAATCGTAGAACGGTCAATTTTGAACGGTTTTCAGAAGTCTTTAAAGAAATAAGGAAAAACAACCAGCGACACAGGATCATTCTTCACCATGACAACGCGAGCTCTCACACATCGAACCGCACAACTCAATATTTGACCGGTCAGAACATCGAATTGATGGATCATCCACCGTACAGTCCTGATTTGGCACCCAATGATTTATTTTTGTTCCGGTTCGTGAAGAATAAACTAGTTTCAACGATTTTCGACGCCAGAAGAAGCGGTTGATACATTCAAAATACATATTTTGGACTTACTTCAATCGGAATGGAAAAAGAGCTATGAAAATTGGTTCAAACCTATGGAAAAGTGCATCGATCATCGCGGAGAATATTTGTTAGTTTTTATTTATTATTCCGTATCCATACATAGCAACACTGGTATACCAGCGAGGCCTCTAGCTTTTATTTATTTTTGTTTAGTCTACCCCTTTGAGAACTGTAGTTTATGTATTTTTATTGTCACATTTATTTTGTTTGGTCTACCCTTTTGAGAACTGTAATCTAGATTCCCATTAGGCTAATCACCAAGGTGACAGCCTGCTTTTATGGCAGCTACGTATTATTTTGGCATTGTTGGTGTTTAAAAAATAGTTCTGGTCTATACAATGTTCGTCAAAGCCCGTTTTTCTTTGATTATGTAAAATTGAATATTTATGTCATTTTATCCTATCATTGAGAGACCTACCCGTTTGGCTTAATATATATATATATATATATATATATATATATATATATATATATATATATATATATATATATATATATATATGTAGGTATGTATGTATGTATTATTATTATTAATCTGTTCATCCTTACTGTAGAATCTCAGCTCATGCTGGCCGATATTCCAATGCCAAGATGAAAAAGCAATTCAGCTCCTCTCACCCTAGCATAATATCTTACGAACAATGTGACACGTCTGCAAGAGCACGGCACGCTGTCCCACTATGGCAATCGATCTCGAGATACCGAGGCTCTCGAGGTTCTTTGAAAATCTCTTACTTATCAGGTCTTCGGCGGATATAACGAAGGGCACTACATCTACCTTACTCAGTTTCCACTGGTTCTTCAAATCGTATGCCAGATTTTCATACTTTGTGGATTTTTCTATCTCAGTTTTTCTAATGTTGTGAGATAGTGGCACTGCGATGTCAATTATAAAAGCCCTCTTGTCGTTTTTGTTGATTAGAAGAATATCCGGCCTGTTATAATTAACCGTTCGATCAGTAGTGATTGGTCTGTCCCAGTAAAGAATGGTATCGGATGATTCAAGTACAGGAGAAGGCGAGTACTTATAATATGTAGGAGGTGCGCTTTCTAATAGCGAGTATTTTTTTGCAATTTGTTGATGTATAATTTTTGCTAGCTGATTATGCCGTCCTAAATAAACATTAGGAGCAAGGGCCGGGCAACCGCCAATAAGGTGCTCAATTGTTTCCCCCAAAGTACCGCATTTCCTGCACTTATCGACTACGTCCAAATGCAGTATGTGCTTTTCATAGTTTTTTGTTTTTGTTACCCTATCTTGAATAGATATCGCGAAACCTTCTGTTTCTGGGTACAAGAGTTCATCGGCCAGCCACTTCAGAGACAATTGTTCGTCAATGATCTTCGAGTGACTTAGGAAACCTAAGAATATGTCAGAGCTGGCACCGCCCAACCATTGATCGCTCTAATGAGGTTTCCTTCGTTCAGTTTCGTGTTTAAAAGTTTTGTAAGTCTCTTTTGGTATAGAGTGGAAAAGTCCTTCTTTAACTGGTTATGATCAAGTTTATGCTTTTGGGGTATTCCTAAATATTTGTAGGATTCTTCTGGTATTAGAGCATTTGTCCAGTCCGAATGACATTCTGATATCCCTACTGAATGTTTCAACCATTTTTATCAATGAGTTTAATTTTTCTCTAGTTTCTCCATATAATTTAAGGTTATCCATATATAGTAGATGAGAGAGCTTTCTTGGATTCCTCATGTTAAGTTTATATCCAATATTGCTGTTGTTGAGTAGTGTGGACAAACGGTTCAATGCTAAACAGAACCAAATTGGAGAAAGGGAATCTCCATGAAAAATTCCCCTCTCGATATTTGTAGCAGCAATGCATTGTTGGCCGACAAAAAGATTCGTTTTCCACTTCCCCATCAGACACTTTAAAGAATTAATAATCTGGGGGCTAATTTTATAGAAATTCAGAACCTCAACCAGCCAATCGTGAGGGACACTATCGAATGCTTTCTTGTAGTCTATATAGCAGATATTTAAGTTGCGTTTTCTTTTTCGCGCTTGCTCAAGAACTACAGCATCGATCCTCAATTGTTCCTTGCAGCCCATACTTGCTCTTATACATCCTTTCTGTTCTTCTTCAAAAATGTTGTTTTTATCACAATGTTGGTAGGTTTTTTCATTGAGTAGGGCTGTGAACAGTTTATATAACACTGACAGACATGTGATTGGTCTGTAGTTCTTGGGTTGCTTAACGTCCCCTTTTTTGAACAGTAGGTATGTATTGTCCTCCATTAGGAAGTCGGGGAATGTGTCTGGATTTATTAAAACCTCTTTAAATGCATTTGCAAGTACGGGATAGGCGGCTGTAAAGCTTTTAATCCAGAAGTTATGCAATCCATCTGGTCCAGGCGCCTTCAAGTTGTGAGTCTTCCTGACAGCAGCGCAAATGTCAGTCTCTGTGAAATCGTTTGACTCCATATCTGGGAGAGCATTTGTCTGTTCTTGAATGGTTTTAACCCAAGCAGCCAATTTTTCGTAGCTGTCTGATTTTTTCCAAGCCGATCTCCAATATTCCGCAAAGGAAGATACATCGATATTCTTAAGTTCTGTTATTATTATTATTATTATTATTATTCGCACATGGGCACAGTTAGAGGCGTTTGTTGTTGTTAGCCTTCCTTTGCGCCCATACTGATTTCATTCTTTCGGTATGAGCTTTTTTCCTTTCGTCAGACCAAGTTCTTCCAGTCTTCCTACATTTTTCTCTCTGGCCAATCTCCCAAACGTTAACCTTGTGTCTGAAACAGCATCTATCCTGAATTTCACTTTGTGTAATATTTGCTGATCTTAGGTCCTCTTTAATTGCAGCAATCCATTTAATTATTTCTACTTTAGCTCTACTCCTATTTCCATAAAATTCGACTATTTGTCTAGTTAGCCTACTCGGATTCATCCGTTTTATGTGTCCGTAAAACTTAAGTCTTCTTTTTCTCATATCGCTATGTATATCTGTGTATTGTTTGATTTCTTGGTTTTCTCGAAGTCGGTATGTTGTGCTATTAATTTGTTTGGGACCTAAGATTTTTTTTAAGATCTTTCTTTCCTTCATTTCAATGTCCTCGATGTCTCTCTTTATATTTAAAATGAGCGTTTCTGCCCCATATAGACATTCTAGATTAATAACTGTGTTGTAATCTCGTCTCGGTTTTGTCTCAATGCCGTTTCCATTTTTACACAGAGATAATAATAATATTTTCTTTCTTTAAAGGATTTGTGATTCTGGAACTTAATTTATGAATATAATTTAATATGCCAATTTTTAGAATCTTTTTCGGATGCTGCGGCGTAAAAATGTTTGATGTTGTTTTTCTTAATATTGTTTTTTATCATTTTATCTATAATGCTGAGCTGATATCCATTATTTTTTGCTATATTTTTGATTATAATAAGTTCTTTTTCATAGCTGTCTTTTTTTTAAGTCGAATCGTTAGAAGTCTGTGGGTCATACTCTGAAAGGTGGACGTTTTTACATTCCATGACTCATATGAAGTTGCGTGAATAGTTGTTTCCGTATATGCGGGTTTTCTAAATATTTCGAATTCTAATTTATTCGGTGTTCTTATTATTTTTAAATCTAAGAAATTTAATGAATTATCTTCTCTATTTCTATTGTGAACTGGATTTTTGCGTTTACACTATTTAAATACTCAAGAAATTGACCCAATAGTCTTTCGGTACCCATCCATATGCAAATAATATCATCGACATATCTGCCCCAAAAATTTATGTGTTTTGTATAATTACTGTCGCTTAATATTAGTATGTCGTATAATATTAGTTAACAGTTATTAGTTGATAATATTGACAGTATTAGTTGACCTTTGTCAACTTTGCAAAGAATGAAATCGTTCTAGTTAATTCTGTTACTTGATTTATTAATTACTCTGAGATTACTCGTTGGAATAGTTGATTTTTATTTTATTGTTTGCAATTATATTTGCAACATTCTATTTTGCTAATTGACTTTTTTTTAAACTACCTAAAAGATTCTCAGATTTACGAGAGTACTTTTCCTTACACCCTGTATAACATATCCCAACCAAAAAACAGCACAACGTTCATTCGAGCAGCGGATACATACATATCAGCTCTACAGACCTAGTGGCAATTGGCTTCAATTTTCTTCACTTTCTTCTTCCATTTCTTTCTGTTGAGAACCTCATTTTTTCGATTGAATAATTATTATTTCTACATCCAATTTTCAATCGATTATCTCCTCCTGTGTTATTATCTGTCATGACTATATACTTTGTTTTTGCTTCATTGATTCTTAGACCACATTCTTCTAACTGTTCTTCTAATTGTTTCAATATTTTTTGTTCTTTGTTCTTATCATCAAAACTAAATCATCAAGTTGATGTTAAATATTGGCGTCTGTTGTAAATTAAACCTGCAGTCCTTAGTTCACTCTCTGTCAAAATAATTACCAGAACAATGAATAACCTATATATATATATATATATATATATATATATATATATATATATATATATATATATATATATATATATATATATATATATTTCACGTATGGGCCCTGGTGGACCACGCGAAGTACAATTAGCGTTTGTTGTTGTTAGCTTTCTTTTGTGCCCATACTAATTTTATTCTTTCGCTATGAGCTTTTTTCCTTTCGTCAGACCAATTCGTCAGTCCATATGCAAATAATATCATCGACATACCTGTGTATACCTTATGTACATACCTTATGTAAATGCTCCTGCATATAAACTTTGCAAACAACTCAACAGTGATCTACCATTATTTATCGATTTCAACTCGCCCAAAGCAATCAAAAATACAATAGAACTAACAACAAAATTAAAAAACATACAGATACCTCCCAATGCAAAGTTAGTTTCGTTCGATATAAAAAGCCTTTTTTCCTCCATTCCGGTACAAGATCTTAAAAATATCCTCACTGAAAGAATTCATGAATGCAATCTTGAAATCGTACACAAAAATGCTCTCATAGAAGCTATCAATGTATGTACCGAACAAAATTATTTTCTGTTCAATTCAAAATTTTACCAACAAACGAATGGATTACCAATGGGAAGCCCCCTGAGCCCCCTCCTGGCAGAAATTTATATAGCTAATTTTGAAAACAATTTATTTAGCGACACTAATTATACAAGACACATACATTTTTGGGCTAGGTATGTCGATGATATTATTTGCATATGGACCGGTACAGAAAGACTATTGGGTCAATTTCTTGAATATTTAAACAGTGTAAACTCAAAAATCCAGTTCACAATAGAAACAGAGACGGATAATTCATTAAATTTCTTAGATTTAAAAATAATAAGAACACCGAATAAATTAGAATTCGAAATATTTAGAAAACCCACGTATACCGATACAATTATTCACGCAAGTTCAAATCAGTCATGGAATGTAAAAATGTCCACTTTTCATAGTATGACCCACAGACTTCTAACGATTCCACTTAAAAAAGACAGCTATGAAAAAGAACTTAATATTATCAAAAATATCGCAAGGAATAATGGATATCAGCCAAGCATCATAGATAAAATGATAAAAAACAAGATTAAGAAAAACAACACCAAACATTTTTATGCCGCAACACCCGAAAAAGATTCTAAAAATTGGCATGCTATAAACTATATTCACAAATTAAGTTCAAGAATCACAAATCAGTTAAAGAACGAAAATATTAATATTATCTCTGTTAATAACAATAATCTTGCATCGATGTTAAACAATAACAAAGAAAGAGCAAAATTTTGTGACAAATCTGGAGTATACGAAATTAAATGTAATATGTGTGACGCTATTTATATAGGCCAAACGGGCCGATCGCTCAATGATAGGCTAAAAGAACATAAATATTCAATTTTACACAATCAGAGAAAGACGGGCTTTGCCGAACATTGTATAGACCAGAACCATTTTTTTAACATTAATAATACCAAATTAATACATAGCTGCAATAAAAGCAGGCTGTTAAATTACCTGGAAATTTTCGAAATTAAAAAAGCCATATACGACGGCAAAAACCTAACAAACACCCAGCTAGACTTCGGAAATACTCCAATTATTGATAGTGTAATAAATTTAACGAGATGAAAAAATCGACTTCCATTAGACAGCACTTTGAAACTTTAGTTTAGTTTATACATAACTCTCTTTGAGAATGGTCGCGAGGCCGAAACATGTTAGAGAATATTTTGAATATATTGTGAAACAAATACCAAGTGTTTTAATTATTATCATATATATATATATATATATATATATATATATATATATATATATATATATATATATATATATATATATATATATATATATATATATATATATTATTTATTATTATTCACGTATAGGCCCTGGTGGACCACGCGAAGTACAATTAGAGGCGTTTGTTGTTGTTAGCCTTCCTTTGCGCCCATACTAATTTCATTCTTTCGCTATGAGCTTTTTTCCTTTCGTCAGACCAAGTTGTTCCAGTCTTCCTACATTTTTCTCTCTGGCCAACCTTCCAAACGTTAACCTTGCGTCTGAAACAGCCTCAGTCCTGAATTTCACTTTGTGTAATATTTGCTGAGCTTAGGTTCTCTTTAATTGCAGCAATCCATTTAATTATTTCTACTTTAGCTCTACTCCTATTTCCATAAAATTCGACTATTTGTCTAGTTAGCCTACTCGGATTCATCCGTTTTATGTGTCCGTAAAACTTAAGTCTTCTTTTTCTCATATCGCTATGTATATCTGTGTATTGTTTGATTTCTTGGTTTTCTCGAAGTCGGTATATTGTGGTATTTATTTGTTTGGGCCCTAGGATTTTTCTTTCGATTATTTTGATTCTTTTCTTTCGAATTTCGATTATTTCCGAAGATATATGCGAAAAACTGAATTTTTGCGATTTGGATTTTATTCGTTTCTGATTCTATTTGAAGAGATATGTCAAAATAAATTTGACATTTTTATGGCCACTTTTTAGTAAATTCTAGTTTATATTCTGAATTCAACGATATATCACACTTAATATTTATTACACGATTCCGACTAAGGGTTGACAATAATAATAATAACTTCCGATTAAGGTTTGACATTTGTGTTAGTTTGGAATTCTTTGAATAATTTGTTTAGATGTGACATTGACAGTCTGTCAGGTTTAAATTTGTTAATTATTATGCTTAATAATGTTCTTTCCGCTTTGGAAAAAATATCTTACTGAGCATTGTTAGTAATATAATCGAAATTGAAAACTTTTCAAATCACCTAGGTAGCAACAAAATACAATACGATATCAAAGGAGAACGAGAACGGCAAGAGAAGGCTAAGTTATAAAAAAAACAACCGAAAATCGATTCGAATATGACCTGTCATTGTTTAATCATCATTGATTAAATAAAGACGCGATACCATCTATCGGAATTGTTAAATGTCTATGACGCATCACAATTTAAGTATGTTCAGAGTTCATCAGCACTGCTTTTGTTTCAAAAATTGACCATTTCTCGATATGACAGATTAACAAAATTTGGCTTTCAATTAATGTTTGTCTTGTTGCTATAGAGAAAAAGAGAGAAAGTCTAATGATGATCAAAAATAAGGTAAAAAAGTTGCATTCGTTTTGTGTTAGTGGGGAGGACCAGGAAAGTAGGCTAGATATAACTTACAGCGCTATCTAGCAGTCAAAAATCGTGTTTAGTCAAATGTTTTTCACTTTTGGGATAAGTTATAAATACATAATTATTTCTGAGTATAAATCGTTCAAAGGGAATAGTGTTCTTATTGCTCAAATCAAAATGTATCGAAACTGGTCCTATAAATTGTAATTTAAAATGTTTTTCTATTTATTTCTATCTATTTATTTTATAATTGATCTTCTCTTACTGATTGCTTACTTGCAAAAATCACAGGGAACTATAGGTTAGAAAAAAGTCAAATGGTGCAGTGTCAGGAAAACACGGAGTTTGTTGAATGTTATTTGATGAACTTTCATCTAAAAATGTAAATTAACTTGTTTGGAGATTATATTGACAAATAAAATTGTTTTCAACGCGCTGATAACCTTTTTTGGGTACTGCAAAGCGCTAAGGCCCGGCCTATGTTTACGCTTATACGTCGGCCCGTTCTAAAATCACCGTACGTATATACAGGGCTGCCACGAAAAATGCGCCAGAAGGGGGAAGTATTCTAAACAAAGGGAGAATGAATAGTTTCAGATACGCATGGCCAACGTTTTGAAACATAATTGCGACCGTAGATAGAAAAAATAACGTTTAGGGCGTACGACGGTGATTGTAAGTTGATTTAGTCTCTATTGTTCGTAGGTTTTTTATGAGTTTTTAGGTTGGGTCCGACATAATAGGATTTTGTTTGGGTATTGTCGAGGTTTGTGGATGAGATGCACATGTTCACGGATCAGACTGTTTGTTGTTTTTTTTTTATTGCGTCGAGTAAATTGTAACATGTGGTTTTGTACACATGTCCTGTATATATGATGATTCAGTTTTAATGTCTCTCTATAGTGAGTTAGAGAAAGAGCAGGTTTATTATATATATATATATATATATATATATATATATATATATATATATATATATATATATATATATATATATATATATATATATATATATAGTCATAATTTGGAAGCGATTGATAAAAAATTTCGTAGAGTTGATATTAAACACAAATCAACATACAATTTTGAATTTTATATTTTATTCCTCTCATATTCAAGTATATTTTGTAATAAATGAGTAATGTATAAAATTTTTTGTTGATAACATATAACAATTAATTTTATAAATGAGGTAGGTAGCGTAGATTATTCATTATTTTTAATAATTATATTTATCATTTTGAATTATAAAAATTTTCAGTTTTAATTTGCGCTAATCGATGCACAATATTCTTGGTTAACCTATCTCTTGCGAACACAAATAGATTCGATAGTTTTTCCCACACGTGAGCATGCAACATATAGTTGCCCATGGGAAAAAACATGGATTTTCCAACTCTAAGCCGCAAATGGACATTGTTTGGCCTTAAGACTTATTTATGGTCATGGCGAATGCTAAAAGAATTGGAAACTGAAGCCTTTTGAATGGTATCGCAGATTCTGATGGTACCATTGGAATACGTGGCAACAAGATCACTTCTCTTTTAAACTATCCAGTCAAAATGGTTGCTTCAAGAATATTTCCGGTGATCTTTTTGATGATCAAACGTGTACCGTTGCATAATCGAGGTGGATTCAAATTATGCAGAAGAATAATAAGTGAGCCAATCTTCATCCGAAGATTATGTGGTGGCATTCCTGGCATATCCAGAGAATTTAAAAATTCAGTTCGAAAATTTGCACTCGTTTTCATCAACAACAGTGTTGATTTGTTTCAACAAATTGATTTAAAAGACATCAGATTACCTGGCAACAAATGTTGTATCTGGAAGTTAATTTTGTCAACATCAACATTTTTGGCTGCCAAAATAGCCCGATTAGTGAGTCAATTATGATCTAAGTGATTATTTTGTATGTCCGGGAAGATACTCTCAATTAATTAATTGTTTATCTGAACAACGGTGCAGAAATTGTCTGGCAATTTAATGTATTGCTTATTTGGTTGCAGTTCTATTCTACCGTTTCCATTATCTAGCAATTGTTCGGAAAATATTTGTGCCGATGTAAAATGTTTCGATACTTCGCCATAAGAACGATTGTTTTAAACATGCGTCAATCTCATCGGTGAAAGTAGAGCGAGGAATGATCGGTAAGTTCTGTCGGAAATGACCAGACAGTAGTAGGACAGCATCACCGAAAAGTTTATCGTTGCCGTTCAAATCTTGCATAGTTCTATGCAATGCTTCAAGTGAATGTTTGTGAGCTATTGTGCACTCATCCAAGATTATGATTGAACTTTTTCGCAACCTTGCAGATATTCCGCTATTTTTTTATGTTTATGCGTTTGGTTTGTTATGAATGTCTAATGGCTGCTTGAATGCTGAATGTGCCGTTCGCCCGCCATCTAACAAAGTGACAGCAATGCCTAACGATGCAACTGCCTATGCGATTTTCTATTGCAACCGTATCTTGGCAAGTATCAACAATATTAAAAATTTGAAATTAAATTAAAAAATAATACACCAAAAATTGAAAAAGCAAGGTTATGTCGTAAGTAAATTTTGAACACACGTGTGACGTGAAATGAATTGTGGCATAAATGAAAAGTTTGGACTCGCGCCATCTATTGGATACTTACCCAATCCGGACAATAAACAGTTGAAGCGTTATGTCGATAAACTAACTTACACCGCCCTCTGTTAGAAACGTCTGGAACTCACAGACAATTATAACCCTTTGTCATATAATAAACAATTAATTTGCAATAAAAAAATATTGCGACCATAAATTGAGATAAAAACTATCCTATCTCTCAAGTTGGATCAAGCTGCACACAGTGTGCAAAACTTCATTGAAATCGGTTCAGTAGTTTGGGAGTTCATCGCGGACAAACAACGTGACACGAAATTTTTATGTATATAATGTTATGTCACATTTCTTTATTGGAGTAGCAATTTTAGAACAATTAGCAAAAGCAACTTTTTTCAACAATTTTTTTTCCCACTAATCGGAACTGGTTCTTTATATGCCTCACAATTGGGCAGAGATGGGTTTTCCTTGTGTTTTTTCAGCAATTTAAAGCAAAAGTTTCTTTCTTAGAACCAGCACCTCGAGTACTACACATTTTTATATTAGTCAGGCTACCAGTTCTTAAAATCTATAATATCGCCGTATCGGATTTGTTTCACAGTAAATAGTTGCCTTTTTCTGAAAGTTAATATTCAGTCTTCATACTCTTCTGTAGTATAGATTCTATCATGGTTTCTAAAATTCCGTTTTGCACAGCCCATATCTTTACTGCAGGGCAAAACCTAATGGCCTCTGAAGCAATGATACATATTGTTGAATCTCTTGGTTGCCTGCAATGCTAAGAGAAAACGCCTTATGGTTTGGTTTCGGTGATTTCAAGAATATACGATAATGGCATATTTTGCATATAGTCAAAATCTAGTCCCATTTCTTTTAGTGTTCAGTACACAGGGTTGGCATTTCTTTAATTTCATGATAAAACTTCTTCGCCCACCTTTTATGGACCATTAGTTCCGCTGCAACTTTGCATTATCGTTCAGGTTAACATCTTTAAGCCTCGTTCCATGTCTTTCGCACTCCGAGCAAACATCAACCTGTGGTCTCCCAAACCTGAGATTGAATTTTTTGTTGAAATATTTCAATGTTCGCAAACAGTAAGAGAAAAACATTTTAAATTACAATTTATAGGACCAGTTTCGATACATTTTGATCTGAGCAATAAGGACACTGTTTTCTTTGAATGATTTATACTTATACAGATTTCTCCAACTCTGGATATTATCTTACAAAAAGGCTATTCATTTTAAATAACGAATGCTTTTGGAGGAATAATAAATGTAAAACTGACTGGAAATGCCTCAATGCGCTCTTTTCTGCGTCCATTCATCGCATATTCTACGAGGTCTGTTATTATACCTGCCTCTAAAATCCTTTGGAGATTTAGCTGCCAGAAATAGGGTGTTCAGGCGATGAATTTGTCATGAGCTTTGGCATGAGGACTTATAAATGCCTGCACATGGAAATTCGACTTGAGCCTTTCAAAACAAAGTAAGAAAAATTTGATTTTCTTTGAAGTGGTTTTACTTCCACGAGTCCCTGTAGATATGTGTCTTGCTCCTTTTTCAACCCAAGATTGTATATCTTAGATAAAACATCTTTCTTTTCTCCCACAGTAAACTGTTTCATGCATTTTTTTTGTACAGCTAAAAAATAAAATAGCTACTTTAAAATTCGAGCCAAACTTGTTAAAACTCTTAGAAACATATGCCTGACCTTGAAAACGTTCTGTTTTTATGGCATTGCGTATCCAACTATCGGCATCCCTATTTCTTTTTCTGCTACCACTACTAGTATTATCATCCTCTCCACTATCACTGGATGACATAATTTTATTTGAAATTGTTAAAAAATCGCGAATATCAAGCTATTTTTTACAATACATTACACACAAAGGAAACTCTGTGCTTGTGAACAAACAACTGCCTATTATTTTATTGTTGAGATGAAATACTGTACAAATCACGGACATGTACGGTTTTTCTCCTCAGTTAAGTAGATAGTATGGTTTTATGCTCAATCGATGAAGATTTTAAACATTTTAAACAAAATAGCTATCTTATTTCAAAATGTCAAATTTTGTACTTGTACGGATTTCGAACTCACTGATTCAAGTCTTCTGTGTACTTCTTACAGTCGAGGTATCTGTTATTTTTAGGCCAACAATTTCTCAATTCTACCCCGTATATTCACCAAACCATATTCGTCGGCTTATGAGAAATCCATATATTTAAACAACTGCCGTTGTTACACAACGTCTATTAATTAACAAAAATTAAGATTATAATAAATATGTCGGTCCACTGTTCGAGAAAGAATAAATATTGTTTTAAAGGCCTCTCAACGGGGGGGCTACCCACTTTCGGGTTCTTTTCCTTCTGGTACCATCCAAACTTGAAATTTATGTTCGAAGAGGAGCGGACATTGTCTCAGTATAACTAATAGAGTTTTTGATAAAATTTTGGGTCATAAATACCACCCGCGAAGATCAAAATGTTTATTTACCGGTACGGTATCAGTTAATTGAGAAAATATACGAGTTTGGAGAAATGTATTCTTTAATTGGACTCGATAATTATCTCGATATTAATGATTATATTTCGAAATAGTTTTATAACGGTAAAACAGGCTAAATAGAGACATTTGCTTGACGATGGTAACATCATTTCAAAAAAAATCCTTTCAAAACAGTGAAGAAAGGGTTTTCGGAAAAAAAAATACAAAAATTATTATCTAACGAATAAATTAAAAATTATAAATAAATAACAATACAGGGTGTCCCAATTCTGCGATATTGGTTGATATCTTGATAATTGCTGGAGATAGAGAAAAAGTTTAAGTATAAGAGTTGTATAATTTAAAATTAATTTTATTTATACAGGGTGTCTCACAAAATCAGGGCGGGATATAGTTTTGTTCATCCATTTTTGCATTTTGCTATTGTTTTTAAACATATTTCGTGAAATATGTCCTATATTTAAACCCAATGGTTTTACCAATATTCACCATTTTGTAAAAAATATCGGAGTTGCAGACTCTATTTTGCAGTGTCATATCATTTATTTTTTGATGTAGGATTATCATTTTTGGTAGGAATATTGGTGAAACTCTGATTTAACTTTTAATACAAACAAAATTTATCTACGTTATACAAGGTGTTCATGATAATTGAGATAAATGAAAAAAATTTAAAACATATCTCAGTTTTTTAAATGAAATGTCTAAAAATTTTTCATTTTACATTATTCCAAATTATTCCATTATTCCTTAAAAATACCTTCCAACCAAACCCAGGAGAGGACCTACCAAATTGTGAAACTCCCCCTCAACAAAAAATAAACATCAAACCAACCTCTCCAAAGGAAATAGCAAATAAAATAAAAACATTGACCCAAAGAGAGCTCCTGGCTTTGATTTAATCACTGGAGAGGTATTAAAACATCTTCCAAAGAAAGCCATAACAAAACTTACACGCCTTTTTAATGTCTCATTCAGATTAAGGTATGTTCTTGGGATGTGGAAAGTGGCAGAAGTCATTATGATCCCTAAGCCAGCATCACATAGGCGAATCTCTTTACTACCTATGTTCTCAGAATTATTTGAAAAAATATTCTTTAAAAGACTGAAACCCTTTAATGAAAAAAGGCACCTAATATCAAATCATCAGTTTAGTTTTAAAGAGAACCATTTAACCATAGGTCAGAATGCAGATCAAAAAATTCTGCTCAGCTATTTTTCTTGATGTTGAACGTGCTTTTGATAAAGTATGACATGATGAGCTAAAATATAAGCTGAATATGCTTCTTTAACAAAACTATTCTGGATTATTAGAGTTTTACATATCAGGCAGATTCTTCATAGTAAAGTTGGAAGAAGCGTCCTAGGGCCTATACTTTACCTGATCTGCACAAGTGACATTAACCACATTTGCAGACGAAACTGTTATCCTGGCGGTAGGCAAAGATCATGAAGAGGGTGCAAATAAACTTCAAATATCAATTAACCAAATAAACAACTAGACCAAAAGATGACGTATCAAACTGAACAAGACCAAGTCAAACTTCATCAAACTTCCCCGTCAAACGTCTTTTTTTGGTATAGAATTCGACATATTCAAAACTATGAAAAACTAGATATTTTGCACAATAATAATTAATAACGAACGGGTTTTTGATGGCATATATTTACCCTACAAAACGTAATAGACATCATTAGTCACAACAAATGTATTAGTAACGCCATCTCGTAGCAAAATCGACATTATTAACCGAAACACCTATTACTTACATGAAACGATGGTTCGAAAACGTAACTGCACCAAAAAGCATTAGATTAGATTAGGCCCAATAGTTTTTAATTTAAGTGGTAGTCTCCTAATGGAACTCGACTGAAAACATGTTTAACACTTCACGGTAATTTTACCATGTCTTGATAACATTATGGCTTCTTGAAATGAACACCTTTAAGACACACGTATCTTTAAAACCTTCATATATAAACGAGAAACATCAAGACAAGTGTTTCCCCAACACGTTAGATTTTATTAAGAAAACACATTTCAATGTATATGTTTCCTCCATTAATTCAAACCAACAAAAAAACCGATAACAACCGTTTTTTTTACTAATAAACGACTAAAAAGCTTCTTAATCCCACGACACCTAAGTCGAAATATCAACATACCAATCTCAAACCTCACCATATTATTGATAGTGGTTCTCTATCACTGTCTGACCGCCGTCAGTTCGATTGTTTCGACGCGCGATTGTTTCTTGGTCGTCCACCAGCCTACCGTTGATGTGGATGCGCTCCGGATTATTTATAGCTTGGAAAGTAGCAGTTTAATGCGTTTAAATAATGAATGATATGCATTTACGGTCGTTTGAAGCAGCTACTGGCTCTGAACATGGGCAGTATAGGATCGCAAATAAGCCTAAAAGCTCTAATGTATCATTTTAATTCTTTGAAAGCCTTAGAGTTTTTTGTCTTCCGCTTGCTTTTTCAAACAGGTCATTCTCAGTATGTTTATGTACCGTATGAACCTTGCTTTTGGACTTTTCCGCTTCTTTCGTCAATTGTACTGGTGAATATAATTAACAATACGTTATTTTGCACAGTTTAATAATTACTTGAAAGAGAAGAACCAGAAGGATATCGTAATATATGAGGTATGGGTGTAAAATAATGAGATTGGTTGCGTAGCATTCATCCTAGCAAAATTATTGGCTTCCCCTTTTGAGGAAATTCATAGTAACATCTATGCGTCCTCGGCACGAGTTTGCGTGACTGTTATTCAATGTGCTCCAATGTCCCAGTGGTGTCATTTTCAATGACTTAAGCCTGGTAAATAAGGGGACTTACCAAAAATGCATTAATTAATAAGAATGACCCTTTTTCGAAGCTTCGCAAAAACCTCTCGGTAAAAATGTTGATTTACCGTTTGGCCTTGAGGCACAAACGATCTCCTGGCTACTAAAAAAGCAAACTAGCTGTTACTAGCTGTAAATTAAACTTTAGTAATAATTATTTTTTTATGAATAAAATTACTTTAGGATTTTATAGTTTGTATGTGCTATTTGACAATATTTTCTATAAATGTCATCAAGGCAAAATTGCGAGGGATTTACAACGATACAATTTCAAATTTCGAAGTATATTTATCTTTTACGTCCTTGCAACCCCCTGTTGATTTTTATGAACCCCCTTCCTAAGCGAACATCTACGACTCATGAGGAACATCCTTGCCAAATTTCAAGTATGTAGGACTTAAATTTGAAAAACGGGTGTATATTTATCTTTTACGCTCCGGCAACTTCCCTTAGGAGTTGATTTTTATAAACCCTCCTCCTTAGCGAACATCTACGATGCATGAGGCATATTCCTGCCAAATTTTAAGTTAATAGGTCATATAATTTCGTAGAATTTGCGAACCATTTAATATTATTTTTTTGTTAGTTTTTAATTAATATATTTATGGACTTTGACATATTTTATACATTTTTTACCTTTAGATTTTTTTAAACAGTTTTAGGTTTTTTACTTTTAATGGTATTATTTAATTATGTCATTATATATACTTCTTATATTATCGGTATCACTTCTGAAATTAATTACTGTAAACAAAAATCTAAAAAAAAGTAATGAAGTTATAAAATAGGTCAAAGTCAAAAAATATGTCAACTAAAAACTAAACAAAATAACATATTTAAAAAAAATCCCCACTAACAATTTATAATTAATACTATAATGTAAATATAGTATATTAAAATATTATAAAAAGGTGTGTGTTAAAATATAAATTTATGCTCTAGAATAATACACAAATATATTATAAAATTGTAGCTGTTCTGAGGATGGTTTAGAGAAAAAACACCGAAACGTTACAAAACAAAGAAATAATTATTATTTTTACAATTGACAGAAACCCCAAGAAAAAAAGCAAATGAATGACCGCCTCCATTCTCGGTCTGAAGCGTTCGCAGGCTCGTTTTTATACGTCACGTTCCATATCGGCGAATATCTGAATGATGAGACGTTTGAATGTCTGGACTCGTTGGTAACACTTTCAACCACGCTCTATACATAGAAGTCTAAAGGATTTAAATTTGGGCTGTTGGGAGGCCACAATTCTTTAGATCAATGGGACCAATTTAGACCAATGGATTCGACGTTGTTCGACAACCAATTTTAAATGACTTGTATAGGCTTTCCAGACGACACAGTTTCCATCCACGGTTTTACTTCATTTGTCAGAACACACAAATAAACTTCTTTTGTGATATTTTCCATTTTGTTCACATCACCCTCATGTGCGAGCCAGCGATCATTCCTTCAATTGATCTTCGCATCGACACAATTTTTTTTTTCGTCAGAAAAAACCTGAGGATTCTGGCAACCTTGTTTCTTAAGGAACACAAAAACAGGTTACAGTCTGTCTCACTTTAATTGTGTAAGATTTGGAGCGGAGGTTTTTCTCAACGATTCGACGCATAGTTTGTTCACTCACATCGACAACCGATGACATTTTTCGGATCGATTGCTCTGGATCCTCATTCGAGTGAGTTTTCCTTGTTGGTGCTGCAAAACCTTCGTTGGACTTCTCCGACTCATACTTCGCGACGACATCGTACACAGTGGATCTCGGATACCCGAAGAACCGAATGATTTCTGTCGGAGAGCGCCCAGTGCGAACACTTTCGATAATCGCGGCTCTTCGGCTATACTCCGCACTTATAGCGCATATAACGGGTATTCCATTAAGAGGTTTCGAATGTTGGTAACGAATAAAAGAAACGTTTCATAACATACCTGAAAGTTATTTATGGCAGTGCGAAGCTGGATAGTGTACAATTATACGTGGAATACAACATCTGTCAAATGACCGCCATAACTTCTCTGGCAGCTCACAATTCTTTTGTTGAAATTCTCGATTACTGCTGAACACATTTGCGGAGTTATGTCACGAATTATTCGCCTAATTTCTTCTTTCAACTGTTGAACGGTTTGCGGATTATTTTCGTAAGCTTTGCTCTTCACATAGCCCCACAAAAAATAGTCTAGCGGCATAAATTCGCATGACTTTGGTGGCCAATTTACGTCCCCATTCCGGGAGATCAGCCTCTCCTGTCCTGACAAAATTCAGCTAACACAGGAGCTAAAGCCAGCCGACCATGGGCAACGCCGTGCATTTGCCAATTGGATCCTACAGATGAAGGCAAATGACAATAATTTTTGCGATAAAATCATTTTCAGTGACGAGGCTCATTTCCACTTAAACGGTTACGTAAATAAACAAAATTGTCGCATCTGGGGCAATGAAAATCCTAGAGAAATCCACGAAATCCCGATGCATGCTCAACGTGTCACAGTTTGGTGCGGTTTTTGGGCTGAGGGTATCATTGGACCGTATTTGAAGATGAAGATGAACGAGCTGTTACAGTAAACGGAGAACGATACCGAACGATGATTGATGTTTTTTTATGGGATCAAATAATGGTCATGGATTTAGAGAATATGTGGTTCCAACAAGATGGTGTGACATGTCATACATCACGTGAAACATTGACTTTATTGCGAACACAGTTTGGAGGGAGGCTGATCTCCCGGAATGGGGACGTAAAGTGGCCACCAAGGTCATGCGACTTGACGCCGTTAGACTATTTTTGTGGGGCTATGTGAAGAGCAAAGCTTACGAAAATAATCCGCAAACCGTTCAACAGTTGAAAGAAGAAATTAGGCGAATAATTCGTGACATAGCTCAGCAAATGTGTTCAGCAGTAATCGAGAATTTCAACAAAAGAATTGTGAGCTGCGAGAGAAGTCGTGGCGGTCATTTGACAGATGTTGTATTCCACGTATAATTGTACACTATCCAGCTTCGCACTGCCATAAATAACTTTCAGGTATGTTATGAAACGTTTCTTTTATTCGTTACCAACATTCGAAACCTCTTAATGGAATACTCTTTATATAGCGTTATAAAAAGTATCCTATGCCCTATTCTATGACATAATCGTACTTCTATGCCAAATTTCATTAGAATCCTTCTATCCGTTCGAGCGTGATTGGAGGACAAACATCCAAACAAATATACTTTCATATTTATAATATTATTAAGATATATTTAGTATATATATGTATGATCCTTTATCTTACAAAGCATTTTGAAATCTCCATTTACCATCAGATGACATCAAATGAATATCTCAGAATAGTTGATAATATATGATCCTTTTTAAATATCGCACATTAGCTATAAGCAGTAAGATGAAGACATCGACGCCATCTAGCGATAATCTCGCTACTATAACAAAATTATATAACAGGTTTTTAATTAGAATTTGATGGTATAGAAATATCATGGAAGTCAAAGTAAAATGAAACCAAATCTGGTACCTATGGTTTACATCTTTTTGACAATAAACAGTGAGGAATCGTATAAATAGAATGTTGTTTCACGACGTAAAAAAATGAGAAAGAAATGACGAAAAAGGGTACGAGATTGTATTGGTCCGATAAGCGAGACAAAAACAGTCGGGTCGTCTCGAAAATGACCGAAGCGCAATAAAAAACGAATAAAAAGATGGTAGATAGACCGAGAATGGGACCAGCAAAGTTGAAAATCATCGTAGATGTCCATTTCGGTGTGCGTTGGGTCGACAACTGCTTCAATTAGAATGGGTGAAATCTCTTTTTTGCATCTTGAAGATATACCGCGAGAAAAAATGAATGCCATGGGAGTTAGAACACGAACACTATCGCAATATAATAATTTAAAGATATAAATACTTAGAACTTTAGTTTTCTTGTTGGTGTTGTATAGTAAAGTTGTGCTGTTTGTGATCGTGTCTAAGCGGATTTTTAAAACGAATTGTATTTTAAGCATGAAACACTTTTACTGAAAAAAAAAACAAAACAGTGCAATTCCGCGGAGTTTCGAAACAAGGTAAAATAATTCGCAAACCTGTTCATAAAAACATTACTTCAATGGTTTACGTATCAAAAAAGCATGAATACTACATTTACTGGGCCATTCTTCTGATAAAGGCTGAAGAGTTTGCGAAAATGTTTAATATTGCTGGATTTTCTTGCGATTTGGATTGGGTACATAGATTCAAAAAGCGGCACAGTATAAGTTCTAGTAAAATTCATGGAGAAGCTGCGAGTGTAAACCTGGAAAATGTAATAGATTGGGTTAAATCAAGATTAGTTCCACCTCTAAGAAACTATGACGCTAGCGATGTTTTTAACGCCGATGAACTTGGTCTTTTTTACAAACTTGTTCCAGATCGTACAATGAGTTTTAAGGGTGGAAAATGTATCAGATGAAGACTATCGAAGGAAACAACAACCGTTCTTGTGTGTGCAAACATGACCGAAACTGAAAAACGTAAACTTTTAGTTATTCGCAAATTTAACAGACCTAGTTGTTTTAAAAACGTAAAAAAATACCAGTTAATTATACAACAACGAAGCGAGCGTGGACGACCGCTGATATTTTCGAAAGTGAATTAAGATCATGGGACGAACAACTAATAAGAGAAAATAGGCACATATTATTGTTTGTTGATAACTGCCCTGCTCATCTGCATGTTACGAATCTAAAAAACATTAAACTTGATTTCTTTCCCACCAAATTTTACGTCCGTTTTGCAACCAATAGCTCAAGGTGTTATTTATAGATTGAAAGTTTATTATCGACCACAGTTTGTGCTCAGTAATCTTAAGTGCATTGAAAATTACACACCAACAGCTATAAATAAGCTCGATGCTATTGAAATGGTTTCTAAAGCTTGGCAACAGGTTTCTCAAAAAACAATTAAGAATTGTTTCAAACATGCATGGACTTCTCTTTGCGAGTTCGATGAGGACGATGACTAGTCTCTCATCCAATGGATTATTAAACAAGCTGAGGAGGACGAGGACAACCTTAAGTGTCTGGCTTAATAATAATAATTTTTACTTGGAAAAATTAAATTCTAGTGTGATAGACGCTTTCGTTGATGTAGCTAACGACCTTGCGACAAGTATGCCTTCCAACCAGGAGATTACGGCGCAGATTGGTGGACCTGAACAGCTTGAGAGTGAAGAAGAAGATGAAAAAGTACCGTTGGAAGAAATGTTCCCAACTTTTCATGGTGCCATAATAGGGATAAAAAACTAAAACGATTTTTAGAAAGTAGAAATACGACGGAAGAGGGCATTGTGAACGTATTTACAACAAAATAATCTTGTATTCGCCAAAAGCAAACTCATATTACAGGCTTTTTTACAAAGTAGTTTTAAGTTTTTTTGTGTATTTTTAGAGTAGATTTTAAGTTTTGAATATGAAACTTTTGTATTTTGTTCTTGCTTTCGTTATAATACGTGTGTATTTTTGTTTTAGAATTAATAAATAGATAGATAGAATAAAATTTATTTGTCTCAAAGAAGCGTACATTTGTAACTGCCATGTTGGCACGAAACCTTGTAAACAAAATAAAAAATATAATAAACATAATAAATAATTCTTACAAAAGATAACAAAAAAGAAAATAAACTCAAACAATCAATTAATCTATAACATGGTACCACTAATAATGAATGCTATTCTAATATAAAACATACAAATGTTTTTGTTTAGCTATATTAAATCTGTCCGTATCGGTAAAAAAAATCATTTAGGACCGGTTCTCAATGCAAGAATATATCAGGTATAAGCCATACTTGGAATAAAATTGGAAACGGCCGTTCTGTAGAACGGACGTAATGAGGGTTTGTTCCGAGTATAGCTTATACCTGGTGTATTCTTGCATTGTAGAACCGGCCCTTAATGAGTAATACGCTTTTTTAAACAAATATTCCTTTAGGCTTTTATTTGCTGTATTTTTTGACCTTAACCGGAAATTTAGAGGAAAACTGTTGTATATTTTTATAATCATAAAGTTAACATTCTTTTGAATATAACTAAAATGATATCTTGATGGTAAAAAATCGGACTTATGTCGTGTCACATACTCATGTTCATTTTGGAATAATTTAAAAAGTTCTTTGTTGTTATATACAAACAAAAAAAAATCATGAATATAATTCAATTTAAAAATTGCTCGAATACGTCGTTTTTGAAACTGAAATATTATATACATATTAGGTGAGTTTCCCTAAAAAATCAATCATTATCCTATCCGAATGAATGCATGATTGCATCATGCCGAAATATGCGAAATTGAAATTGCTACATCTATCTCTACATTTTCGGAAATAACTCTCAAGACATACGAATATCTTGATATATCTATCCAACGCAAGTTTTTCTGATATATCCACGCAAGTTTTTCAATATAGGACCTCCAATCCAATCTCCGATCGATCACTAATCGTACTAAAGTACTGAGGCACATTCTGTCGTTTTAAATACGCTGTTGTTGTAAACAAAACTGAGGTCATTACTTTTGCGATTTTCAAAAAGAATACATTGTGTTTTTGATACATTCAAGAGGGGATCGTGAGCAGAAATACACTGATTAAGAGCCTCGCACGCCCTACATACACTTGCCCGTACCAAATATAAAGTTCAGATTATCTGCATACATTACTGTTTGTTCATTCAACACATTAGTGATATCATTAATATATAGTACCAAGTAATATATAGTACCTCAATCTCCGAGAGAAAGGCCTTGCCATCAGTATCCCTCGACTCGGGTCCGATACACTTAACGATGTCATCAATCCATCGTGCTTTCAGTCTTCTTCGCGGACATTTGCGATCAAGCGGTATCCACTCCAAGATTGCCTTGGTCCATCTGTCGTCCCATCGCCTCGCTATATGACCTGCCCATCTCCATTTCATTGCTTTACTCTTCTAATGATGTCGCAGACTTTCGTTTGGTCCCTGATCCATGCGTAGAACTTTCTGTCTCGTCTTGTAATGTCAAGCATACATCTATCTTTCCATTCCCCTCTGTGCTATCCGAAGTTTTTGAATTGATTGCGATGTGAGTGTCCAGGTTTCACTTTCGTATGTCATAATGGGTAGAACGCACTGATCGCAGACTTTTCTTTTCAGGCAAAGTGGGAGTCTACTCTTAAACAATGTTGAGTCTGCCAAACGCCTGCCAGCCACATTTAACACGCCTTTCCACCTACAGGCCGGTATTCCCCTCCATTGAAATCCCCTGCCCAAGATATATAAAGCTGTCCACAATCTCTAAATCCCTTCCTAAAACTGAAATTATTTTCTCCTGAGCGAAGTTATTGAACATAACCTGACTCTTTTTCAGGTATATTTATACACCCAAGCCAAATGGTTTGCCGGCTCTTTGCAGTTCTTGTATGTGTCTTTGCAGCTTCTCTGGGTCTTGTGAAAGGAGAACGATATCATCTGCAAATCTAAGATGGTTTAAGTTTGCACCATTAATCTTTACACCATCCTGTTCCCAATCCAGTTTACGGAATACTTCTTCAAGGCCAGCCGAGAAAAGAATAGGCGATATTGCGTCACCCTGCGATATACCTCGTTCTACATTAATTCCCACTTCAAGATCATCAAGGTGAATTGTGGCTGGAGCTCCATCATATATCGATCCTAATAGGTTTGTTTACATATGCTTTATCTACTCCTCGGCTATGCAGTGCATCCATTATCGCATGCTTTGAGATTGAGTCATATGCTTTTTGTTAGTCGATAGGTGTGTGTGTTTCTGCCTCCCTACGTGTGGATTTTCCTTTTCTGAGGCCATTTTGGTTATCACTAATTATACAATATTTTCTAAAAAACCCAACAATTTTTTATAAAATGCCTTCTCCAATATTTTACTAACGTTGTTTACTAATGCTATAGGTCTGTAGTTTTTTCTTCATCTGATTTACCCTTTTTGTATATTGGTTTTATAAGCACATTTTCCAATAAATCAGGATACTGATAAATCACTGCAAAACGTAGCTTCACCATAAAAGATAACGACCTATATATATATATATATATATATATATATATATATATATATATATATATATATATATATATATACATATATATATATATATATATATATATATATATATATATATATATATATATATATATATATATATATATATATATATATATATATATACATTATTTTCAGACCTGGATATAAATTCTTTATTCGAAATGTTTTTTGCTTCCCAGGCTTTTATGGGGGAAACATTATTCACAGATATAAACACATATGTATATGTAAGTACATACATATTTTTATTTATTTTTTAACGAACTTATATAACGTACTGATTATTAACGTCCCCTTGGTACGTTGTAACCGAATTTTACTGTGGTTCAGGGCATCTAATTTGGTTGTTGTTATATTTGAATTTAAAGTTCGGGCGAACTAATAAATCACCCGATATATGTTATACTATGAAAATTATATTTCTGTTAAACCTCGCGCCTCCCAGTTTTGAAATCGCAACACAATTAGGCTTTTGAATAAAAAATAATTATCGATTTTTTTACATTATTTTAACACTTTATCATAAATAATATTGATAATCGATGCGAAAAACTTTTTAAAAACTTGTTACAATTAATTATAAAGGAATTAAAATGTATAGAAATTGTAAAAAAATCACGTGACTACGAACGCACCGCGATGGGCTGCTATGTTTATGACGTCAGATACTGTCAAAATTATTGTTGGTGTAAAATAAAATATTGTTGATTATTAATTTGTTGTTGTGCATACCTGCTCTGGATAATTTTTATGGTCACAGATTTTCTGAAAAATGACATTCGGTTCAATTCAGCTGAAGTTCGAGGTACTAAAGCATCGATGTAAGTTTTTAAAAAAATAATAATGTACATGTCCATAAGAAACAAAATATTTCTATTAAATATCATTAAACTGTTTGTAGGGTGTCACGAGAAAGTTACGGTGACAAGGCTATAGGTTTTGTTCAACTTAAACGCAAAAATGGTATTTGCAGGATAAAAGGACGTGTATGTCCAGAACATAAAGTTCGGAGTAAAGCTTATACAATTACATTGATTATTAATGGGAAATTGAGAAAAGTCTAAGACACTCGATGTCACGATTGTTCAGCTTCAGCAGGTAATAAATACTCAAACAAAAAAATTATATAATGTTATAAATAGTAATCTTTTGTATATATTTGATGACGGGTGGTTGTAAACATGCATTAGCACTACTCATGTGGACACATCAGAGAAGCAAAGATCCAACACCCACTGAAGAAAAATGTTAAATATTGAGTATCCAAAAAATATTTTCTAGTTTTGTAATTATGAGTAATTGAGTAAAAAAAACAATATAAATCATAATTAGCAAAACAAAACATACATAGTGTTTAAATCACTAATTTTATTTCAATAAAAAATACACTTTTAAGTATACATAAAACTTCCCCCAACTCGGATAATATGGATAATATATTACAGTGGATTATATTATGTAAACTATATTAATAATCAAATCAGAACAAAACAATTGTACCCAAAATTATATACATATTTGTTTGATTGCATTCATTGAAGTTTGCAATACTTTTAAAACCACACCGATTATTCAAACCATCACACTAAACTCTATTAACAATATTTTAAAAAAAAACCACCCATTCTACATTATTGCTTTAATTAAGGTTTTCAGTATTTTTAAAACGATGGCGATTTTTTGCCTTACATGTTTTACAAACCACCATATTTGACTCTTGATTTAATAATATTTGCAAATATAAATAAATCTGGCTGCCAGCTAACTCCAATGCATGAGTAAGAGAAGGCACCTAAACCTTTTTTTTTGAATGGAAAACTTATAGTCGAAGTGTGGGACTCTCCTGTTAAAGTCTACCGACTAGAAAACCACTATCAGCCTACCATCAGTCTTCAGTGCCTTAATAAATAATAAATTTCTAATCTACGTTTAAACATACCCTATCAAAAGAATATGTTCAATGGATAAATAAAATGTACCAAAAGCCTGAAAAACACCAAATATTTTAACTGTTTTGTTTTTATTTATAATATAAAAATACCATTTTCTTTACTTTTTGTTTGGATAGTAGGTTTGCTTTTCTATTTCTCTTTTTTTTTGCATACTCATTCAGATGTTTGTTTTTATTCCATGGAAAACTGCTTTGCCAGTCCTTAATTTAATTAGTTAATGTTCATATAGGTATAGTCCAGTATAAGGAGCCACATTACAAAAGGAGCCACATTAGCTGTGGTGTGTAAGGCGTCAGCCTTACGTTACGGCAGTTAATGTGGAGCGGGTTCGAATCCCGTACTAGGCAAGAAAAAGTTTTTCTAAAATTCTTGTGAATGTTTCTAGGTAAGAGTGTAAAATCTGACAAGGATTCACCCCTCAGTCATGCCAGTTCGAGGCTGGATAAGACCGGATGCCTTCTGAGAGGTTTTCTACGTTTTTTTTTTGGTTCTTTCTTTTCTGGTTTTCTTAAAACCAAGGGTTGATAGCCTGGGGGGGTGCTGACCGGGGTTTTCGGTAGCTGATGACCGTGGTTCGGAACCCACGTTAAGCTGTAGGTCCAGTCGTTAAATAGCCTTCTCAGTTGCTGATGCGCCTCTAACCCCAAAACTTTACTTTACAAATACAAAAAACAAAAGGAATCCTAATCCGATTTCATTCTGAACTTAGCTTTGAGTCTCCATAGCTTATGAAGAGGTATATGAGTATAACGTCGAAAAGTCACCGAAGGCCTAAATAACAATTAAAAACAAGTATATTTTCAAGTCGATCGCAAACCAACAAATGCAATCAAAGATATAGGTTAAACCTATAGAACAATGACTAAGATCGATAAATTGTTTTATTTACCCGAAACTCGATTCTTTCCGAACGAAAGAAAATTTAGGTATAACTATCCGAATTGCCTCGAGCCAAACCGATTGGCCTTCGGTACAATTGTGAGGTCACAATTGTTCCGATTTTTTTGCGGGAATTGTCGGCGTGTCATCGGTACTAGGTTTAAAAATGTATTTTCAATTTGATATAATTTTTTAATTATAAGGAAAAAGATAAAAACAAAATAGTTATGTTATAAAATTTATATATGACCTTTTCATTTATGACAAAAAAAAATTGTTCAAAAGCCCAATTGGATCAAAACGACAGTATCTGTCATGAGAACTAAAATACACAAAGAATTTACTTTATTGAACTAACGTACGTGCACCTGGATCTCAAATGACAACATCAACCTTATCTGGAATTGTAATTTTTAACGTGCGTTCCTTGTTTAGTTTGCAAACACAGCTCGCTGACTAAAAGAAATAAGAAAAAAGCCAACCATAACGGAAAAGTCGATATTGTTTTATTGATTGGTGTTTTATTTGCAATGAATGAAATCATTCATGTAGTATCAAGGATAATGGTGTATGACTGCGGCGTGTTTTTTTTTCCATTCTGTTTTTCTCGTTTCCTATTTTAATAATTGTTTCTCGTAATGGCGACGCTTGAATGGGCACGGACACGTGTTTGGTACATTCTTTAAGAAACATTTCTTTAATACGAATCAAAAAACCAATCGTTAAACTTGTTTCCGGATCTAGAATAATCCTGGGCTTTTTTTTGTTGAAACTTTGAACATAAGGTTTACAAGAAGAAATAAAGACATGCAAATAAAAGTCATACAACTTTGCTCTCGCCATTATTCTATAGATGGCGTTAGCGGTAAGTTGTCGTCGAAATAAATACGTCATAAACCTTTAAATCAATACCTTTGAGCATCTTGTAAACAGAACACCATAGTACTAATTGTCGATTTGTGTTTACATCATAAAATTATTCGCAATTAAAAATGTCAGTTTATGAACCAAATTCTCGTTATTTGCGGAAGATGTAAATTTCTTTTTTTAATATGAACAAATCTGCGACTCTTCTTAACTTTATTATATTTATATTTGACGCGTTTGTTTTATTAACACTGTAGCTTCGTCAGAATGCTCTTGACAAAAAATATTTATAACAACACTATTATAACGTCCAAATGATGATTGTACCGACCGTTGCGACACGTGCAGCTTTTCTTGTTCAGTCAAAAGAAAAACGCGAGTGAAAGCCGTCGTATACTTGTGGAAATTTAAGGTGATAACGTCCCAACGCAAGAAGCTTTGCATTTGGTGGGATCAGAAGAGTGTCATGTATCGTGAGCTTCTTAAACTAGGTGAAGTAGATTTGAACTATGCATTGCTCGAAAAGCAACCAGAAGGGACTACAGGGCACGGAAAAGTAATTTTACAGCACGACAACGCCCAATCCCACTCAACGAAGGCGGTCAGAGATACCATCTCAACAATTGGCTGGGAACTCTTTCCTCACCCGCCGTATTTACCAGACTTGACCTCTTTTGACTACCACTTTCCAAGAAACACTTCAACAATTACGGAGATCAATTATTCTATTGGAACCTTTGGTGTGAAACACTAAACTTGAAGAGATTTACCACTAAACACCAAATCACTTTTTTTGAACTGCTCGACCCACGTTTCGCTAACCATGTTAGCATCATCGAGAGATGATTTAATTTTGGGAATGTCGGTAATTACAGAAATGTCGAAAATGGCTTAATGACTGGACCACCTCAAAGATGTACAGTTTTTCTGCGAGGACATCCACATATTGCCAGAGAGATGGGAAAATCTGCAGCTAGCGATGGCGCATACTTTGGATAAACTATTTTTTACCTTTCTCCCAAATTAAATGTTTTTTTTTTAGAAAAAAATTAAGAACTATTAATCGCCACACCAGTAAGTAGTAAACTGAATGCCGTAAAAGGTCAATTGTCGATAAAACAGTCAAATATTATCATGATAACATTAATATAACGTTTTATGCCGGACCTTTTCGAGAATTTCTTCGCTACTGTATGCGATCCACGATTTTTGATAAAAATCAATTTTAAAATTATCCGATATGTTCGATATCTCGTTGATGTGGTCCCATTTGTGGCCCGTCAATAACGCGTCAGGAAAAATCGGCGTTCAAAACTTTACAATGTGTTGACTTGCATGAATTTCAACCGAGGTCTGTAATTAAAGGAGTGCCGATAGATAAGTTTACGGCCGAGAGGGTCAACAGGTCGGCCATATATCTATATGTTTAGCGCCATCTCGCTTGAAGACGATACAAACTAGCCTTAAAAGGAGGCGTGGGCGAACTTGTACCATAAAAGTCAGCTCGAGATCCGAACGGCTCTCTTACTCTTTCGGTATCGTCAACTTTCATATATCCGCTAATGTGGACATTTAAAATATATACTGATGCAGTTTTTATTCATATTGGACCAGTAATTGCTTGTATTATTTTTGTGACCTCATATTCGAATTGTATTACTTTAATTTTGAACTTTTATTGTTTTGGTGCCGAGACATTTACATTGCTGGTCTGTATACCTCACAATCACGATTTATAGCTTTCTAAAAGATAATTCATATTCGCTCTTATTCTATTGTGCATATCACACCTGAAGCAACTGGCAAGTGACAAAAATGAAGAACCCGTCTTGTTAAATTTCATTAGAGTTGACGTAACGATATCTCAAACTCTCTCCTCTCTCACCCCCTACCCCCAAACACCCACTCTCCCTTCCTCCAAACCGTATTGTGTTATACGAACAGAAAGTATTGATGAACTATTAATATTAAGTGCTTAACGAATTCTCAACCCTTTTTGCCTACCTTTGATATTTATTTATGAAAAATTAATTAACCTCAAAAATCAGTGTGACCTTTGAGGCATATAAGCATCCCTACAACAGTTGAAAGGTTTGGTCTGATGAAGACTCTGTACTAGAAAGAAGCCTAAAGTTTTCAAATGGTTTTAATGGTCTACTACAACCTTATAGGGAGATCTAAAAAAGCTCACAAAAAAAATGAGACAGCCGACAATTTTGCATTATTTCGAAAATAAGTTTTACCTTAATAACAAAACGAATGTGTGCCTACATATTATAAGGAAGAACACTCAAAAATATTTTTTTGGCTGTTTTGGACGTTCTGATGATTTAAATCAACATTTCCAGTTCAGAATTGCTGGCACCACTTCTTATAAGTACTGTATGAAACAGAATTGTCTCCCAAAGTCACACACATCATGTTCTGAACTTTCACAGCATTTCTTTTAGTTGAAAAACGAAAAAAATGCCCTGCCAAATGTCACACTGATATTTGAGGTTATATTCAGAATAGGTTCGTATATTGAACCTCGTTATGAAACCGAAAGATGGCGCTTCAAAATAATTATTCAGCGAGAAAAAGGTCTGGTTCGAATAGGTTTTGCAGTCCATGAGAATTACTACGGAGAATTACTTAGGAAATATCCTCAAAAAGTAACATTTATTGTGATTTATAGTATGGAGAATTTTTTTTTGTTGTAAAATCAACGTCAAGAAAATGTTACCATTTGTAAAATAGCATTAATCAAGATAGTTTTTATTAAATTTTTATAAAATTTAAACAAAAGACCTTTTTAAATGTTTACTAACGGCAACTTTTTACCAACAGTTTTTCAGTGCCACACTATAAAGTCAAAACAACTACATAAATATTATTCGAGGAAAAAAGAGCATCCCAAAACAAAAAGCAAATCGGAAAAAAGACCATCCACACTCTCTAATTTAAAAACAAAAAAGAGATCACTCTTTTATACCGTCGATATCAATCTAAAAGCTTTCAGAGAACCCTTTTTAAAAGCCCCTATCTTTGTCCCCCTTCTATTGAAAAGATTTCGCTGAAAAAGCACAAGTGTTGAGTAGAGAAAAAGAACGCAACATACGTAGAGCTCGACGTCGACGTGAATGTTTTTATTTGTTCTCTTCGGTACGCGTGGTGCTCTATGTATTTTTATCGATGTTTCGTTCTAGTTGTTGGAGTGATATAATATAGCGGTGGGAAATGTGATTATTTTGTTTTGAAGGAGATCGTCTTTCTTGTGATCAACAATGAACCCGCAGAAGCTGTAGTTTGCAAAATAAATGCATATCAGTCTAAAATTCGCGGAAGTTTTATATGAGGTGTACGGGAAATATCTTCGTAAATTTAACTGGTTATTTATATTATTTGAAAGAAAATAGTTAACCATCCAAGTGGCGGCTCGTGGGGTCAGTTGCTGTTGAATTTTTTTTTGCTTTCTCCTTCTTCGTTACTCTTCGGCAAAATGTTAATTGCCCAATAAGTCTCAATAAAGATATTCCTAGTTTCTTAAAAGGCTCTAGAGCCGAAGTGGTTTAACTTCTGAATAATTTTGGTAAAAATAAAATGTTGTTAAATTATGATTAAATTATTATTATTGTTATTATGTATGACTAAAACATTGTTTATTGGTTTGTGTATTTTGAATTTATTAGTACAATAAAAAAAAAAAAAATTTATCTATTAGTACAATAAAAATTATAACTTAAATTTAATTATACATTTAAATCGGTTTCGCTCTCACTGTCACTTTGATCTACATTCTTAATAAGTGTTTCTGTATTATTAGTAAATGATACATAGGAATCTTTTATTTTAATAACAAGGTTAATCGAATTTGTCCAACTTTCTTTGGGAATACTATCTACAACCTTCCTAATTAATGTTGCAAAAGCATCGGGCAGTTGCTCTAGTTGCTTAACATCGGGCGATAAATGTTTTCTTTTAAAATTAGCATTATCGAACTTACCAAGAACGCCACATTTTTGGCACGTTTGGAATAACAAAAAATACGATCGAAATGATAGAAATGCACTATTTAAGAAAAGAATGCGAACTGAATTCAAATATTTCGAAACTACTAAGCCAGATATAAAATTAATTTTATCTTTTTACCTGTTAGTTTATTAGGTCCGGCCTTGTTTACGTTTCTTGTATCTTCGCCGGGTTTCGTTATGACAGGAGTTGTTAAGAGTTTATTGCAGCCAATCAGTTAACGATAAATCTTATAGCAACCACATTAGAAATACCAGGCCGTGTTAGGGAAAATAGGTTAGAACGGGTCCAGGCTTGAATAGACACAAATTGTATGTTTCTTAACATGACGTGAATCTTTTAAAACGTGTTATAATGTATAAAATAATTGCTGGTAATTTCAATTCTGATATGGCGACAACAACGACATTAATGTTTAATACAAAACGTAAGGAAGTACAAAAAAAGAATCGTATCTAAGTACAAGGAAGCGAAAGTTCTAGATTATTAATAATTATTATTTAATAATTTAAATAAAATCATTGAAAATCACAGGTTCCTAATCATTTCTTCTTTAAGTATGCGTCTACGCAAAAAAGCAACACTAAAAATGATGTATACCTTAAAATTAACGTTAAAGATACAGACTGAGAGACGAACCGCATGAAACATCCACCAAAAATTGATTCTTGGCGCATACCAATGAGTTCTCGAAAATTTCCGATGATGTCGAACCGTTCGGACTGACGTATCTCGCGAACGGTGGAAGAGGCAGTGTCGAAAAAAACGCAAATTCTTATGTTAATCGTAGATCTTTCGGTTTTTTGTTTTTTTTTTCGAAGCCGCTTTTTTCGTTTTCGTTTAGAATATTCAACGTCGATTCGGACAGAAGAAGAATAATATTAAGTATATTGTTTCGGAAAAATGTTGACGCTTTCTAGTCTGTTCAATGTTGGTTTCTATTTTATTTTTGACTAATTTGCATTAATGTGAAAAACAAAGATTTTTTAGGTTGAAAGTGAGTAAACTTGTCAGATAAATTGATGAGGAACATGTTACAACCAAGAGATATATGGAGCTATCTTCAGGGTGTAAGTTGGTTTTAATGTATTATGAAGTATTTTAAAGATATACTTAGAAAATTGGGTTATTGAGATTTGGATACAATTTCTCCTGACAGGGATATCTCGTAAAATGTTACGTATATCAAAATGATTTTTACACCATTGGATTTGGTGGAAAATTCTATATAAGTACCGATATTTTCATTGTAATATCTTGATTTTGACCAAAGTTAGGAAACAAATTCTGAAAATGGATAAAAATCACAAATTTTCACGACTACATACATGGAAAAATTACAAAAATCGTTCATATCTCAGATTGGGTTCAAACTTTGAAAACCAATGTTTATGAGGGTGAAAATAACAAAAAACATATTGGTTTTAATGTATTATGAAGTATTTTAAAGATATACTTAGAAAATTGGGTTATTGAGATTTGGATACAATTTCTCTTGACAGGGATATCTCGTATAATGTTACGTATATCAAAATGATTTTTACACCATTGGATTTGGTGGAAAATTCTATATAAGTACCGATATTTTCATTGCAATATCTTGATTTTGACCAAAGTTAGGAAACAAATTCTGAAAATGGATAAAAATCACAAATTTTCACGACCACATACATGGAAAAATTACAAAAATGGTTCATATCTCAGATTGGGTTCAAACTTTGAAAACCAATGTTTATGAGGGTGAAAATAACAAAAAACATATTGGTTTTAATGTATGATGAAGTATTTTAAAGATATACTTAGAAAATTGGGTTATTGAGATTTGGATACAATTTCTCTTGACAGGGATATCTCGTAAAATGTTACGTATATCAAAATGATTTTTACACCATTGGATTTGGTGGAAAATTCTATATAAGTACCGATATTTCCATTGTAATATCTTGATTTTGACCAAAGTTAGGAAACAAATTCTGAAAATGGATAAAAATCACAAATTTTCACGACTACATACATGGAAAAATTACAAAAATCGTTCATATCTCAGATTGGGTTCAAACTTTGAAAACCAATGTTTATGAGGGTGAAAATAACAAAAAACATATTGGTTTTAATGTATTATGAAGTATTTTAAAGATATACTTAGAAAATTGGGTTATTGAGATTTGGATACAATTTCTCTTGACAGGGATATCTCGTATAATGTTACGTATATCAAAATGATTTTTACACCATTGGATTTGGTGGAAAATTCTATATAAGTACCGATATTTTCATTGTAATATCTTGATTTTGACCAAAGTTAGGAAACAAATTCTGAAAATGGATAAAAATCACAAATTTTCACGACTACATACATGGAAAAATTACAAAAATGGTTCATATCTCAGATTGGGTTCAAACTTTGAAAACCAATGTTTATGAGGGTGAAAATAACAAAAAACATATTGGTTTTAATGTATTATGAAGTATTTTAAAGATATACTTAGAAAATTGGGTTATTGAGATTTGGATACAATTTCTCTTGACAGGGATATCTCGTATAATGTTACGTATATCAAAATGATTTTTACACCATTGGATTTGGTGGAAAATTCTATATAAGTACCGATATTTTCATTGTAATATCTTGATTTTGACCAAAGTTAGGAAACAAATTCTGAAAATGGATAAAAATCACAAATTTTCACGACTACATACATGGAAAAATTACAAAAATGGTTCATATCTCAGATTGGGTTCAAACTTTGAAAACCAATGTTTATGAGGGTGAAAATAACAAAAAACATATTGGTTTTAATGTATTATGAAGTATTTTAAAGATATACTTAGAAAATTGGGTTATTGAGATTTGGATACAATTTCTCTTGACAGGGATATCTCGTATAATGTTACGTATATCAAAATGATTTTTACACCATTGGATTTGGTGGAAAATTCTATATAAGTACCGATATTTTCATTGTAATATCTTGATTTTGACCAAAGTTAGGAAACAAATTCTGAAAATGGATAAAAATCACAAATTTTCACGACTACATACATGGAAAAATTACAAAAATGGTTCATATCTCAGATTGGGTTCAAACTTTGAAAACCAATGTTTATGAGGGTGAAAATAACAAAAAACATATTGGTTTTAATGTATGATGAAGTATTTTAAAGATATACTTAGAAAATTGGGTTATTGAGATTTGGATACAATTTTTCTTGACAGGGATATCTCGTAAAATGTTACGTATATCAAAATGATTTTTACACCATTGGATTTGGTGGAAAATTCTATATAAGTACCGATATTTTCATTGTAATATCTTGATTTTGACCAAAGTTAGGAAACAAATTCTGAAAATGGATAAAAATCACAAATTTTCACGACTACATACATGGAAAAATTACAAAAATGGTTCATATCTCAGATTGGGTTCAAACTTTGAAAACCAATGTTTATGAGGGTGAAAATAACAAAAAACATATTGGTTTTAATGTATTATGAAGTATTTTAAAGATATACTTAGAAAATTGGGTTATTGAGATTTGGATACAATTTCTCTTGACAGGGATATCTCGTAAAATGTTACGTATATCAAAATGATTTTTACACCATTGGATTTGGTGGAAAATTCTATATAAGTACCGATATTTTCATTGTAATATCTTGATTTTGACCAAAGTTAGGAAACAAATTCTGAAAATGGATAAAAATCACAAATTTTCACGACTACATACATGGAAAAATTACAAAAATCGTTCATATCTCAGATTGGGTTCAAACTTTGAAAACCAATGTTTATGAGGGTGAAAATAACAAAAAACATATTGGTTTTAATGTATTATGAAGTATTTTAAAGATATACTTAGAAAATTGGGTTATTGAGATTTGGATACAATTTCTCTTGACAGGGATATCTCGTATAATGTTACGTATATCAAAATGATTTTTACACCATTGGATTTGGTGGAAAATTCTATATAAGTACCGATATTTTCATTGTAATATCTTGATTTTGACCAAAGTTAGGAAACAAATTCTGAAAATGGATAAAAATCACAAATTTTCACGACCACATACATGGAAAAATTACAAAAATGGTTCATATCTCAGATTGGGTTCAAACTTTGAAAACCAATGTTTATGAGGGTGAAAATAACAAAAAACATATTGGTTTTAATGTATGATGAAGTATTTTAAAGATATACTTAGAAAATTGGGTTATTGAGATTTGGATACAATTTCTCTTGACAGGGATATCTCGTAAAATGTTACGTATATCAAAATGATTTTTACACCATTGGATTTGGTGGAAAATTCTATATAAGTACCGATATTTCCATTGTAATATCTTGATTTTGACCAAAGTTAGGAAACAAATTCTGAAAATGGATAAAAATCACAAATTTTCACGACTACATACATGGAAAAATTACAAAAATCGTTCATATCTCAGATTGGGTTCAAACTTTGAAAACCAATGTTTATGAGGGTGAAAATAACAAAAAACATATTGGTTTTAATGTATGATGAAGTATTTTAAAGATATACTTAGAAAATTGGGTTATTGAGATTTGGATACAATTTCTCTTGACAGGAATATCTCGTATAATGTTACGTATATCAAAATGATTTTTACACCATTGGATTTGGTGGAAAATTCTATATAAGTACCGATATTTCCATTGTAATATCTTGATTTTGACCAAAGTTAGGAAACAAATTCTGAAAATGGATAAAAATCACAAATTTTCACGACTACATACATGGAAAAATTACAAAAATCGTTCATATCTCAGATTGGGTTCAAACTTTGAAAACCAATGTTTATGAGGGTGAAAATAACAAAAAACATATTGGTTTTAATGTATTATGAAGTATTTTAAAGATATACTTAGAAAATTGGGTTATTGAGATTTGGATACAATTTCTCTTGACAGGGATATCTCGTATAATGTTACGTATATCAAAATGATTTTTACACCATTGGATTTGGTGGAAAATTCTATATAAGTACCGATATTTTCATTGTAATATCTTGATTTTGACCAAAGTTAGGAAACAAATTCTGAAAATGGATAAAAATCACAAATTTTCACGACCACATACATGGAAAAATTACAAAAATGGTTCATATCTCAGATTGGGTTCAAACTTTGAAAACCAATGTTTATGAGGGTGAAAATAACAAAAAACATATTGGTTTTAATGTATGATGAAGTATTTTAAAGATATACTTAGAAAATTGGGTTATTGAGATTTGGATACAATTTCTCTTGACAGGGATATCTCGTAAAATGTTACGTATATCAAAATGATTTTTACACCATTGGATTTGGTGGAAAATTCTATATAAGTACCGATATTTCCATTGTAATATCTTGATTTTGACCAAAGTTAGGAAACAAATTCTGAAAATGGATAAAAATCACAAATTTTCACGACTACATACATGGAAAAATTACAAAAATCGTTCATATCTCAGATTGGGTTCAAACTTTGAAAACCAATGTTTATGAGGGTGAAAATAACAAAAAACATATTGGTTTTAATGTATTATGAAGTATTTTAAAGATATACTTAGAAAATTGGGTTATTGAGATTTGGATACAATTTCTCTTGACAGGGTTATCTCGTATAATGTTACGTATATCAAAATGATTTTTACACCATTGGATTTGGTGGAAAATTCTATATAAGTACCGATATTTTCATTGTAATATCTTGATTTTGACCAAAGTTAGGAAACAAATTCTGAAAATGGATAAAAATCACAAATTTTCACGACTACATACATGGAAAAATTACAAAAATGGTTCATATCTCAGATTGGGTTCAAACTTTGAAAACCAATGTTTATGAGGGTGAAAATAACAAAAAACATATTGGTTTTAATGTATGATGAAGTATTTTAAAGATATACTTAGAAAATTGGGTTATTGAGATTTGGATACAATTTCTCTTGACAGGGATATCTCGTAAAATGTTACGTATATCAAAATGATTTTTACACCATTGGATTTGGTGGAAAATTCTATATAAGTACCGATATTTTCATTGTAATATCTTGATTTTGACCAAAGTTAGGAAACAAATTCTGAAAATGGATGAAAATCACAAATTTTCACGACTACATACATGGAAAAATTACAAAAATCGTTCATATCTCAGATTGGGTTCAAACTTTGAAAACCAATGTTTATGAGGGTGAAAATAACAAAAAACATATTGGTTTTAATGTATGATGAAGTATTTTAAAGATATACTTAGAAAATTGGGTTATTGAGATTTGGATACAATTTTTCTTGACAGGGATATCTCGTAAAATGTTACGTATATCAAAATGATTTTTACACCATTGGATTTGGTGGAAAATTCTATATAAGTACCGATATTTTCATTGTAATATCTTGATTTTGACCAAAGTTAGGAGACAAATTCTGAAAATGGATGAAAATCACAAATTTTCACGACTACATACATGGAAAAATTACAAAAATGGTTCATATCTCAGATTGGGTTCAAACTTTGAGAACCAATGTTTATGAGGGTGAAAATAACAAAAAACATATTGGTTTTAATGTATTATGAAGTATTTTAAAGATATACTTAGAAAATTGGGTTATTGAGATTTGGATACAATTTCTCTTGACAGGGATATCTCGTAAAATGTTACGTATATCAAAATGATTTTTACACCATTGGATTTGGTGGAAAATTCTATATAAGTACCGATATTTTCATTGTAATATCTTGATTTTGACCAAAGTTAGGAAACAAATTCTGAAAATGGATGAAAATCACAAATTTTCACGACTACATACATGGAAAAATTACAAAAATGGTTCATATCTCAGATTGGGTTCAAACTTTGAGAACCAATGTTTATGAGGGTGAAAATAACAAAAAACATATTGGTTTTAATGTATTATGAAGTATTTTAAAGATATACTTAGAAAATTGGGTTATTGAGATTTGGATACAATTTCTCTTGACAGGGATATCTCGTATAATGTTACGTATATCAAAATGATTTTTACACCATTGGATTTGGTGGAAAATTCTATATAAGTACCGATATTTTCATTGTAATATCTTGATTTTGACCAAAGTTAGGAAACAAATTCTGAAAATGGATAAAAATCACAAATTTTCACGACCACATACATGGAAAAATTACAAAAATGGTTCATATCTCAGATTGGGTTCAAACTTTGAGAACCAATGTTTATGAGGGTGAAAATAACAAAAAACATATTGGTTTTAATGTATTATGAAGTATTTTAAAGATATACTTAGAAAATTGGGTTATTGAGATTTGGATACAATTTCTCTTGACAGGGATATCTCGTAAAATGTTACGTATATCAAAATGATTTTTACACCATTGGATTTGGTGGAAAATTCTATATAAGTACCGATATTTTCATTGTAATATCTTGATTTTGACCAAAGTTAGGAAACAAATTCTGAAAATGGATGAAAATCACAAATTTTCACGACTACATACATGGAAAAATTACAAAAATCGTTCATATCTCAGATTGGGTTCAAACTTTGAAAACCAATGTTTATGAGGGTGAAAATAACAAAAAACATATTGGTTTTAATGTATTATGAAGTATTTTAAAGATATACTTAGAAAATTGGGTTATTGAGATTTGGATACAATTTCTCTTGACAGGGATATCTCGTAAAATGTTACGTATATCAAAATGATTTTTACACCATTGGATTTGGTGGAAAATTCTATATAAGTACCGATATTTTCATTGTAATATCTTGATTTTGACCAAAGTTAGGAAACAAATTCTGAAAATGGATAAAAATCACAAATTTTCACGACTACATACATGGAAAAATTACAAAAATCGTTCATATCTCAGATTGGGTTCAAACTTTGAAAACCAATGTTTATGAGGGTGAAAATAACAAAAAACATATTGGTTTTAATGTATTATGAAGTATTTTAAAGATATACTTAGAAAATTGGGTTATTGAGATTTGGATACAATTTCTCTTGACAGGGATATCTCGTATAATGTTACGTATATCAAAATGATTTTTACACCATTGGATTTGGTGGAAAATTCTATATAAGTACCGATATTTTCATTGTAATATCTTGATTTTGACCAAAGTTAGGAAACAAATTCTGAAAATGGATAAAAATCACAAATTTTCACGACTACATACATGGAAAAATTACAAAAATCGTTCATATCTCAGATTGGGTTCAAACTTTGAAAACCAATGTTTATGAGGGTGAAAATAACAAAAAACATATTGGTTTTAATGTATGATGAAGTATTTTAAAGATATACTTAGAAAATTGGGTTATTGAGATTTGGATACAATTTCTCTTGACAGGAATATCTCGTAAAATGTTACGTATATCAAAATGATTTTTACGCCATTGGATTTGGTGGAAAATTCTATATTAGTACCGATATTTTCATTGTAATATCTTGATTTTGACCAAAGTTAGGAAACAAATTCTGAAAATGGATAAAAATCACAAATTTTCTGAATTGAAAAAAGTACATACTGAAAAAAGTACACACCTTCAAGTATATTTTAAGTAAATGCAACAATAACTGAAAATTAATGTTTTGTTGGTCTCCCTTCATTTTCTAAAATAACTTTTACTCTATTGGACATTTTATTAATTTTTGTAAAATTAATTAAATTAATTTTGTAAATATACTTATAGTTAATTAATATTTGAATTATATTTGTTGTTATAAAGTATGAATTTCATGTTTAAGTACAAGGATTTTAAATGATACACTTTTAGCTTTTTAATGTTTCATACGTTTATTATAGATTTTGGTCTATATATGTTTCGCATTGTTAGCGCTTTCTGAGGCACAACAACAGTAATCAAACCAGAGATACTTTACACAATCGAGACACTTACACACCACACAAAAAGCGGTATAGAAAACATACTAAGAGAAGAACGCAAAATTATGAGGAAAATTCTCGGCCCAAAACGAACAGAGGAAGGATACAGACTACATTCCAGGAAGACCATAGAGAGAATGACTACGGACATAAGAAAAAGAAGGTTGAAATTCTATGGACATATCACTAGACTCCCACCGACAAGACTCACCAACAGAATTCTTACGTACATACAAGGAGTCAAGTCAACAGTACCATGGATCGCACAAGTCAGAACTGATCTGAGAAAGGCACAAATGGATCCGACAGAGATTGAGGACAGAAGCATGTACAAAATACATATATGGAACGTCGCATCAGAGAGCGAAGTTTCAGGGAGATCGGGAACAAAGTGGATAGAGGAGAGAAAGAGAATCCACGGAGAAAGGATGAGAGAGGTGTGGAAGACCAGAAGGAACAAAATGAGAATGAATGAAAAAAATGAGTCAGAATGCTTTGCGTGATCCAACCGGGTCTATTCGCACCTAATAATAATGATGGGATGCTGAAGAGCTACTGCACATGAAACATTGGTAAAGCGCTGCTGAAGATCGATCAGGTTGGAGGTGAAGGTTGAATGAGGTAAAGGCTCATTGATGGGCTGTAGCAGTACAGGAAGAGAAAGAAGAAGACACGTAAAAAATCATTTATTCTGCTGGGAACTTACATTATCGTTATAATAAATATCATATTAATCCTGACTGTTCGGATTTTCTCTATTGGCTAAGCAAATTTAAATATTAACTGCAAAATTATGCGCCACATATTCAATCTGCACATTAATTGAATAAAAAATACCGGTTTCGACTATTTCTTTGGTTGTTGTTTGTCTGGTTTTCGGTCGTTCCTGAAAAACAAAGCGAAATACAAGTTATTTATTTATATTTTGAATTAGTTTATAATCAAAACAGACTCCTGTTGAGTCAATACAATGTTAGATGAGGGTTCAGCGACTCAGATTGACGAGACACGTGGCGAGAATGTCAGAAATCCGAAAACTAAGAAAAATCATGTGGAGCTGAACAGGGGCTAACAGAAAAACTGAAAGGCCAAAGACGCGATGCCAGGACAATGTAAGAAGAGATGATGAGTCAGTTCACATTAAAGATTTCAGCTTCAAAGCGTTTCCAGCGACTAAATTTTTAATGAAATAAAATGTATGTAAATGGTTTTTCAAATTGAACGGTTTTTTTTTAATTCTTGAATAAATCACAGAATGTATGTTGATTCCAAAAAACTTTTTATTGGATAACATTTTGGCATAACTTCAGTCCAGCAATTGATTGTGGATTATTTTTATAGACCTGGTTTTTCAGGTAACCCCAAAGAAACTAGTCCAACTGTGACAAATCACATGATCTTGGTGGCCAATTAACATCATCGTTTCTTGCAATAACTTATTCAGGAAATTTTTCTCTCAATAAATCAATTGTTTCACTAGCAGAGTGAGGTGTAACGCCATCCTGTTGGAATCACTTATCCTTCAGATCAATATTATTCAGCCCAAAAAAATTCGGAAAGAAATACGGCCCAATTGCACCTTCTGATCATAATGCACACCAAACAGTGACTCGTTTAGGATGTAAAAGTTTCTCATGAGTCAGTCGTGGATTTTCCTCATCTCCACATGCGGCAATTTTGCAATTTTTGCAAGTTTTGCAATTTGCTTTATCTGAAAAAAATATTTTTGGAGAAAAATCATCTCTTTGTTCTTTGATCCAGTTGACAAATGCACGACGTTTTGAATGATCCAGTGGCTTGGAATTAATTCCTGTATTATTTGAACCTTATATGCCGTTAGTACTAAATTCTTTTGTAAAGTACGCAATGTTGTGGATTCTTTGAGTCTAAATTGTTGAGGACGTCCATCGAACCATTGTCCACAAACTAATGGAAATTTCTGGGTATTCAGCAACACTTCACGTACCAAATCAATATGCTCTTGTGTACGACCACTACGACTATATATTGCTCTTCTTTTATCTCCCACCAACCCAGTATCTTAAAATGTTTTAACTATTCTATTGATAGTGCTTTCAGATGGACGATTATGCAAACCGTAAATATCACGTAATTTTCTATAAACATTTTTCACTGAACGCCCATTTTCACATAAAAGAATTCAACAATTTTAACGCGTTGTTGTATTGGGTACGACTCCATTTTTAACAATGTCATAAATTTTACTTTTGACTAGACCTAGACAAATTCACAACTCCATCTGTGTTTTATTCAAGAATTTCAAAAAACTGCTCAATATGAATGACCCGTTATAAACTTCTACTTTTGTTCACCACATAATTTGTTCTGTGCTTAAAACCGTAAAAACGAAAGCTTTCTCTAAAGAAAAGTTTATCATGATGACAGGGACAACAATTGGGTTTTTGAATAAAAAATAAATATCGATTTTTTACTTTATTTTAAAACTTTATCATAAATAATATTGATAATGGATGCAAAAAACTAATTTTTTTTTTACAATTAATTATGAATTAATTAAAATTTATAAAATTAAAATTCCTGCCTACGAACGCGCCGCAATTGGCTGCCATGTTTGTGGCGTCATTATGGTAAAGTGTTTTCACGTCAGTATTGTCAACGGTTTCTATTTGTGTATATACTGTCAAAATTATTGTTGGTTAAGTGCAAAATAAAATATTGTTGGTTGCTAATTTAGTTCAGTAATGTGTGACAAAGAGTTCATAAAGGTTAATTCTGATAATATAACTTGCAGTGGATATTTTTATGGTGACAGATTTAAAATTATATACATATTTGTTTTTATAATAGTTTGATTATTTTCATTGAAGTTTGCAATACTTTTAAGACCACCCCGATTCTTCAAACCATCACACTAAACTCTATTAACAATATTTTCAAAAAAAATCCACCCATACTACATTATTGCTTTAATTAAGGTTTTCTGTATTTTTATAATGATGGCGATTTTTCCGTCTTACATGTTTTACAAATCACCACATTAGACTCTTAATTTAATAATATTTGCAAATATAAATAAATCCAGCTGCTAACTATCTATAATGTATGACCAGCTGAAGATTTTCCAAATAAAAGTAGGCACCTAACCCATTTTTTGGTTCGACAGCTTTTAGTCACAAATTTCCGTATTCTTTGACCATCTACAAATGAGATTAACCTGTAAACCTTTCATGGGTATAAGACTTTTCATATACGATTATCTTCCAAATTGGTAGTCGAATTTTGTTCTTGATTAGTCTCGCTTTCTTGAATATTATTATTCGTATCCTACAAAATAGACGATCCTCTAGGGCTTTCTCATTGTTACTACCCTCGGTTGTGCTGCTACATGTTGATTATTTGCGGACACACAGGAATATTCCTTCCTAGAAATTTGGCACGTTAATTTGTTTTCCCTGAACAAAATGAACCCTAATCTAATTTCAATAGTTCATTCTGAACTTACCTCTATATCTTTATGTAAAGATATATGAGTATAACCTCGAAAACAGCACCGAAAGCCTAAATAACAAGTATATTTTCAAATCGCCAGCAAACCAATAAATGCAGTCAAAGATATAGGTTAAACGTATAGAACAATGACTAAGATCGATAAATTGTTTTATTAGCCCGGGACTCCGATTCTCTCCGAACGTCTTTTCGGAAAAGGCGCGAAAGAAAATTTCGGTATAACTTCCGAATTGTTCCGAACCGACCCATATTAGTCATATTGGCTTTCGTATTTACGTTTCTTATCTTTGTGAGGTGACATGCGTTTAGGTTTTTTCGGGAACTGTCGGCGCGACATCGGTACTAGACTTAAAAAATTATTTTCAATTTAGGAGCCACATTAGCTGTGGGTTCTAAGGCGTCAGCCTTACGTTACGGCAGTTAATGTGGAGCGGGTTCGTACTAGGCAAAAAAGTTTTTCTGAAATTCTTCTGAATATTTCTTGGTAAGAGTGTAAAATCTGACAAGGAATCACCCCTCAGTCACGCAGGTTCGAGGCTGGGTAAGACCGGATATCTTCTGAGAGGTTTTCTACGTTGGTCACTCGCCAGTCGGTAGGCTTCTCGAGATACTTTCGGTTAAGCACAAACTCCAAGGGTTGTTAGCCCGAGGAGGGTACTGATCGGGGTTTTCGGTAGCTGATGACCGTGTTTCGGAACCCACGTTAAGCTGTAGGTCCAGTCGCTAAATAGCCTTCGCAGTTGCTGATGCGCCTCTAAGCCCAAAACTGTACTTTTACTTTACGTTATTTTCAATTTAATATAACTTTTTAATTATAAGGAAAAAAATACAAATAAAAATAGTTTTGTCATAAAACTTATATATGATATTTCCATTAATGACAAAAAAAATGTTGTTCAAAAGCCCAATTCATAAACCCTCGTCTCATAAAGAGTATTCTTGTAGTAAACTAACCATATTGAGTTTTTAGTTCGATTAAAGGCATGAGAGGGATATTTTCGTGGATTTTCATTTCGAAATTCGAAGAATAAAAAACCAACGCCTGCTTAACATTCTTTTGAGCTTTATATGCACAGTTAGATGTTCGTTCGCTGTATTTACTTTGTTGCCCACGCAAAACACGTTCTTCTTTTAATATTCATTACTATGTCTTGTTCCTTTAGTCCCAACTTGGTACCGGTATGATATGACAATTTTTTTTCTTATTGAAGTGATTGTTGTCTTGTTTTGTTTATATCGAGAGTGATGACCATATAAAGAGTTGTCCAATAAGAGCGTCAGAATTTCAAAATGAAGCACAACAATAACTAAAGGGTTTTTCAAATGGGGCGGTTTTTATAATTCTTGAATAAAATCCAGAATTTGCGTTTATTTCAAAAAACTTTTTGTTGAGAACTGAAGCATAGTGTATGACATTTAGCACTCTGCGCAGGGCCCTCTTCGCTATACCTTAATGAAAGATCGGGCCTCATAGGCCCGATCCGTATTTAAATAAGAAATATATATTTTTAGGATAAAAAAAAAGAATTTAATTTTCTCTATTTATATAAATTAGTAAGTAATTCAGAAATTTGGTTGAAAAGAATAAATTATTTGCCTGTATAGTTGCCTAAATTACTATGTTCTAAACATACGTTTTTGTCACATTTTGAGCACACAGTTTTTGCTTTTCTGTCTTTTTTGCTTGGACAAATGTGACATCTTCTTTTTGTTTCACTTGAGGGGCCACTTTTTGCATTTGTTGATAACTCTTCAACTGATTCTTCTTCAGATACTCCCCCGAATTCCTTACCAAGGGCTATCAGAAACTTTCTCTTCCTTCCATTTTTGCTACCAAACTGTCATTATGACTAAACATGAATACAATAAAAATATTTAGTGCATTTAGTTTATCAATCATATTTGCAAATTCTTATGTCTTAACATTTGGTCTGCTTTGTCCACTCCTGCCTTTGTTTCATTATAGGAGATAATTATATCTGGTTTATTTTTATTGTTTTCGTCAATTCCATTCTTGTCATGCAAGGTACTCCGAAGAGTAACAGGTTTGTTTCTTTTTGGGCAGTATGAAACAATCATTGTGTCATATTGGAACCCAAAAATGAAGAATAAACTGTACGACCTTTTGTCGCGATAAATTCTAGTGGGAGTTTATTTTTTCTAATAGTTCCAACTAATATTAGGTTAATTTTGAACAGTTCTTAAGCTAACAAGAAACTTGTGAAAAAATTGTCCCACGTAATCTTTCCCCCACTTTTTATGATTTCTTGCACTATATCCTTCACGACTCTCTCTCCCTGAGCTACTTCTCATTGTGCCCCCGTTTCTTTTCCTTAGTTAAGTTGTATTTTCCACACATAATCACTAAATGAGTCACAAATACTCAAAAACTTGATTCCCTACTTCCCAGATTTTGAGGGAATACACATAAACTTCTCTCAAGTATATATTCAGGTATTCAAAAACGTCACTGATAGGCTGTAACTTATAGGAGTTTTTTGCTTCCTTCGTTTTTCTGCATCGTCAAATTTTATAACCCGGGAGATCTCCTTGAACCGGTCCTGGCTTATTATCTTAGAATAAATAGGACGACCGTTTTGGCGACTAAACATTGTACTGACATCTTCATGTTTTAATGTGTAAACTACCACCAAAAAAATTAGTGAGTCAATATATTTTTTTAGCTCTTCAGCATTCAGTTCTTACCATTTCGTTTTAATATACTAATTTTTCCTAGAGGGTTTGCCTGAAAAATAATAAAAAACGGTCTGCCACTGATTGACAATTTTTTTCTACCCATCGAGTAGGGCCTTCCGCATCCTTCAGAGCAGTATGGGCTCTTTTTCAACTCCTAGGATCTGAAAGTGGTGACGAGCACCACAGTTGTTCTTAATTTTTTTATGTATACCAGTATTCTCATTGCGGCTTTCACTAGAGCTAGAAGGTAAACTACTCACATCTATGTCTCTGACTTTACCCTCACTATTCTCTTGGATAGGTTCTGGGTCTTCGGGAACTTCTTCACTCTCATTTTCACCTTATTCCATGTCCGATTCCGAATCACTCGAAAGTTCTTCTTCTAACATTCTCTTTGTTTCTACAATAGTAAGCCTTCTTTCCCTAGACATTATGCAAAGTTAAAAATAAAATACAAACAGAAGTGGTCAGCTTCACTCAAACACTGAATATAAACTGATCTATAAACGTACAGGTAAGTTTGAGACATTGTATAGTTTGCAAACATAAAAACTTGACCTTGAAACCCCTATCCCCTTCCCTATCACCTCGTCATACCACTGACTACAATATCTTACTCTCCACCAGACGGCTCCAAATTAATCCCAGGCAGGGTAAGAGGGACCCAGGGGACCATCCTCTAAAGAATTCTATACAGACTGTACAAGGTGGGGCCTGAAATGCCCACCCATCCGGAATGCAATTTTATGAAAACTATGCAGTTTTATGTAAAACAAATTCCACGATTTTGAAGCAAATATGATATTCATTCATTCACAAACATTCTCTCAAAAAAAGTTTTAAAACTTCAATTTTTTAAAATGAGTTTTACAGGCCCGTCCGTCCGCAGAGTGTTAAACACGACAGACAATATCTACCAAATGACCACCTCTTGCAGCTCAACAGGCGTCCACTTTTTGTCAAAATTTTGGATGACATTTTGGCATAACCGTGACTATCTCAATCACATTCGTGTATTGTTCTTATAGATCTGGTTTTTCACGCAACCCCAAAGAAAATTGTCCAACGGTGTCAAATCACATGATCTTGGTGGCCAATTAATATCACCGTTTCTTGCAGCAACTCGTCCAGGAAATGTTACTCTGAATAAATCAATTATTTCATTAGCAGAGTGAGGTGTAGCGCCATGTTAGAACCACATATGGCCACTCCTGGAACCACTCCTGGCCAAATAGTGACTCGTTTAGGATTTCATTATTTCTCATGAATCAATCGTTAATTGTCCTTACCCCAAATACGACAATTTTGTTTATTAACATAGCCACCACTTTCAAAATGTGCCTCGCCTGAAAAGATGATTTTTTTTAAAGAATCGTCTGTTTGTTCGTTGACAATTGCACGTTTTGAATAATCTAGTGGCTTTAGTTCCTACGCTATTTCAACCGTACAGGTATATGCCTTCAGAGCTAAATCCTTTCGTAAAATGCGCTATTTTGTGGATTCACTCAGTCCACATTGTCGAACGGCGTATAATGGAAATTTCTAGGTCGTCAGCTACACCTTCACATACAGTACGTTTCAAGATATATCGTTGACCGATTGGCTGCAATAAACTCTTAACAACCCCTGCGGTAAGGAAACCTGGCAAAATTGCCAGAAACGTAAACAGGACCGGGCCAAATAAAGTAACAGGTAAAAGATAAAATTAATTTTATACCTGGTTTACGAGTTTCGAAATATTTTAGTTTAGTTCGCATTCTTTTTTTAAACAGTGCAGTTCTGTCATTTCGATCGTATTTTTTGTTATTCCAAACGTGCTAAAAATGTGGCGTTCTTGGCAAGATAATGATCATTGTGCCTCCGGTAGTGCTAATTTTAAAAGAAAACCTTTATCGCCCTTTATTAAAAATGTGTACGTTTCTTTATTGAACAGGGGGATTAATTTCAATGCAACCGCAGCAGAAAAGGGATAATTTAGGAATAAATTAGGAATAAATTGCGGTTTATTTCTGTGGACCAGAGATTTAACATAACTCCACAAAAAATAATGCAAGGGCATGAGATCGGGTGATCCTGGTGGTCAGTCGGCATTACCATTTCGCGAAACAACGCGTCCAGGAAACTTTTCTTGCAGCACACGATTTCCTTTATCATCTTTAAAAAATAAAGTCATATCGCACCAAACAGTGACATTATGAGGATAGATAGAGAAGAGATGAAATTGAGGATTTTGAATCGAGGATTTTCATCAGTCCAAATCTTGGCATTATGTTTGTTTACATAACCAATAAATCAGAAAGTTGCGGTTGCCTTCCAACTGCCAATTTACACAATGTCCTGAAAACAGAGCCTATGTGTGGTATTTACATTTCAAACAGTGTTGCCGGTATTACGTTTCAAAGTTCTTAGACTCTGATTAAAATATTCTTCACTTTTTATTTGTTTCAGATCCATTTATTTATGAAATCAGTTTTTTATCGTCCAAGGCTCTACCGGTGTAATAAAACACTTTTCAAGAGGTTTTTTATATATTTTGAAAATTTTCCTTATTGTTGCTTGTAGTGGCGGCTCGTGAGGGAAGGTGTTGGGGCGCCGACCCTCCAGCATTTACCACAGTAAACAACTTTTCAGAGCAAAACACCATATTTTATTTCCGTTCAGTTTCTTTCCTTTAACTCATTTTAAGATATTAAAAATTGAAATCTCCAAATGTAGACGAACGTCCGTCGACACATCACACCAAATAATGCGGATGAAAATTTCATCCTCTCGCCATAATTTTTACATTGTTGGTCGGACGTTTACCTCCAGCGATCGTTAGCCATGTCATCTTATCTCGTCGTTGGCGTTACATGTTTTGTTGGTTGCCAGAATTCGGGGGTTTAACTGCTTTCTAAAACATGCGATTTGGACGTCCTGCGTCCGAGCGTATCGGTAATTAGTTTTAAACGCTGATTTACAGGTACGAAGCGTTTGATATGTCTCGCGTCGCGTATTTCATTCACCTCGCGAATACTTATTTTGATTTGGGATTTGCTACGTGTGTACACACTTAGTAGTACTTTATAAATCAAAATAGTCAACTTTTAATTGCAAACAAACCTGAAGGTGTCTGATTTAAAATAGTTAACAATGACTAATTTAAGTTTGGAGAAGGTCAAGTTCAAAAAGAATGTAAAAATAGGATAAGTTTTAGTCGAAAATTTGGCAGTAAACTATATGTGAAAGTGTTTTGACGATAGAAAAAGAAGACTTCAAGACCACATTGGACATTTTATTCAATGCCCGAGATTTGTCAAAATGAAGACATTAAAGGCTGTTTAAAGGCAATACATTTTATTTTGAATATGGGACTAGATACAGTCCATAAAATTTCAATAGCACGAAAAGTAAAAAGGAGGATGAGGAAAGCAAAAAAAAATCTTCAGCAGCTTTATTTTCTTCTACGCCCTACCACGAATCACTTATGAACGCTAAGGTATCGAAAAAAGGAAATTACTTATTCTAGTATGAATTTAGACCATCCATATTACCAAACACACAATCCCCAACTAATAGAGAGACAACCTTCTTACAACACATAAATCTAAACATCATCAAATTGATTTATATTTTCATGGCTGCCTTGAGAGAAAGCTTAAACCGATACAGTCATCATTTGTTTTTTTTTTTTACTTGATTCGTTTTTAATGATACATCCTGTCTATAAATGACGAATGTTGTTTTTTCCATCGTCGTACTTTCATAGTACACGTTTTTTCGATATTTACCACAAACAGTGGACTAAATAACAAAAAAAAGAAGAAGAGGACGCAACACATGAAGATACGGGTTGGAAATAATATCGAATGTCTCGTATGCACTGGAAATGTGATACTTTTTGGTGGCAGGTGGCTTGATGTTATTCAGTGGAGCATCAATAACAAAATCCTTATTATCGAGGCTATGAAATGCAGAATCAGAAAAATATTTGTCATTTGATGTTCAGAAAAACTTAATGTTTATGTACAAACGAGAGTTGCTGTTTATGCATCCGGAATAATAAATAAAAACAAATATTTATCATTGAAAATGGTTTTATTGTTTTTCGAAATATTTTCCGCAATGATTGGTACATTTTTGTATACGTTTGATACGTATACGTATACGATTGAGGTATCTCCAAAATATGCATGCTGAACGCATCAACCGCTTCTTCTGGCGTCGAAAATCATTGACCATGTAGTTTATTCTTCGCGGACGGAAACAAAAAGAAATCATTGGGTGGCAAATCAGGACTGTACGGTGGATAACCCATCAATTCGATGTTTTGACCTGTCAAATACTGAGTTGTTCGATCCGATGTGTGAAAGCTCGTGTAGTCATGGTGAAGGACAATCCTGCGTCGCTGGTTGTTTTTTCTTGGCAAACAAGTGGTTGTGAACAATTCAGAATTGACCGTTCTATGATTCTCTAGTGATCTCGACTCCACTCTGGTTTGGGTTATGTTGAAAAACATATACAATCCACTGCTGTTTACTTTCGGGCTTATACGTATAGATCTAAGAATCGTCACCTGTGTACGAGTTATACACGAGTTTTGACGTACCACGATTGTATGTTTTGAGCATTTCTTTGCACCAATCCACACGAGCTTTTTTTTGAGCGATTGGCAAGTTGGCAAGTTCTAGCCAGTTTTGTTATATCGTATTATCAAATCAAAATTCATTAACAGTTGAAAAAATATTCAATTCGGATTTCAATTTAAATAATTCACGATCTTTACGGAGTTTCGAAAAATGTATTAATGAAAATTTATAAGAAATGGAATGATCTACAAAAAAAGGTCGAATATCATTTTTCGGTAAAACTGATAGTTTCGTCGAAAAATTGAAAAAATATAAAAAATTATTATCCATTCAACCTTAGCCTCGAATAACTTTTGAAAAAGTAAATTTATTGAAAATTTATGATACCTTTTTTGAAAAACGCTCAATTTCCGACAAAGAAACATAATAGTCTTTCCACAGTAATGTTCCGCTGAAGAGCTATAAAATTCCAAAATAAAAAAAAATCCTATGTTATTTAAATGGAAAATTGACATTTTCGTTGCGGCACATCTTAATGTCTTAATATTAATATTTAGAGCTCTAACTTTCACAGTATGTTTTTTTCGCCATTTCTAATAATATTTTCGATACCTTTAAGAAAAAAGAAAAAAAGGGTTTTTTTTTATTAAAATATATATATATATATATATATATATATATATATATATATATATATATATATATATATATATATATATATATATATATATATATATATATATATATATATATATATATATATACACTAAACTGGACATCGAGATATGCTTCTTTGAACCAACTCAACAGTACCACAATTGTTTCTCTCTTTCTCTTTCTTCGCGATCGCAGAAGATTTATTGAATACGGCCAAACGTCTGAATGATATTAATGGTGGTTAAAATAATAGAATGCCATATTAAAATAGGAGTCAAACTGTGAGGTACGCCCACGGCACAAGGTGATGTTACGTTTTTTTATCTGTTCTTTTCTTTGGTTGTCGAATCGTCGTGTTACATTTGACCAGACGGTTCTTTTCGGGCATTCGTCGACGGTCGATTGTCGTCCTGAAGTTTGAGCTTTTTATCCGTCGTGATGGTAGAACTCTACGGGTGGCCAAACACGAAGAGATGGATTTTTGTCAATTTTATTGAGTTCATTTGTATGTTGTACTTGATAGAAAGTTTTCGAAGATTGGAAGTTGTATGTGAACATTAGAGGAGACACACATATACGGTCCTAACCTGTGGTATCGAAATTCGAGCTCAACAAACAAAACCAAAAGCATTCTAGGAATAGCAGACGTGAAAACTTTCAGAGCAATAGCGGGACAGACGACATACAATTTAAGAGAACTCTTCATTCGCTATTTTTCTCCGTTTTAAAAATCGTAGAGCACATTTAAAGTCAGATAATCTGAGCAACCACTGTATACAAACTAGTCGAGAGATCAGGAGCGGCTCGTGGGTTTTTAAAGTGGGAGGGCGTAGAAGAAAATATTGCTGCTGAAGATTTTTTTGCTTTTCCCTTCCTCCCTTTTACTTTTCGTTCTATTAAAACCCTATACCGCAGGTAAAATATGGTGTTTTGCTCTGAAAAATTGTTTACTGACATACATGCTGGAAGGGCGGCGCCCCAACACCTTCCCTCACGAGCCGCCACTGCGAGAGATGGTGTCAAAACTTTACCTGACAATTAGATATATTGCTACCAACTTACTAGGCCTGGCGGTTAATAATTCGTATTTTTTTCTTATAAATAAATTCGTTTAATCTGGAAGAAAGGTTTTTTTTAGGTAAAAATCTCCGAAAGAAATCTCCGAAAAGAAAGGTTCTTCGAGATTAAATTATTGGTTATTCAAAGTGTTCACCATCGCAACTGCACATTTTCCCCATCTTTCTGGCAATTTGTGGATATCCTTCCAGAAAAACCGTACATTTTTTTAGGTTATTCAGTCGTTAAGCAATTTTTTGACATCGCCGTCATACATATAATTCGGTTTCACTCTCACTGTCACTTTGATCTGCATTAATAATAAGTGGTTCTATATTATTAGTAATTGATACATAGGAATTTTCTGTTTAATTAACATGGTTAATCGAATTAATGCAACTTTCTTTGGGAATACTATCCACAAACTTCCTAATTAATGTTGCAGAACTTGCACTTAGAGTCGAAGGAATGTTTTCTGCTCTAACATTGGATTTTACCTGATGCTACATATGCACAATTGGATTAAAAATACAGTAATATGGGGGAAGGCGTAAAACCGTATGTCCCATATCGGCAGCAATGGCATCACATACATATTCCTTTTTAATATTAATATTTCTAATTATAGATTAGAAATGTTTCTAGATCACATTTTTATATGTATTTTCGAAGTATATATCGTTGTTTAATATTTAGTTCTGAATTTCCAATTTAGTGTTATTTGCATTAGAAACTTTTTTTGGCGGTTATGATAACTAGTATTTTCCATTACAATTACGCTTTCATTAAGCACATTGAGATAATATTCTCCGGAGATCAGTTCTGCTGCAAAGAATGTTGGTTTCATCTTTTTTTAATCGCTGTTGCAATGAATACAATGTAGACACAGTTTGCTCTTCATACATAGCATACATTTTGTTTCGAATTAAGAATTTGTCACTACGGGAATCACTACGGACTTTTGTGACTTTAATTGGCTTGGTCACAATATTTTTAACTGTAGACAACGGAGTTTTCGTCAATGAAGACGTTTCTGCTGCGGCTGTATTTACATTAAGCCCCCTATTCAATAAACATACACTTTTTTAATAATTTGCTTAGCACCGGGCGAGAAATGTTTTGCTTTAAAATTAGCACGACCGGAGGCCCAATGATCATTATCTTGCCAAGATTGCCACATTTTTAGCACGTTTGGAATAACAAAAAATACGATCGAAATTATAGAACTGCACTGTTTAAGAAAAGAATGCGAACTAAACTAAAATATTTCAAAACTACTAAACTAGGTATAAAGTTAATTTTATCTTTTACCTGTTACTTTATTAGGCCCGGCCCTGTTTACGTTTCTTGCAACTTTGTCGGGTTTCGTTACGGCAGGGGTTGTTAAAAGTTTATTGCAACCAATCGGTCAACGATATATCTTGAAACGCACTATACAAGAAAAATTAACCTTTTTACTTTTTTTGAATGAATTTTTACTTTTTGAATGAACAATTCCCGATATTTTTTTAATAGAATGTAGACAATCTCCAGTATGACTTTCTCGAAGTGCGAAAAGATTTGGAAACAAAAAAAGAGCGCTAAAATCGTTATGTAACTTAATACATGATATTTATGTAAATTATAACCGTCGTTGATGTATAACCGATATTTTATCCACATCACGAACTAACCCTAAATCTTTCAGTCTGACTGACATTTGGTTAATTGAATCATGCAAATATTCAACAAAAATAATCAGATATCTCGCAAATTTATCTCCATTTTTTTGTATTTAAATCCTGTTGTAATGTCGTGAGGTTGCACCAATTAAATGACAAGCGCTATACCGTCAAACAGTCTAAACAAAATATTGACGAATCAAAAAATATTTGAAAAAAAATTAACATATTAAGCACTTGTGTACCAGATCATTTAAGCACTTGTGTATTGTAAACATTAAACTAGTTAAAAATATAACGTGCTGATCTCCATCTACAAAACAATATGTAATAGGTGTTTCGGTTAATAATGACATTTCAATTTGAATCAACTTGATTAACTGAAGGCAAATCAAAACGAATCTAAACGTAAATATTGTAAAAATCATAGGAATTATTAATATATAAATAACACTAGTTTACAGGGTTTTTATACCCCAGCTGAGAGCTGTTAATTATTGTTTATTTAGGTAAGAGTTATCCAGAAAAGTAATTCTGTCAGGTCTGCTTTTAAAAATATTTATTTACTTATAAATGGAAAAAATCTTAGTATGAATAATAAAAATGGCTAATTTTCACCTTCTTTTTAGTTTTTTTGGATCGGTTTCTCTTCTAATGGACCAGTAATCCCCTAACATGTTTTCATCCCAAAATCCTTGATGTCGTTCTTCGAATCTTTAAATTTTGGTGAAAACGTTCCACCTGTTGGTCACTCATACCTCCTAAGTTTTCAGGGAAAAAAACTCAAATGCCAGTGCAGGAAATTAATCTTCAATGTAATGTTCACTGCCATCTGTTGAAAATTTTTCAATAAATCAGCAACACAATCTTTATAATTTTTACTTTGTTTGTTTCCCAAAAATTCTTCGACAACCATTTTGAATGACTTCAAAGCAGCTTTTTCATTAATAGATAAAAGGGTTTCCTTGAAGAGAGAAATCGTCAGAATCACTAAAAATCAATTTAACTTCAACATTACTTTCATTGTTATCTTTTCCTATAGTTTGACTCGAATTATCCGGACAAATTGGATATGGAAGATCCTGCGAATGTGAAATTGGCTTAATAACAGACGGAATTTTGGCATATACAACATTAGCCTTATTTTTTGTATTATATCCCACTGTCTTCGTAAAACAAAAGTAACAGTCATTTTGATGATTACCAGATTTTCTCCATAACATTGGTGAACCAAATAGAAGGTAAACGTTATCTCCTGATAACGTTTACCTGAAGTAAAACTATTCTACAGCTTTCACAAAACACATGATGCACTCACTTTTTATGTCGGTTCGCAACAGGGAATCCAAAATAATAAAGATGTGCACTTTTTAACGAATCTACAATGGGACTTCTTTATTTGAAAATATAAACTGTCGACAAACGTAGCAAAAACTTTGTAGATCAGAACTATATTTACACTTTCTATTCGATATTTTCATTCAATTTGAAATAATATATTTGTTGTCTGAATCGAATAAATAACTATTAAACTGAAGTCACCACGTAAGGTAGTTGAAAAAATGATTTGACTATAGAAAAAAAGATGTGAGGCGATAGAAACACTTTTAGGTTTAAGGAAGGTAGATTATCATATTTATATAAATTTCTTTCAGGGTATATAAAAAGTTAAAATTTGTAAACTAGTGTAATCATTATTAATCCAACACATATTTTTGCTCTAAAAGAGCAACTAATAGAAAATCACTATGAACTTTCCCGACAACCCATTATTTCTGATACAGTCAGAACTACCATCGACCTTATGTCAAGAATTTCACAAATTATTTTCATTTATAACAATGCAATAAGAAAATATTATTCGTATAACAATACTTCATCAAAAATAACTGCCAGATGCATCATATTGCCACACCCCTTCACCCATCGATCATGAAGGGTTGAATATTATTTCCTTCTCCCTTTGTGTCTTTTTTTTCAAATGAAAGAAGCTTAGATGATAACACTACCGATACTTTGCGAAAAAGAAGACAAACACTTTGCTACATGCCTGTTTGAATTAGGGGGATGTTTTTCAAAGGGATTTGATAATTTAATTATACATTGAGAATGGGGTTGATTGGAAAAAAGAGGGTGTCACTTTCAAAAGGCACAAGTGTTCTGAGATTAGCAGTATATACTTAACCTTATGGTCAGAAAACCTCTATATATACATATATATATATATATATATATATATATATATATATATATATATATATATATATATATATATATATATATATATATATATATATATATATGGGTGTCTATATATGTATATTTATAGGTATCCGAAAAAAGATGGTAATATTTTCGAAACGGTTTACGCCTAAAGTCGTGAAATTCGGTATTCTTCAATAAGTTGGAATAGGAAAACTTTTTTCTGTTAATAATTGAATATTTTAGCCAGGGGCGTCACATAGAGGCGCCTCCTTAGTAAATGCTGCCATAACTTTTTTGTTTGTAATATTTTTGATTTTTTTAAAATTTGTATAGATTTGTAGATAAAAAAGGATCTCTTATTTCATCTCGTTAGGATAGATCTTTCAGTTTTCCAGAAAACTGATTTTTTTCTAAATCTATGCACGATTACATGGATATCGAAATGCATCTTAATTAGGCACACTTGTACGAAAATATTTATTAAGTAGCCAACAATAACAATGCTAAATACTATTAAGGATTTAGCATTTATTCACAACAGATGTTGAAAATGACCTCCATTCATCTTTATGTACCCTCTAATTCTTTTCTTCGTAGAAGCTCTTGCCGAAAATACCAGGCCTGTATTTGATATAATCACAAGCAGTAAATACACGTTGCTGCAATTCCTCTACAGTGTCTATCGGGATAGCATAGACCAATGCCTTCAAGTATCCCCACAGAAAGTAATCGAGAGGATTTAAATCTGGGGAACGTGGTGACCAATGCACTGGTCCACCACGTCTTATCCATCGTCCTGAATATAACCGATCTAAATGTGCTCTTACATTTACAGAGAAATGAGGTAGAGCCCCATGCATAAAAACATGCCATATCTGAACTTCCATTAGGTCTGCCATATCTGAACTTCCATTAAACTGGATTGTTTGTGGTAGGTCATCAGGCTTTAAGGCTTGAACTTTCTGCAAATGATATGGATAGAGCGCTTGCTCTCTAACAATTTCCAACACGGTACTTTTAGGAATGCCTTCTTGAGCCACAATTCGTCTGACACTTATTCCTGGGTTTTCTGCTACATTTTTCCACAGTTATGTTTGGAAGGCATGAAAGATCCCTTTTCGCATAATCTCCTATGCAGGTTTGTAAATATTTCTGTACACGGAAGTTATCTCCTGGGAAAAGCCTCTGCATACAATCTTCTAGCTTTACACGCATTCCCAGTCGCCTTCCCGTACATAAAATGCATATTCGTGATTTCTTCGAAAGAATAATGGGGCATTTTACAGTTTAAAAATTACAAATTTAGACTTTATTGCGTAAATGATCCAGTTTTACGAAACATCAAAGACAAATATTAACAGTGTCAGCCGCCTACTTAATTATTAAGATGCATTTCCAGATCCATGTAATCCTGCATCGATTTAGAAAAAGTCAGTTTTCTGGAAAAATTAAACGAGGTAGAGCTGCTTTAAGATGCAATTTTTGGGATATGTTTATAGGTACTTTTTTATGTTTTAATCCCTAGAGTCACCTCCCAAAATGTCTCGGAAGTTATTTCCGGACACCCTGTATATACACTCAGTGTACTTTCCTAAATTTAACAGACCATTCCATCATTCTTCATTCCTTCACCTTTTGAAGGAAAAAAGGTCCTTACAATAAGGGTCAAAAACCTAAGTGTTTCCTCGAAAACACATTGCAAAGTTACTAAATCGCCAATCCAAAAGCTATGATGTATTTAAAGGGCTGACATACCCCTCCGCGCGCTGAAAACCGAGTAAATTTGAAAAATTATTATAAAGGTATATGGTGAAAAAATAATTAAATTCTAGATTTCACATTTTTTATTAACTTTTCAACTATAACAAAAATAATTGTTTTGATGAAAACTATGGCGCGTCCTTATCGACATCATAACTTCACCAAAAATTATCCAATATGCAAAAATAAAAAAAAAATCTTGTAAAATAATGTAGTATTTTTTTCAAAAATAAAGAAATTACAGTATTTCAAACTTTAGGATGCAATTTAAACAAAGAAAGTGTTTTTTATGGTTTTATCTGCAATCTCTTGTCAATTCTAGCTTCGTTTATGGATTGAATTGATTACTTTTTTTTTAATTGCATACTAAATTGCATGTCGACAAAGGGGCGCCATGATTTTTATCAGTTCATTTATATCTTTAACACTTATAATATCTTTAACACTATAATCTTTATAATAATTTTTCAAAATTATTCGGTTTTCAGCGCGCGCAGGGGAATGTGAGCCTTTAAGCAAATTATGTAAAAGCATAATTGGCAAATAATAAATTGGATATTATTTAACAAATAAACTAATGGAAATTCATAAAATAATTTTTGAAAAATTCCGAATCAGCTAAAACGTAGCAGCGTCGCTTTGACTAATTGAGATATTGTTAAGAAGCAAATAATAGAACAACAACGATAAACAAACAATAATAAAACAAAAAAAGTAGAAAAATATTTAACTTTAAAATGAACTTTCCCAAAGCAACGGATAAATCAATTATCTGATGAAAATTGTTAAAACATTTTTTTTTAATAAAAATCACGAATGAATGTGACAACGTCGCATTGACTAACTGGGATAATCACCACGACAAAGAGTGTTATTACAAAATGCCGACAAAGATTATTGTAATGTATGTCAGTGCATGTATTTAAGTTCCATTTAAAATATGTTTTCTATACAAAATGCTTCTTGTTTACTGAGAAGCTCTCCAAAATTCTAAAGGGTCGGTGCACATTTTCGGGTAACGATACCCAGAAAGGGTATAGTGTAGAAAAAGTAGATCAAACTATGAGTATGCCGAGGCCTTTCATGTTTCTACATCGCAACCAAACATTAACAATTCTTTAAACCACCCTGTAATTCAACATAAAAAATGAAGGTTCCTAAGTTTGAATAAATCACTAATCACATGTATATCCAGAGCTCCAGATACGACGTATTTCTGATTCAGATAAACATAAAACGAAAAAATATTTTCATCGTCCAGCAAAACGTCTGACGACGTCATCGTCTCAGCTTCTTTTTCAACAATCTGTGGAAGATTATGATGAATAGTTTTTTAATCATGTTTAAACAGTTTCAACTGGGATAATCACCACGACAAAGAGTGTTATTACAAAATGCCGACAAAGATTATTGTAATGTATGTCAGTGCATGTATTTAAATTCCATTTAAAATATGTTTTCTATACAAAATGCTTCTTGTTTACTGAGAAGCTCTCCAAAATTCTAAAGGGTCGGTGCACATTTTCGGGTAACGATACCCAGAAAGGGTATAGTGTAGAAAAAGTAGATCAAACTATGACTATGCCGAGGCCTTTCATGTTTCTACATCGCAACCAAACATTAACAATTCTTTAAACCACCCTATAATTCAACATAAAAAGTGAAGGTTCCTAAGTTTGAATAAATCACTAATCACATGTATATCCAGAGCTCCAGATACGACGTATTTCTGATTCAGATAAACATAAAACGAAAAAATATTTTCATCATCCAGCAAAACGTCTGACGACGTCATCGTCTCAGCTTCTTTTTTAACAATCTGTGGAAGATTATGATGAATAGTTTTTTAATCATGTTTAAACAGTTTCAACAGAGATCCCAAAGATGCAATACGCCTTAACAATACTCGTATACAAGTATAAAATTCTCCCACACTAATTACCACGGAGGTAAAAGTTAAGACTATAAAGTTGGTAATTACCTAGTTCACTTATTAAAATTAATTATGTTACAATAAATAATTGCCGAGGATTAGAAAAAAATTACGCTGTTTTTTCTTTCACACAGTTGCAAACTAGAATGGCTTGCTGTAAACCGAGCTGTAATTTTCAATTTGCACTCATTGTGATGAAAAGAAACACTTTCCCTATTTATTTTGTTATATTCTTCGTAATATTAGGGGTATAGTCCGTTTCAGGATATTTCGTTGCCCTTCAGCAAAACGATAATTGGCCCGATAAATCTCAATAAAAACATGCCTAGTTTCTTAAAAGTCACCAGAGCCGGAGTGATTTAACTTCTGGATAATTTTGGGAAATATAAAATGTTGTTAAATTATGATTAATTTATTATTATTATATATGACTAAAATATTGTTTATAGGTTTGTGTATTTTGAATTTATTAGTACAATAAAAATACATAAACAAATAAATGTGTCTATTAGCACATTAAAAATTGTAACTTAAATTTAATTATACATTTAATTCGGTTTCTCTCTTACTGTCACTTTGATCTACATTGATAATAAGCGGTTCTTCGGAGAAATGTTTTCTGCTTTAACAATGGACTTTACTTGATGCCACACATGCTCAATTGGATTAAAAATACAGTAATATGGGGGAAGGCGTAGAACCATATGTCCCATATCGGTAGCAACATTATCACATACATATTCTTTTTTAATATTACATATCTTTAATATTTCTAGATCACATTTTTTAGTATTTTTGTTTAAGTTAAGTATTTTTGAAGTATATATCGTTTTTTAACAAAAAGTTCTGCTATGGTGTCATCTTGATAGTCCAAAGATGAATGTTTAATATATTTGGGGACAACCGTAAACAATTTAGAACCCATCCATCCTCGGAACCAGCATGTATAATTGTAATAATTTTTGCCTTGTTTACTGGTGCTTTGGTTTGGCATTTTCTTGATGTATCTACCAATCCTTTTGCTGGCGTCTCTTGTGTAATCGAACCATGTTTCATCAATGGGACGATTTTATAATCTGTATTTTTTTATAGAGTTTAAGTAGTCAAACCGCCATCGATGCAATCGTTGTGATTCCATTAATATTTGTCTTTTATTAATGGTCCGATATGCAAAACCCATTAGAGATAATATTCTCCGGAGACTAGTTCTGCTGCAGAGAATGTTGGTATCATATTTCCTTAGTCGCTGTTGCAATGAATGCAATGAATGCAATATCGTCAACACATTTGCTTTTACTAGAATCGATATGGACTTTTTTGGCTTTAATTGGCTTCTTCACAATATCTTTAACTGTAGACAACGGAGTTTTCATTAATGACGACGTTTCTGCTGCGGCTGCATTTACATTAAGCCCCCTATTCAATAAAGAAACACACATTTTTAACAATTTGCTTATCATCGGGTGATAAATGTTTTCAATGATCATTAGCTTGCCAAGAACACCACATTTTTTGTGGTGGAAATGGAATGCAACAAAACGTTTGGAATAACAAAAAATACGATCAAAATGCATTGTTTAAGAAAAGAATGCGAACTAAACTAAAATATTTCGAAACTACTAAACCAGGTATAAAATTAGTTTTATCATTTTACATGTTATTTTATTAGGCCCGGGCCTGGTTACGTTTCTTGCAACTTTGCCGGGTTTCGATATGGCAGGGGTTGTTAAGAGTTTATTGCAGCCAATCGGTCAACGATATATCTTGAAACGCGCTTTATCTACTGTTAATAATAACTCAGCTTAATATTTACGGTGATTTTTTAGAGCGTGCGAACTTTAAATTCACACAAAACAACAATTATATAAGATGCCTTGAAACTATTTATTTTATGTGAAATAACATTCAATGGCATTAATGTTTGAAAACAATTTCGGACAAATGTTCGACGCGGCTACTTCAGATAAAACGCATCTGTCAATTCAATTTCCGATCGCTTTTTCAAGCAATTGTGATCTTATGTCCGCCATTGTTCCAATTATGTTTGTTGTCAAGGCGTCACTGGTTGCTGGTTGATCGGCATAGACCAAAGATTTAACATAACCTCAAAAAAAAATTGAAAGGCTTTAAATTACACCTTGGTATCCAATTAACAGGTCCTTTCCTCGAAATAATTGTGTCACCGAATGGTTCCCCAATGTCGATTGTAGCGTTGGCTGTATGACATGTGGAGTCGTCCTCTTAGAACCACATCTCCAGATCAAATTGTCCACGTGGCCGAATAACAAAGCCTAACTTTCTGCGAACAGCGACGAATTGTTAAATTTGGATCTGTATCAACACTGCCCGCAAAAGCGCGATATTTTCTTCGAAACGCACAATTTTTTGTCTTGTTTTTGTTTTAATATCGAGCAGCTTTCGGAATGTATCGATAATTCGACGAATACGTACAGTTCAACCAACATAACTTGATCGCAAAAGAAAGAGTGAGAAGATCACTGTCTAATAGACAGTGAACGGAGAATTCCTCAAATTTACAGTACTTAATCATTGTTAATACTACGAATGCACTGCTTCGAATAAGCTGTCGGGTGTCCAAACCTCGGAGGCCAAGCTATGTTGATTAAGCTGTAGCTCGGTTGGACGATTATGTGCACCATAAAATACTTTATACCAAACAGACAAACCTCGATTATTCAGATCCACATTACCATTTTCTCTTGCCGCATTTGCCAAGTCATACACTTTTAATTTTTTCGTTATTTGATTTTCTCTTCATCCATTAACTTTCAATATTTTTATTAATTTTGCTACCATCAACCAACTAACATTGTAATTTGGAAATTTAATTAAATTTGGTATCTCCATTGCTGTTATTCAGTGGAGTACCAATAACAAAACCCTCATCATCAAGGCTATAAAATGCAGAATCAGAAAGATATTTGTCATTTGATATTCAGATAAACTCAATGTTTATTTACATACAAGTCTTACTATTTATGTATCCATAATAATAAATAAAAAGAAACAATCAGAAATAAAATCTCAAACATTCTAAGCAATTACAAAAATAAACTATAAGACTCCAACAAAAAAATTGCATTTTTAAATATTATTTACAAGAAGCTAAATCTGTTTTGTCACAACATCCCTTACTATATATACTTTTAGCTGAAAAAAGCAATAAAAGCATTGAAATGGAAAAAGAAAAAGATAACCAAAAAATAATAAATTTACTTAATGATTCTACAACCTATAAAAAGAAACCATGACCAGAAAACATGACCTTACTAATAAAATACAAAGTAAAATAAATAATCTTTTAAACAAAAAATTAAAAAGTAAAAGTTAAATAAAAGTATGTTGACAAAAAATTAAAAAAATAAACTAATACGCCACAACGGTCATCCTCCATACATATATGGTTTACCAAAATTACACGAAGAAAATATTCCATTTAAATCCATCGTAAGTACAACTGAATCTCCCACAAATGAAATATCGAAATATTTATCAAACCTAGTAGGTAAAACAGAATATCATATTAAACACTTTTAAGAGAATTTTATAATATCATAAAAAACAAAAATATACCAGAAAATCACTAGTATCATTTGATGTCTCCTTATGTACAACTATTCCAATCGAATTGGCAATTAATAGCATTAAAGAAAAATGGAAAATAATTAAAACATATACAGTCATTCCAGCCCTGAAAACGAATTTATTGTCAATATACCTTATACAAATTCAATATACCTTAAATAAATTCAATATATTCAATAACAAATTAAAATTTACTTATAAAGAAGAAAAAAAAATGAAACAACAAATTTTTTGGATATTATATCACGTGTGATTAGGATGACAATATCAAAACATATTGGTATACAAAACCAATATGGGCTGGAAGATATCTTAATTTTAAATCTTATACGCCAAATAAATATAAAAAAGTGTTGATAATTATTTAATTGATAGAGCTAATATTTTAACTAATCCAAAAAATAGACCAAAATATATAAATAAAATCAAAAAACAAGATAATAACTGTCAAAAAAATTCTACGAACCGGTGATTGAAAATAGAATACATAGAATATATAACAATAATAGCATAACAAATAAACCTAAAAATGAAAATTACATACCTTTACCATATATACCAGAAATAAATAATAAAATAAAAAAAATTCTTAAACCATATAATATAAACAAAGCAGAAATATCCAAAAATAGTACTAAACAAATATTTACAAAATTAAAACCACAAACATCCAAAATGGGATAAACAAATTTAATTTACAAAATCGATTGTTTAAATTGTCCAAGCTCATATATTGGCCAAACTAAACAATATTTAAAAAACAGAATAAATTAACATAAAAAAAAACATTAGAAATCTAGAACCAAACGTACGTAACTGTCCTTTCAAGACATGACATGGATAATGAACATAACTTTAATTTTAACGACATAAAAATTTTAGATTGTGAAAAACAATATAAAGGAAATGATTTATATAAAAAAACAAATAATACCATTGTGAAACATCATGTGAAAAATCCAAAATTGTTAGGTTATAATAAAAAACAAAAACTATAAAGGTGAAAAAATTGTTAAATATATAAAAGTCAAAAATGTATCAATTCAGAAATGATACAGATAATTTAAGTTGTATGTATAATGACATCATTAAATAATAAATTTTCATTATTTTTTTTTTATTTTTGCATCTAATACCGTGAAAAAATCTTACAACATTTTTAGGTTATAATAAAAAGCAAAAAATATAAAAGTAAAAAATTGGTAAATATATCAAAGTCAAAAATGTGTCAATTGAAAATTGGGAAAAAAAATCATTTAAAAAAGATTGGGAAATTAATTGTTCAATTAGATATAGTAGGTTTTTAGATATAAATTTGTATTTTTATAAAAATAATGTATGTTGTAGAGTTGTTCTGAAGATGGTTTGTTATTAAGCTGAAACGTAAACAAAACAATAAAAATATAATAATTTAATAACTGACCGAAAATTCCAAAAAAAATAAAAAATAATAATAATAAAAGAAATATTAATCATTGAAAATGGTTTTATTGTTTTTCAAAAAATTCTCCGCGATGATCAATACACTTTTGCATAAGTTTGAACCAATTTTTATAGCCCTTTTTCCATTCCGATTGAGGTATCAACCGCTTCTTCTGGCGTCGAAAATCGTAGGCCACGTAGTTTATTCTTCCCGGACGGAAACAAAAAGAAATCATTAGGTGCCAAATCAGGACTGTACGGCGGACCCATTAATTCGATGTTTTGACCGGTCAAATCTCGAGTTGTTCGTTCCGATGTGTGAGAGCTCGCGTTGTTTTTTTTATTATTTCTGGCAAACAAATAATTATGTACCATTCAGAATTGATCGTTCCACGATTCTCTAGTGCTTCGTTGTGCTCTATTTGCTTCGAAGTGCTTCTTAGGCGAATAACTTTTTTTGGATTTGGCTCATTTTGAAAGATCCCCATACATTCGACTGCTGTTTACTTTCGGGCTCATACTCACCTGTGTAGATGTTATACACAATCTTTGACGCACCACGATTGTATTTTTTGAGCATTTCTTTGTACCAATCGACACGAGCCTTTTTTTGAACGATTATCAAATTATGCGGAATCCAATGCGCACAAATCTTTGCACGGCTAAATGTTCATATAAAATTGTGTATGCTTGTCATACTAATACCCAGGGATGCCTCGATCTCACGTTATGTTACCTGACGATCTTACTTTATCAGTTCGCGCACAGTATGGATGTTTTCTAGCACAACAATCGATTTTGGGTGACCTTTTTTAAATTCGTCCGTGAGCGAACGGCGGCCACGATTGATTTCACTAAAGCAGTGATATACAGTGGTTTTAGATGCTGCTTCATCGCCAAAAGTCGAAGTGAGTTGATCGATGAACTGTTTTTCCATTTTTTGACTGAGATGAAATTTTCAAATGACAAAACAACACATATAGCATCCGAATTACAAAACGCTCTGAGTACGAAAACAGTAAACAATGTCAAATTTTATGATGTATATATCAGATGGCGCCTACCATAAATAGAAACCCTCGTAAATACCAACTAGAGTGGAACTTCCTGAACTACCCTATATTTCGTTTTTTTATATCAACGATTACTTGTGTAGTAACCGTTATTCGGCGCCACGGTGTACCCTACATCGACTGTTTTTTTCTTGTTCCTATTGTTCGGGAGAGTGCGGATTCTCCGACAACGAACGCACCGATGCCCTATCGGATAAAATCGATTGAATATCGACCAATTGCGCATCGCACTCGTGATGGGAATCAAATCGGTATTGCTATCCCGGCCATCTGCGATATGGCAAGTGGGCGGAGCTTGAACGACTTTTGCTTTTCCCTCGATGGTTGATGGTATCAAACCATTAGCCATAATCTGTTTCAAATGTCACGGTACTTGATGGCCTATGGGGCTGGTACCTAGCTCTAACTTCGTCCCATCTTTTAACATCGAACGTATTAAGTAAAAAATAATAGGGATACCCATAAGTAACGTTTTTTTTTAAATTTTATAAACGTTGCCATCTAGTGACGAACATGAAACTTTATATAACAGTACCTATATTCTAGTTAACCCTCAAGAGAAGCTGAAATAGAAGCTGTGCTTCCCGGTTCAGGAGCACATGGGTATGCCTCTGATTATTAATATCTTTCGATTAAATTATCCAATTTAATATATTTTTTTAATTTAAACCTCTATCAGTATAGAAAAAGACTGTATCTATAGAATGTTCCAAAAAATAATAGTATTCCTAATACCATCGAAAAAATCAGCAAAAATAAAAAAAATATTAAAATGAGGTGTTCTATTCAAACTATCATATCTAGGCGAAATTAACAGATAAAAACTTCTTCCAACGGCATTACTTACAGTAGTTTCAAGCTACTTGTTACATAATTTAGTTTTATTTTAAAAAATATATTTACTTAGTTAGGTAAAGTTCACTGGTATGATGCTCTTCAAAACCCGATTCGGTCTCGCTTTCACTCTCTTTGTCGTCGAAAATATCAGCTGCCTCATATAACGCTTCTACTTGAGACGCACAGCGAGTACGAGAACGCGTGTTCATTTCGAGCTAAATAGAAAATGAAAGAAACTGATAAATAAATGTTAAAAAAATCAAAAATTTAAGTTTTCAATAACAATACTATAGAAAATATAATATTTATGATTTACTTACCACAAACTGTGTCAAGATCGAAAAGAAAACACTATTTGTGTAAAAAGGTTATTTAACGGTTTTTATTTATTGATAAAACACTGGCTCAAAAACAGCATTGGGTGGTGATGAACATGCGTTGTTCATTTTGAGCTAAATGGAAAATGAAAGAAACCGATAAATAAATGTTAAATATATTAAAAATCAAAGTTTTTAATAAAAATACTATAGAAAAGAACAAGATCGAAAAAAATACACTTTGTGCAAAAACAGCACTGACACACCAATAGTACTGGGTGGCCTATATCCATAGATATACCCTACGGTCGCTTATATTCTTGTTAGTATTCACATCTTAAGATGGCTATACTCGGGGATCTGTAGTAGGGATAGTATATATTATTACCCCACCCCAAAGTCATCCCCTCAACGTGGCCATTTATAAGAGAAAAACACTTTTAATTCACCCCTGGGTATCCCTTATTCAGTGCTTCTCTTAAGGGTTAAATATCTTGATATTTAGAGCAAAGAGCAAAGTGTGGATAACTTCCATGTTAAACCTTTGATGCTTTATGAATTTCGAAAGCATAACAGACAATACCTCTAATGCAATTAAAGCTATTTATCCAGGTACCTTGAATAACAGAACAAGTAAAAAAAAAATGAATGGTGATTTCAATCTTTTTGATGGTATAAAATACGAAAGACCTGTTCAATTTGTTGAGGATCTGTTACTGGCTGCAATTGAAGCTAATTGGTGTTTAAAACAAGTGTACAAAATATTAAGAGAAGAAATGTGAGTGGGTCGAAAATAAAATTCCTCGTGTAACCATCTGCAGTTCATCTTTGCCCCCTTTTGTTGTAAAAAGTGTTTCTGTCAATACAGTGGGACTTTACAGAAAATGGAATTTTGAAAAAAAAATTGTCATAAATGGAATGATCATATCTAAATTTTATAATAAAAGCTATTTTTATTTTTTTTTCTTATAATTAAAAAGTTGATATAACTTTTGAAAATATAATTTTAAACCTAGTACCGATGGCGCCCCGACAGTTCCCGAAAAAACCCGAGCACGTGTGATGTCACAATGTTTATTTCTTCTCAATATTAAAGACAGCTGATACGAGCGTTTTCGTTTTTAATCATCTTATTCCTGTTATTATCATCAGTGTATTAATAAATTTATTGAAAATGTCAAATTAATTAGTTATCGTATCTGTTTCGTACCATTTTGTACTAATGCTACAAAAACAATTCACGAAAAAATGCTTTTTACTGTGCTACAATATTATTATTTATAACATTACATCAATTTTTTTATGTTTGAGTATTTATTACCTGCTGAAGCTGCACAATCGTGACATTGAGTGTTTTAGTTTTTTATTAATAATTAAGGTAACTGTATAAGCTTTACTCAGAACTTTATGTTCTGGGCATACACGTCCATTCACGATGCAAATGCAATTTTTGCGGTTAAATTGAACATAACCTATAGCCTTGTCACCGTAACTTTCGCGTGACACCTTACAAATAATTGAATTATATTTAATAGAAATATTTGGTTTCTTATTGACATTTACATTATTATTTTTGAAAAAAACACATTGATGCTTTAGCACCTCGAACTTCAGCTGAATTGAACCAAATGTCATTTTGACAAAATCTATGACCATAAAAATATCCACACCAGGTATATTATCACAATTGGCGTTTATGGACCTTTTGTCACACATTACTGAATTAAATTAGTAACCAATAATATTTTATTTGCACTAAACTTCAATAATTTTGAGAGTATATACAACCAAAGGTAGAAGCCCTTGACAGGACTTACGTGAAAACACTTTAACATAATGACGTCACAAACATGGCAACCAATCATGGCGTTTTTATATTCGCGTGATTTTATTTTAAATTTTATAAGTTTTAATTCATTTATAATTAAGTTTTTCGCATCGATTATCAATATTATTTATGATAAAGTTTAAAAATAGAGTTAAAAAATTGATAATTATTGTTAATTCAAAAACGCAATTATTCATTATGAGATTCTGAATATTAATGAAGCTATAAGTGCTGAATATTATTGTGCTCATCTGGATAGATCAAACATTGCTTTGATTCCAAGACCGATTAATAGAAAATGTGTTATTCTGCAGCATGCCAGTGCTAAATACACTCATGAAAAATATTTCGAAGCAAATAGTCGGACAATATTTTGAAAAACCATTTTCAATTGATAAATATTTGTTTTTATTTATTATTCCGGATACATGCAGAGCAAAAAAAAAACTCATGACTTTTTCAAGCCCCTTTGTATTTTTTCAGTATTTTTACAAGCAACAAAGTTATAATAGATTTGTGTAAGATTAAGTTTCTAGTAATTTTTATCTTTGTTTCAGTTGTACATCCAAATATGTGGGCGAATACTGTCAACACCTCAATCCGTGTCATACAGGCAAAGGTCCTGGACCGCGATGCCAGAACGGTGGCTCTTGTCAGGTCAAGGTGGGCCCTGGCGGGATACCGGGGTTCGAATGCCGATGCCCTTTGGGCTTTAGTGCCTCTCTATGTGAAATCCCGATAGCTAACAGTTGCGACCGTCGCCCGTGCGACAATGGAGGTACCTGCACGCTCATTTCTTTGGAGTCGTATCAATGCGCGTGCGCGCCTGGTTTTACAGGTAAGTTTTAGGTTAGAACATGAACCAAGAAATGTATGTTATACCTTTACTTTCCGTTAGGTTACTGCAGAGGGATCTCCACTTATAATGTTTTAATTTTTTTCGAAACGGGACTGGAATTTGAAGGGGTTTTGGGAATCCTCTGCTTAATCCAGGAGGAATTAAAGTTTAAAAGTATTATATCTTATGGCTACAGTAGGGGGATTGGTATTTGTTTTACTAATGAGTTTTTATTTATAAGCGAAGAGCTCTGAAGAAACTTCAGTGAAGTGAAATCGAAGCTGTTATCGATCTGTTATCGAAGCTGTTATCGATCTAAATCTTAAAAATTAGTTTATTTTGAACTTGCTAGATGCGTATTACCAACAACAAACCCCGGTAAAATTTGAGTTCTATTTGTGAATGTAAAATTATTAGGTTCTCAACTAAATTCTCGATGCTCCGAGTGCCCTAATTTTCTCCCTTCGTTCAGCTTCAAAACAACATATAGTGTACAAGCCTATTGTAAATATACATTGACCAACAACATACCACGGTAAAATGTGAGATCGAAAAAGGTTTGCGACAGGAAAATGGATTGGCACTAAATCCTAATCCATATGGATGATGATAACGACTTCATGGACATTTAGTTCAACAAGTGGACAGGTAACTGTTCTATTTGTGAATGTAAAATTATTAGGTTCTCAACTAAATTCTCGACGCTCCGAGTGCCCCAATTTTCTCCCTTCGTTCAGCTTCAAAACAACATATAGTGTACAAGCCTATTGTAAATATACATTGACCAACAACACACCACGGTAAAATGTGAGATCGAAAAAGGTTTGCGACAGGAAAATGGATTGGCACTAAATCCTAATCCATATGGATGATGATAACGACTTCATGGACATTTAGTTCAACAAGTGGACAGGTAACTGTTCTATTTGTGAATGTAAAATTATTAGGTTCTCAACTAAATTCTCGACGCTCCGAGTGCCCCAATTTTCTGCCTTCGTTCAGCTTCAAAACAACATATAGTGTACAAGCCTATTGTAAATATACATTGACCAACAACACACCACGGTAAAATGTGAGATCGAAAAAGGTTTGCGACAGGAAAATGGATTGGCACTAAATCCTAATCCATATGGATGATGATAACGACTTCATGGACATTTAGTTCAACAAGTGGACAGGTAACTGTTCTATTTGTGAGTGTAAAATTATTAGGTTCTCAACTAAATTCTCGACGCTCCGAGTGCCCCAATTTTCTCCCTTCGTTCAGCTTCAAAACAACATATAGTGTACAAGCCTATTGTAAATATACATTGACCAACAACACACCACGGTAAAATGTGAGATCGAAAAAGGTTTGCGACAGGAAAATGGATTGGCACTAAATCCTAATCCATATGGATGATGATAACGACTTCATGGACATTTAGTTAAATTATTAGGTTCTCAACTAAATTCTCGACGCTCCGAGTGCCCCAATTTTCTCCCTTCGTTCAGCTTCAAAACAACATATAGTGTACAAGCCTATTGTAAATATACATTGACCAACAACACACCACGGTAAAATGTGAGATCGAAAAAGGTTTGCGACAGGAAAATGGATTGGCACTAAATCCTAATCCATATGGATGATGATAACGACTTCATGGACATTTAGTTCAACAAGTGGACAGGTAACTGTTCTATTTGTGAATGTAAAATTATGAGGTTCTCAACTAAATTCTCGACGCTCCGAGTGCCCCAATTTTCTGCCTTCGTTCAGCTTCAAAACAACATATAGTGTACAAGCCTATTGTAAATATACATTGACCAACAACACACCACGGTAAAATGTGAGATCGAAAAAGGTTTGCGACAGGAAAATGAATTGGCACTGAATCCTAATCCATATGGATGATGATGATGAGCTCCGAACAGTTCTAGCTCCGAGCTCCAACAGTTGTAGATACGATGTTGTTCGAAAAGCAAAATTTGAGATACTGTTTCCTTTTAGCCTTTTAGCTGAAAAAAAAAGTTGGGGAAGCTCAAGAGACAATTTGTGTGGAGATTCCTCACCCCTCCCTGTCACTGTTTTGTACAGTACTTGGAAAAAGTGGTTCCAGAAATTCCGATCTTGAAAATTTAACTTAATACATAATTTTCGGGAGAGTCAAAAAAATGGAGGATGATTTGGTAGCATTACTGATTCTTCATACACTGCTAGACTGAAATTTCACCAAAAGTAACACCGCCAGCCATTTCTAAAGACTTACACACACTAAAATGCCTTGTGTTATTACTTTCGAGATACAATAAAAATACCTTCCTGCATAATATTGTGATCTGTGACGAAAAGTGAAGTTTCTGTTATAATCCAAACAAATATTAAAATCGAATAGGGGCAACCGTCATACCTGGTATAGGTATAACGGTTAATAATTCTTAATTCTGGCGCTGGATACAAGGGTGGGTTCACAGTCTAATCTCTTACATAATTTTGTTGCTACGATAGTACCTTTGAAAAGGCCATTGATGTTTAAACCATTTCGAGTTAGCGTCACATTTTTTGCGTGTGGTAAGCATGTCGAGTTTTGAGCCAAATATAGAACATCTGCTGCACGTACGGCTTTTCTTGTTCGATTAGAAGAAAAAGGCGAGTAAACGCCGTCGTATACTTATGGAAACTTGCTGACAATATCCCAACCAAGAAGATTGTGGGCTTAGTTTATGCCATTCAAATGTGGTGATTTCACCTTGAAAGACAAAGAACGCCCAGGTCAGCCAAAAAAATTCAAGATGTCTAATTGCAAGCATTGCTAGAAGAAGACGATATGCAAACTCAGCAACAAATAGCAGAGAGGTTAATTGTTGATCGCCGAACCATTTATGATTATCTCCATACCATGTTAAAGATCCAGAACGCAGGAAAATGGTACCTCTTCTCTGAACGTCAAACAAACGGAAAAGCGGAATACGATTTCCAATGTCTGTGTTGTGCCAGGTATGACGGTTAATAATTCCTAATTTTGGCGCTGGCATGAAAGTATTGGCTTCTCGTCATGAAAGAAAGACTTATTTGCATCAGGTCAAGGGTTCAGAGACGAAAACTGCATAATTTTTGAGAACCCAAAACGCAGAAAGTCATGGGTTGACCCAGGACAAACATCAACATCCACCGCAAGACCAAATCGCTTTGGGAAGAAGATAATGCTGTGTATTTGGTGAGCTCAGAAAGGTGTCGTGTGCCATAAGTTTTTGATGCTGATGACAAATGATCAATTTGAACCGTGCATTGATCAAAATGCCACCAGAATGGGCTACAAGATACGGAAAAATAATTTAACAGCAGAATAACGCCCCATTTCACACAGCAGAAGCGGCCAGAGACACCATTTCTGAACTCGTCTGGGAATTCTTGCCCCAGCCACCGTACTAACCAGACTTAACCCCCTTCACCCACTTGTTTCTATCAATGTCTCACCCACTTTCCATGAAACACTTCAACAATTACGAAGCTGTCAAAAATAGCTTGATGACTGAGCAGTGGTCTGCTGGATGTGGTGGAAGGTAGAGTTTTTCTTTTTATTAACAGTGCGGATTAATTCGTGTCAGTTCTCTCATTTGACTGACATTGACACAAAACAGTATAAAAAATGTACGGGTTTATAGGTCTTCTTAATATCGCATGGTGAATTCTATGTGAGAATGTTATTAAGACATTTTCTTGTACGTAATATCTCGTAGAGGAATAAAAAGAAATATTAGATCAGGTAGAGTTAACTATATCGTTCAGGGTAATAGGGTGATAGCGGTCTCGTCGCACAGATTACATTAAACTAAGAAATTAATAAAGAACTGGTCCTTTTTATAGCTGAAATATAACTAGGCATCTTGTTATGATGGGACTAGTTGAAATTACCTCCTTTAAGATTACTAAAAATCATTTACTAAGCGTTATTACCAATAAGGAAGTCGCATAAAATGATCTCTCTCTTCGTTCCAGTCTGCCTGCTGCACGGACGGCTCTCATAATACGGTAATCGGTATTAAAATTTGTAGAGAACAGTCCTACGCAACCAGATTTTCTTTCCATAATTTTATTCAGTTATGATATCAATGCAATGATTTTACAGTTATCTTTTTGCGTATTAATATTAATTACCCTTGATTACGTGGTTTTTATGCCCCAACTGAAAGTTGTTAATTATCATTTATTTAAGAGTTATCCAGAAAAAATAATAAAAACATTCTGTCACGTCTGCTTTTAGAAATATGTATTTACTTAAAAACGGAAAAAAATCTTATTAAAAAAAATTGTAAAAATGGCAAATTTTCGTCTTCTTTTTATCTTATATCAGTTGATTTTTTTTAATAAATCAGCAACAATATCTCACACAAACAACTGGACAGGTACCTGTTCTATTTGTGAATGTAAAATTATTAGGTTCTTAACTAAATTCTCGAGCTCTCCAATTTTCGCCCTTCGTCAGTTTAAAGCGCCATCTTTCAGCTTTAAACAAGATCTAGTGTACAAGCCTATTGTAAATATAACGCGAAGACACAGTTGTACATACGATGTTGTTCGAAAAGCAAAATTTGAGACACTGTTTCTTTTTAGCCTTTCAGCTGAAAAAAAAAGTTGGGGAAGCTCAAGGGACAAATTGTGCGGAGATTCCTCACCCCTCCCTGTGACTGTTTTGTACAGTACTTGGAAAAAGTGGTTCCAGAAATCCCGATCTTGAAAATTTGACTTAAATAATGTAAAATTTTCGGGAGAGTAAAAAAAAATGGAGGATGATTTGGTAGCACTACTGATTCTTCATACACTGCTAGAGCTCAGACTGAAATTACACCAAAATTATGGAAAACATTTTCCATAATTTTATTCAGTTATGATATCAATGCTGCGATTTTACAGTTATATTTTTCAGTAATAATATTAATTACACTAGATTACGTGGTCTTTATGCCTCAACTGAAAGTTGTTCATTATAGTTTATTTAAGATAAAAGTGAAAAAATAATAAAAACATTCTGTCGCGTCTGGTTTTAGAAATATGTATTTACTTAAAAATGGAAAAAAATCATAGTAAAAAACATTGTAAAAAATGGCTAATTTTCGCCTTCTTTTTATTTTATATCAGTGGATTTTTTTTAATAAATCAGCAACAATATCTCACACAAACAAGTGGACAGGTACCTGTTCTATTTGTGAATGTAAAATTATTAGGTCCTTAACTAAATTCTCGACGCTCCGAGTTCCCCAATGTTCTCCCTTCGTCAGTTTAAAGCGCCATCTTTCAGCTTTAAACAAGATCTAGTGTACAAGCCTATTGTAAATATAACGCAAAGACACAGTTGTACACACGATGTTGTTCGAAAAGCAAAATTTGAGACACTGTTTCCTTTTAGCCTTTCAGCTGAAAAAAAAGTTGGGGAAGCTCAAGGGACAAATTGTGCGGAGATTCCTCACCCCTCCCTGTGACTGTTTTGTACAGTACTTGGAAAAAGTGGTTCCAGAAATTTCGATCTTGAAAATTTGACTTAAATAATGCAACATTTTCGGGCGAGTCAAAAAAATGGAGGATGATTTGGTAGCACTGCTGATTCTTCATACACTGCTAGAGCTCAGACTGAAATTACACCAAAATTATGGAAAACATTTTCCATAATTTTATTCAGTTATGATATCAATGCTGTGATTTTACAGTTATATTTTTGAGTAATAATATTAATTACACTAGATTACGTGGTCTTTATGCATCAACTGAAAGTTGTTCATTATAGTTTATTTAAGATAAAAGTTATCCAGAAAAAATAATAAAAACATTCTGTCGCGTCTGGTTTTTGAAATATGTATTTACTTAAAAATGGAAAAAAATCTTACTAAAAAAATTGTAAAAAAAGGCTAATTTTCGCCTTCTTTTATCTTATATCAGTTGATTTTTTTTAATAAATCAGCAACAATATCTCACACAAACAAATGGACAGGTACCTGTTCTATTTATCAATGTAAAATTATTAGGTCCTTAACTAAATTCTCGACGCTCCGAGTTCCCCAATGTTCTCCCTTCGTCAGTTTAAAACGCCATCTTTCAGCTTTAAACAAGATCTAGTGTACAAGCCTATTGTAAATATAACGCGAAGACACAGTTGTACATACGATGTTGTTCGAAAAGCAAAATTTGAGGCACTGTTTCCTTTTAGCCATTCAGCTGAAAAAAAAAGTTGGGGAAGCTCAAGGGACAAATTGTGCGGAGATTCCTCACCCCTCCCTGTGACTGTTTTGTACAGTACTTGGAAAAAGTGGTTCCAGAAATTCCGATCTTGAAAATTTGATTTAAATAATGCACAATTTTCGGGAGAGTAAAAAAAATGGAGGATAATTTGGTAGCACTACTGATTCTTCATACACTGCTAGAGCTCAGACTGAAATTACACCAAAATTATGGAAAACATTTTCCATAATTTTATTCAGTTATGATATCAATGCTGCGATTTTACAGTTATATTTTTGAGTAATAATATTAATTACACTATATTACGTGCTTTTTTGCCACAACTGAGAGTTGTTAATTATTGTTTATTTAACTGCTATTATTAAACTGCTTCAACAGGGCTTCAGAAATGTTCATTCCCCAATGTTCACACCCAACGCGCAGTTAGCTTTTTTATAAATGTTTAATGAAAGACTATTTTGTCTATATTTCCACTTTATTATCAATATTTGACGCGTTTCGCTAACACTGTAGCTTCTTCAGAACTGGCTAGTTTCAAAAATAGCTATAAATACAAAAATTTTCTACAATAAAAATATACATTTTTTAAGAAATCCACGCTGATGCTATTTATTATCTGTACAAATTCAGCAAAGGGGATTTGTTCAAGTCGGTTTGAACATTGGAGAAGAGTTTTCGCATCTTTGAGACGGTTTATTTCTAAACTCTCCAGATGGTTGAGTTTTTTGCCTTTGTTGTATACATGTGATATTTTAAATTCACTATTAATAAGATGGTTTTCATTTAACAAATGTGAGGCATAGTTTGAATTATGTTTATGACTGAGAAAACTTCTTTCGTGTTCTTTAATTCGTTTCTTGAAAAATCTGCCTGTTTGTCTTATGTAAGTTTTCACAATACAGTTGATATATCTCTGATTTATTTTTTTTATTTGTTTTTGCCTTGCAATTTTTGATATGTTTTCCAAGGCTGTTATTGGCTTAAAGGCTACTTTTGCATTGTTTTTATATAAGAATTTTTCATTTTTTTCCGACGATTTACCAAAGTATGTTATTAATTTGAATGGAAGGTCTTTTTCATTCTTTTGTGGGTATGTTTAACTTTTTTATGCCCAAATATTCAGTTAATTTATGGTATTATAACACATTCTTTCTAGATGCCCACAGCCTCTGCTATTTCTCTAACCTTAATTCATTGGTCGTTTAGCACCACTTGGTGAACTTTTTCAATGTTATCGGTAGTGGTTACAGTTCTTGGCCATCCCGAACGTTCATCGTCAACCCAGCTGGTACGACCACGTTTAAATTCAGCTGCCCCAAATTTCACGGTGGCACATGATGGAGTCCCCGTAAACAGCATCCATCTCGCTTTAATTTGCGTAGGCGTATTGCTTTTCAAATGCAAGAATTTAATGACAGCTCGATATTTGACTTTTTTCATATTTACAGAAACACTCACTTCGACTGACATAAATCAATGATAAAACGAACAGAACATCTAATGTGGCTGAAATTTTCTAAGGTTTTTTATGGCTTTATATGAATATTTTCGACGAATAACGCCATATTCATGTTGATACTGGAAACTTTTCAGACTACCCTGGTTATTACTCTTAGTTATTTTTATTTATGTTTTCTACATACTATGGAGACTTAGGACTTAAAACAAACTTTACAATCTTATTTTTTCATAACTGCTACATAAACTTTTGAAAATATTTAATTACAATTTCTCTCCATTCTCTATTTGTTGCTCTGATCCTACAGTATCTAATTCTAATCGGTCTCAAATTCTTTTGCATTTGCTCCATCTATCTTTACCTTGGTCTCTTTCGTTCGTTCGTCGTTTTTCTTTTGCCTGTTGTTTTTTTATACAGAGCAATCTTTGTCACTCTCTCTCCTTGCATTCGTGATTCAACAACCTAATTCTTTGTGAGTTACTATATATTTATAATTTAGGTTCTTTATATATCCTTATTTCTGTCTTGTTTTCCTTTATCAAGCTGCTTCTGTTCTCGACCCACCATAAATAGATCTCAGTATTTTTCTCGCGCATCTACCGATACACTGATCTCGGAATTTGTCGATACACTAATTTTGATAATAAATGTCGATAATTTGCAAGAGTTGTTGTGATGTTAAACGTTTCAGGATGCATGCATGTATGCCATGATGGTTTGACAGCGACCCCTATCGAAAGTTCGGACACACAAAAAAATCATCCATTATATAAAAACATTATAATTAATACTAAACCTGATATTTATTTACAAACTTGATTAGCGTTATGTGCATTCTAATTAGTTTTTTTCTAAATCATTTATATTGATAAAATAGATAAGTCAACGATAACTTGTTTGATGGTACTGTCCAATGCTGGTCCTCATATACCAGTTTCAGTGCGATTTTATATCGAACAAGTTAACATATAAGGCGTGGCTTTTTATACAGGGCGTCTTTATTCTCACGGCGCTGAATCTGGAGGGAGAGGAGCTGACCGATCGATTCCTTGTAGATTATTCGAGTCACCTTTGCGAAAGTTTTTAAACAAATCGACGATCAAATCGTATCGTTTGTTTTTGGAAATATTGCAGTATTTTTTCAATTATCAGATTTCAAATATCAGCCCGGAAAACGAACATTTCAAAAAATAAAATAAACGCAAATTGTTTATAGTAAATATTTTTTAGTCCATTATGTAACTACCATTATTCGTTACAACACTTTGCCAATCCACTTTTTATCAGCCCACATTACCATTTAACTTACCAGGTGTAGTTAATAATTTTTAATTTTTTCTTAAAAAAAACACGTTTAGTTTCGGAGAAAGTTAAAATTTGGTTTATTCAAAGTATGCGCCATCGCTAGCTCACATTTTTCCCACCGCTCTAGGATTTATGAATGCCCTCCCAAAAAAACCGTACATCTTTTGAGGTGGCCCAGTCATTGAACTATTTTTCGACACCTCCGTAAATAGTGAAGTGTATTATGGAAAGGGCGTGAGACATCGTCGAAAACAAGTGGTAGTCGGAAGGGACCAAGTCTGATGAGTACGGCAGGTAGACCAAGTGCATTAATGGTGTCTTGGGCCGCTTTCGTTGTGTGTGATGGGGCGTTGTCGTGCTGCAAAATCACTTTTCGGTGTCTTGTAGCCCATTCTGGTTACTTTTCGGCCAATGCATGATTCAAATTGATGATTTGTTGACGGTAGGGAACGGTATTAACTGTTTCACCTGGTTTCAGAAGCTCATGGTATACCCTACCCCAACACCCTTCTGATATCATCAAATGCGCAGCATTGCCTTCTTTCCAAAGCGGTTCGATCTTGTAGTCGATGTTGATGGTTGTACTGGGTCTACCCATGATTTTCCCCTTTTTGGGTTCTCAATATATACCTATTTTTCGTCTCCAGTCACGATCCGATGCAAAACAGTCTTTCTTTCGTAGATAGCCAAACTTCGCACAGCGTTTTTCGCTTTTCCATCTGTCTGTCGTTCAGCATGATGTGGTACCCATTTCCCTGCCTTCTGGATCTATCTCATTACATGCAGCCGATCACAAATGATTCGGCGACCTACATTTAACCTCTCTGCCATTTGTTGTTGAGTATGACCTGGTCGTTCTTTGTCTTTCAAGTCGATATCACCACTTTTGAATCGTCTAAACAATGCCCACAAGCGTCTGATATTGATACATTATCACCGTAAGTTTCCACAATTGTACGACGGTTTTTACTCGCGTTTTTCTTTTGACTGAGCAAAAAAAGCAGTACATGCCGTAAATGCTCTTTTTGTGGCTTGAAACTCGACGTGTTTACCACACGAAAAAATATGACGCTAGTTCGAAATCGTTTAAACATCAATGACGTTTTGACATTTACTATCATAGCAACAAAATGACATTAGTAGCGACAAAATGACAAGGGATTAGACTTTGAACCCACCCTTATCTTCAGTGCCATCTTTAAAAAAAAAGTATTATTAACCGCCACACCTGGTATTTAAATAAACATTATTGATCAAACACACATTTTTATGTACAAACATGGAAAATCCTTTCTAATCTCCCGGACAGCCAGATATTTTAATTTTTTTATCCATTAGTTTACAACAAACCTTTTTATAGCATTGAACAATTCTTTTATTTAAAATGCATTTCATCGAGTATCGGCTAACTCAGTTAAATATATAAATGTTAAATAACGATTACAATATTCCAGGTGAAGACTGCAAGAAACAAGACCACTGCGCATCGTTGCCTTGCAGGAACGGCGCAGAATGCATTAGTGTGGGTGATTCTTATCAGTGCAAGTGCGCCCCTGGTTTTACAGGGGCCAGCTGCATGGAGGACCAGGATGAGTGCAAGCACAAGCCCTGCAAACACGGCAAATGTCACAATACTCACGGAAGTTATGCGTAAGTTTTCTTTTTTTTTTATTTAATTTATCAATATTTTATTGCTGTATGTTGATACCAATGTACCTGATTATCACGTAAAGTTTTGGCATACTCTGTTGATCAGATTCTGCTCAGTTATTGACTAAATTAGTCGATCTCAAGTGTGCTGTGCGATTTTTAATATAGATAAAAATATTTAACAAATAGTCGAGCAACTTTCATACTGTCAAGTTATTATTCTGTAAATTGTCAGCTCCTAAATTAGCAAAAGAAGTAGAAATACATTTAAAGAAAACAGTCAATTCCCAAACAATTAAAAATGTATTACTTAGAAACAACTTTCATGGTAGAGTAGCACGAAAGAAACCCGACGTAAGCAAGGCAAACAAAATCAAACGTCTTGCGTTTGCTGAAGAGCACAGAGATAAGAATTTTTCATTTTGGAGACACGTGATATTCGCGGACGAGAGTAAATTCAACATTTTTGATTCTGATGGAGTGCATAGAGTGTGGAGAAAACCTAATCAAGCACTAAAATCTAAGAATTTTTGAGCGACAGTAAAATATGGTAGCGGCTCCGTAATGGTATGGGGGTGCATGTTTACCAAAGGCCCTGGTAACGTACATTTTATTGAAGTAGTGACGAACCAAAATGTTCATCTTAACATCTTAAGATAAACCCTGAAACAAAGCGCTCAAAAATTGGGAATAGAAGAACGATTCATCTTTTACCAAGACAACGATCCCAAACACAAAGTGGTGAAAATTAAGACCTGGTTATTATATAACTGTCCCATAGTTATGGAAACTCCTCCACAAAGTCCCGATCTAAATGTGATTGAACATTTTTGGTACCATTTAAAGGTTGCAATTAGAACCATCCAATTTTCGCAAAGCTATCTCCCGCCGAGATAAACGCAAATACAAGAAAAAAATTGCTGCAACTCAGAAATTCAAATTGTTATTGTTGTAAAAGACAGTAACGGCGAGAGATAACTTTGCGAAAGTAGCGGCAGTGGATCGAACGGGATCTGTTAGTTGGGAAACGTGTCTTTTACAATAATAACAATTTGAATTTCCAAGTTGCAGCAACTTTTTTCGACGGGAGCTTTAGAAAATAACTGCAATCGATTGAACGGGGTGTGTTACATTATATATATATATATATATATATATATATATATATATATATATACATATATATATATATATATATATATATATATATATATATATATATATATATATATATATATATATATATATATATATTTATAAACGACCGTTTAATATTTTCATTTTTTTTTGTTTTTTGCGCTTTTCGGTCAATTATATTAATAAATTATTATTTATTATAAACGTTTCGGTTTATTTTATAAAACCATCCTCAGAACAATTCTACAATATATATTATTTTTATAATTTTTATAAACAATGCAAATTTAAATTTAAAAATATACCAACTATATCTTGTTAAATAATTAATTTTTTAAATATTTTTACATAAAAAATTAGATTTTTTGTTCAATTTTCAGTTAACATATTTTTGACTTTGATACATTTTATAAATTTGTTACCTTTATATTTTTTTATTATAACTTAATAAATTATATTATTATTTGTATTGCTTAGAGAAATAATATATATTATAGAATTGTTCTGAGCAATTGTTTGATGGTCAAAATATATATATATATATATATATATATATATATATATATATATATATATATATATATATATATATATATAAAGTACGGTTTAATATTATCATAATTTTTGTTTTTTGGGCTTTTCGTTCAATGATATTAATAAATAATTTTTTTTTTTACTATTTTTTAAACGTTTCGGTTTATTTTATAAAACCTTCCTCAGAACAATTCTACAATATATATTATTTTTATAAACAATGTAAATTTAAATTTAAAAACATACCAGCTATATCTTGTTGAATAATAAATTTTTTAAATATTTTTACATGTAAAATGAGATTTTTTGTTAAATTTTCAGTTGACTAGTAAAAAGTTGAAAACTAGTTGAAATAGTAAAAAAATAATAATTTATCAATATAATTAATATAATTGAAAATCAAAAAAAACATGATCATACTTTCTGAATGTATAAAGAAAAAATTTAAAAGATAATTATTAAAAAAAAATAATGATCTCTTTGAAAAATTTTCAATGTACGGGTTTCAATTTGATATACCGTATATTATAAAATTATAGCTGTTCTGAAGATGGTTAAATAAAAATGACCGAAAGGTAAACAAAATAAAAAAAATAATCGGTGTTATTATTACAATTGACCGAAAACCCAAGAAAATACAAAAAAAAATGAAACGGCCAGGAACTTCTTACTAGGCTAATTGAAGTTTTAAAAGAAATGATAAAACAAGTTTATTCCATCTCCGAAGTGATTTTTTGGAAGTCCTTCGAAATCATAATCTACGACTGATATACCCTCTTCATTTGATGAAAAACGCTTGCCACGTAGGATTTTTTTGAGGTTTGGGAATAGATGACAGTCACAGACTGGTGAATATGATGGATGCTCCAACAATTCGTAGTGTAACTCCTTCAATTTGGCCATTGCAAGAACACCTCTGTGAGCCAGTGCAATGTCTTCATAAAAAATGAGTTTTTTCTTCGCTAAATCAAATCTTTTCTCGCAAATTTTTGCATTCAGTTGATCCAAAAGATTTGAGTAATACTGTCCTATACTAACAAAATGCCTTTTGTATCCCAAAAATTGATGCCTTAATCGTTTTGGTCGATTTTGACCACTTTGACTTCTTCGGAGTTGAACAGCCGGGCTCCCGGGCTCAGTTCACTCAGTTCAGGATCATAGTGATAAACCGAAGTCTCATCCACAGTTACAAAACGACGTTTAAAATTAGCAATTTCACTCAAGGTCAATTGTCTGTCATCCATAACCACATCGAGTGTAAAATTAATTATTGGTTTAGTAGTTGTACTTATTGGACATCCAGAACGAGGATCATCATCCAGACTTGTACGATCACCTGCCCACTTACAAACCATTGTTTTAAAGGAGCAGACTCTCCTAATACATTTACCATTTCACTATGAATTTCCATTGCCTTTAAACCTTTTTTACAAAGAATTTAATCCCTTCTTCTTCTTGTCCTGGAGGTTAAGTTGACCCGAAGGCCCTGACTTGTATTCGCTGATTTTTTCGAACGTCACGACAATGTCGCTTGTTCGAAGGGTTTTAGCTGCCGTCCTTTAGGCATGGAGGTGATGACCGAAGAGGATGGTCATACTGGGGCAACGGCCGGCAATGAAGCTGCCGTGGCTCTGATTAGCGGATTGTCCGAAAGGGACGCCGTCGCTAGGAATTTGTCCAGAAGTCTGGACAGGAATGTCTGAATCACTGGTGTGTCAGTTTCCCGATGGATTTGCGCATTCCTTACAAACCATGGGGCACCTACTAATGTGCGAAGAACACGTGACTGGAACGATTGCAGAATTGCAATCGACGTTGGGGGGAGGTACGGGAACCAGGCCTGAGATCCGTAGGTGAGGACGGATCGGACCATGATTTTATACAAGGTTATTCGGATGTTCAGCGAGAGCTTACTTTTGCCGTTCATTAGGGGGTAAAGCAGACGAGCCATGGCTCTTGCTTTCCCGGTTACCTTCTTTAGGTGCGGCACCCACGTGAGGGCCTAATTTAATCCCTGCATGATTTTCAATATTTTCGATTCCAGCGCTCGGATGGGTGTTTTTCTTTAATCCTTCTGTCCGTCTTACTTCTTAGCCTACACACACACTTAGATACATTCACATATACACACGCACGCCCACACATATCCACACCTAAATGTCTGTGATTGTTTCTAGGCAAGAGTGTAAAATCTGACAACAAATTACCCCTCAGTCACGCCAGTTAAAGGCTGGGTAAGGCCGGATACCTTCTGGGAAGTATTCTATTTTGGTCACTCGCCGGTCGGTAGGCTTCCTGATCGACTTATGGGTAGATACATAACCAAGGGTTGATAGCCTGATGGGGGTGCTGGCCTGGGTTTGTTGATGACTGTGGTTCGGAACCCACGTTAAGCTGTAGGTCCAGTCGCAATAGCCTTAGATGCTGATGCGCCTCTAACCATAAATCCTTTCCTTTGTTTACCATGATTTGTGATACTCTCCTAAAATATTTGCAATAATTTGTTTGCCCACTGTATTTATTTAGGATATTCCTAAGATAATTATCAACACCATTAGCGGTTTGCTGTGATAATTCCGAGCCACGCACCATATATGTACAATTTTCCAGTCGAAAGACTTTCTATGGTAATTAATAATCAGTCATTAGATTGATATCATCACGATCACTGGCTAACACGCTGAATCCAGTATTTAGTCAGCGTTTTTTATTAGATTTTTTTCGATTACGTAAAGATCTGTCACTATTAAATTTTAATTACCCAACAAGGATTCTATTGCCACATTTGAACTCTTGTTTTTATCGTGTATATGTATAATCGGTTTTTTCTAATCCTTCAAGTGGGAGAAAAGGTCAAAGATTTTAAGTTTTTACGGCCTCGTGACCGAAAAATTGACCGTTTATTTGCGATTTTATTTTGGGGTGGGTTGCTAAGAAAAATCGTGACAATATAAAAGACAAACAGTAGAGATGGCCTGATATTTTTCTGCAGTTGACATTATTAAGTGAAAATAAAGGTCAGTTTAGAGTTTTAAGTGTTTCGTGACTGGATTGACGCCTTATTAGTTATCATTTTTTAAAGTTCTTTAAATACGAAAACAATTTGAGATCACATAGGGAAGATGGTTTTATTTTAATGTTATTTGACGATTAGCAATGCTAGATGGCAAAAGAGTTAACACATCGGTAGATAAGTTACCGGTATGACAAATAAAACACACTTTTTTTGCAAATTTGGACTTTATTTATGAATATATTCTCATCGAACAGCAATACAATCATTCCAACGCTTCTCTAACATTTCTACACCTTTTTTATAGAACGATTTCTCTTTGCCTTCAAAATTTCCTTCAGTTACCTCTTCATTGGAGCGAAATTTCGTTCCAGCGAGTATTTTTTTGAAGTTTGAGAACAGAAAATAATCGGAAATAATAACATCTGGAGAATATGCTGGATGAGGAAGCAATTCGAAGTATAATTCATGCAATTTAGTCAGCGTTGCCAACGATTTGTAACACGGAGTATTGTTTTGATGAAACAGTAGTTTTTTGGTTAATTTGGGGCCTCTTTTTGCCATCTCGTCTTTCAAACGTACCAATAACGCTTGTAATATTGGCTATTGATGGTTTTACCTTTTCTCAAGATAATTGATGAATAATATCCCATGCGCATCCCAAAATATAGAGGTCATAACCTTACCTGCCTATAGTTGTGTTTTTGGTCACTTTGACCGGCTGCTCACCACTTAGCTCACTGTCGAATTGACTCCGGAGTGTAGTTATTGATCCATGTTTCATCCATTGTCACATATCAAATGAAAAAAATCCTTTTTATTTGGCTTAAACAGCTCCAAACATTGCTCAGAATCATCATTACGTTGTAGTTTTTGGTCCGCTGTAACCAAACGCGGTACCCGTTTCGATAGCAGTTTACGGATTCCTAAACGGTCATGCAAAATAGTGTAAATACATCCTATCGATATTTTCATGATATCCGCTATCTCTTGCAGCTTTACTTTACGATTTTGCGAAATAATTTGACGAATTTTTCTGCTATAACCGCCTCATTTGGACCTCTAGAGCGTTGACCACTATCGATGCTTGTACAGCCACGTTTGCATTTAGCATATCATTCAATTACGGTTGATTTTCCTAAGACAGAGTTTGGCTAATGTTTATCAAGCCATTATTTGCTTCAACGGTATTTTTCTTCATCAAAAAGCAATACTTAATCAATACACGAAATTCTTTTTTTCCATTGTTTTGAAAATAACAAAAGTAGCGTCACTTAAAGCACAAAATAACTCAGAAACTAGTAGACAGATTGTCATGAAGTTTTGACATATGCATTTTGAGAGTTACGTACAATCGACCACTGGTAAGGATTTTTCGTAAGTCACGCCATCTATATGTCAGACCGGGGACTTATTGACCGATGTGTTATGTATTTTGAGTTTTAAGATGCTTTTAAGAACCGTAAATTGAAGCTTTACTCGTCTTTAGGATTGCTAAACTATTTAAAAAAAATCGGACATTTAAAAGGCAGATGGAGATAATTTTTGATAGTTTTTCTTGCGGTTTTGCGGCCAAAAAGTTTAGTTTTTACAGTTTTCAAAGCTTTGTGGCAGATATTAACGCCTTACTGAAAAAATTAAATCTAGACAGCCGCTTGAACTGCTTTTTTTTCTGATAAATATTCTTAAGCATAGAATTATTCAAAGATTTAAGTGTTGATACTTTAGTAGTTAAAACATTGACGCCTGCGCTTTTAAAGAACTGCCGCATTGCGCCGAGCATTTGTTCGGATTAACTAAAGTTAAGCAACGTCGATCACGGTCCGGACCTAGATGGGTGACCATAATATACAGTAGGAGTCATAAAAAAAAACGGGGCAGTCTGAAATTTGAAATATAATTGTCTATAAAATTGGTATCATGTATTTTTTTGCTTGTGTTTTACAAAAAAAGGAAATGACTTGGTGCTGATGCCTTTTTGTAGATCTTCTCCGTCTTCTTCTTCTTATCCTTCTTCTTCTTCTTCTTCTTCTTCTTCTTCTTCTTATTCTTCTTTGTCTTCTTCCTGTGGTGCTACAGCCCGTTAGTGAGCCTTGACCTCCTTTTAACATTCGCCTTCAACCCTATCGATCTCCAGGAGCCCCTTGCCTGTTTTTGATATACTGCATCGTGTCTTTGAACTACTCCTTTTTCTGTTACCCCCCTATTAGCCCCTCTATGATTTTCCTTAGTGTTGGGTTTTCTGGCATTCTTGCCACGTATCCCGCCCATCTGGTCATTGAACCCTCACATAGATTATGATATCCAAGTCTTTAGACAATTGTGTGTGTTCGAAGCAATACCTGATCCTCCAAATATCATTAGCATTCACACTACTAAATTATTATGAGTGCTCTTCTTTCAAATATTTCAAGCATCCCTTCTGTTTTCTTTGTGAGGTTCCACGTCTCTCAGCCATAAGGTGGACTACTGGTCGACTAAGTGTTCTATAGACTCTAACTTTCGTGTTCCTTTGAATAAGTTTAGATCTTCTTGCCTGAAGGCAATGAAATATTGAAAAAAAAAAACAATTATTTTCCATTTCAAAGATTTTTAATTAAAAATAATTCCACAATTCTAAGTTTTAAGAGTTGTACGGTCAGGTTATATTCGGCTAGTTTTCTTTTCCTTTGTGATTGATTAGATATGAAAAATCGTGAGAAAATCACAGAGAAGAACGGTGCCCGGTTTAGTTTCGATGTTCTCCGCGACCGAATACAAGGAAATAGTTGTCGAATTTTTACGAGAGGTTATTTACACTGGCCGCATGTGAATCGTCATAAAAATGAGGGATTCTCAAGTCGGTTAATTGCGCCTGTGGTACGGCAGAAACTCGTTTTGACGGTCGCATTGCGATGAATCAGTCGTTACAGGACGAAATGTGCCGTTTTGGGAAAAATACTCTGCATCGTAATTGTTGTTTCTTTTAACTGGTCAGTTTATAGAACAGAAAAAATTCAAACATTAAAAAATTGATCAAAGGGGGTATCATGAATAGTAATAGTACTAATAATAATGAATTGAAGGATACCACACCGGAAGAACAGGCTCGTAAAAAAATTTACCCACTTAAGACAGATATTGAATAACTCACTGAATGGATGAGTGGAAGAATAACTGCAAAACTAGAAAGAATTGAAATAATCATTGGGTGAAATGAAATACACGCTGCAAGGGATGAAGTGAATACGACACCCCAACAATGCCTTGACACCTTTAAACCGAAACTTTCAGTATATCTGACAAGGCTGAAGAAATACAAGAAAAGCAATAAAAGAAAAATGGATAACAAATTATTCCAGAAATCAGAAAGAACTTTTTACAGGAATCTCAATTCAGTTGCTAGTAACCCGATTAATGGCATGCCGACTAAAGAACATATAGAGGAATGCTGGGGCAACCAGTTAAGTACAAATATTTCACACAACAACAACGCTTGCTCGATAGGAGAGGAACGTCAGGCCTGTCAAAACTGCGAAGAAATGAAAGATGAACCAGTTACAATCGATAAGGTTTCCAATGTAATTAAACAACTTCATAACTGGAAAGCACCAGGGCCTGGCGGACTGCAAAATTATTGGCTAAAGAAACTGTGGTGCACACATGATAAATTAACTGATATCATTAACGAAATATTAGTCGAGCTACAAAATGCACCATTATTTCCAACACAAGGAACAACATACCTTATACCAAAGCACCATCAAAATACTTAATACCCTTCAAAATATCGGCCCATAACCTGTCTCCCCACGATATATATAATCTTGCATTAGTGATCGAATATATGCACATTGTGAACGCAACAATATCATCACTGTGCAGCAGAAAGGCTGTACTAAAAGTCCAATGGGATGCGAGGAACAATTGGTTATTGATACAGTGGTTTGCAACCAGGCGTATGCCAAGAAACGAAATATTAATATGGCATATATCGATTATAAAAAGGCTTTCGATTCTGTACCACACGAATGGCTTATAGAAATCTTAAATATCTATAAAATAAATCAGCCAATAATAAATCTCTTGAAGAGCTTCGTGTCAGTGTGGAGAACCAAAATCCAACTTAGAGTGGATGACCATAATATAACAACTACCCAAATTCCAATCAGAAGAGGTATTTTTCAATGAGATTCGCTCAGTTATCTTTGGTTCTGTATCGCCATGAACCCACTTTCAAATCGACTGAACTCGACCTAATATCGTTTTGCCTTGAAAAGTAATGGTGAATCTATGCGACTAAACAATTTGCTCTACATGGACGATCTGAAATTATTTACCTCATCAAACAGTCACCTACAGCAAATGCTAAGAATAGTGAAAGAATTCTCCAGTGATATACGAATGCAATTTGGATTGGAGAAGTGTCGCATATTAAACATCTATAGAGGAAAACTGCTGAACAATGCTTTTGAAACACGAAAGGGACAAAAGATCAAGACAATGAATGCTATAGATACATACAAGTATCTAGGTATGAAGCAAGCACGCCGAATTGATCACGGCTTAATGAAAGAAGAGCTTACCTATCAATTTATCAAAAGAATAAGACCAACTTTGAGGACAGACTTAAATAGCAGAAACATGTCTAAGTAACTCTAAGTAACTATAGTAAGCAACTGGACCAACAAATAGAAAATCTAAGGAAATATTTCTTGCAGCAGGCGGAAACGTCTATGTTACATAAAGCTGTATGCCAGGCTGACGGATCAACATCACTACGACTGAACGAAGATCAAGTTCAAGTCTATACAAAAACAGAACTTGAGAAATTACAATCGTGGAGAGAAAAGCCTCTGCATGGGAGATATTTGAAAATGGTCACCCAGTAACAAGTCGACATATTAGCGTCGAACTACTCGCTGACTGCCGGACCGATATATCCGGAAACAGAAGGTTTCCTACTGGCAATACAAGACCAAGTTATACCTGCCAGAAATTACCTCAAGTACATAGTTCGGGACGGAAGTGGGGTGGATGATCGATGTAGATATGGGTGCCGGGTTTCCGAGACAATCCAACATTTAACAGAAGGCTGTGAAGCATTTGCAGCAACGGAATATAAAGAAAGACACGACGCAGTGGCGAAGATCATTTATCAAAAGATGGCAGAAAAAGTCCCATACTACAATTACAATCCGCCACCAGTTCTCGAGAACAACAGTTACAGAGTGTAGGGTAATAATCGATAAAATTGTAAGAAAAACATTATTTAGAGATATAGCTAAACCAAACAACAATAATTTAATTGTAAAACATACCGAAAAAATTCTAGTATAAATAGCTTCAGAACTGGTGAAAAGACAATGAGATATAAGTGCGTCGAAACAATACCTATCATATTGTCATCAACTGGAATCATTCCAAAGAACTTGGTAAGGAATATTAAAATATTGGGCCTCAACGATCACCTTTTTAGACCCATGCAGAAGGCTGTATTACTTGGAACAGCCCGAACCGTTCGAAAGTTTCTTGACAACAATAGGAAACCAAAGACATCCACCTTTATCACTACAACCGTGTGGTCCGAACACATGGAAAGGGCCCCGACTGAGCTTAATCCTTCTGGTATCTAAGATATCTGGGATAAGTCAATGTTTCCCTTAGGACCGGTTCTGCAGTGCGGGCATGTGCCGGGTGTGGGCTGTACCCGAGGTTTTGCTCCCTCGGAGTGTGGCTTGTGCCTGGTGTGTTCTGGTGTTGTAGGGCCGGTTCTTGGAGGGAGTGCGAATGCCTTTAGGCTAAATCCATGAACTGAAGAACATCTAGCAACTTGAAAAAGTCAACATCGAACCTTCTATAATTTCCGCAGAGGGCTTACTAATGCCACAGGTTCTCCAAAAGTTTAACAAATTGCGGACTAAACAGAAATGTCGTAAAAGTGGGACAACGGGCTATACTATTGCAAACCTGCCACATAGTTCGAAAATTGTTGTCTTAATGCTAACGGAATACTGGGTTATAATGAAATTTATCCTCAGGTTTCGAGCCGAACTCCAACGTCGCGAGGTAGGAATCGGTTTATGGTTTCCCACATTTTAAGCTGATATAGTGACACCAAGTCAATGGGATAATAATAATAATAATAATTCATTAGAGCGATCAACGGTTGGGCAGTGCTAATTTTGACATATTCTTTTGACATTGTTAAATGGCCAGAAACTGACCTTGATTAACTTGCTAGGTTGGCACGCCGAATATTAACAAAGTTCCGATGCCTGCATCCAAACTCATCTACGAAGAGACTATAGATCCCAAGAAAGTTCGGGGGTAGAGGCCTTGCAAACGTAAAAAATCTCCGTCTGAATCAAGAAAATAGAATGAGAAAACACTTCATTGATTCAAACAGTACGTTAATGAAATTGGTTGCAAATGAGGACTGGGGTTTCACCCCACTGAACCTAAATAAACAAAATCGTATTGATAGCAGAACAACACTCACGGATTGCGTTCGAGAATGGAAAGGACAAATATTACATGGAAGGTTTCCTAAGTTACTCGAAGATGACACCATTGATAAACAATTGCCTCTAAAGTGGCTGACCGATGGACTGTTGTACCCAGAAACAGAAGGTTTTGCGATATCTATTCAAGATAGGGTAACAAGAACAAAGAACTATGAAAAGCACAAACTGCATTTGGACGTAATCGATAAGTGCAGGAAATGCGGTACTCTGGGGGAAACAATTGAGCACCATATTGGCGGTTGCCCGGTCCTTGCTCCTAATGCTTATTTAGCAGCTGACAAATATTATACATCAGAAAATTGCAAAAATACGCGCTATTAGAAAGCGCACCTCCTCCATATTATAAGTTCTCGCCTTCTCCTGTACTTGAATGATCCGATACCATTCTTTTCCGGGACAGACCAATTACTTCTGATCGAACGGTTGATTATAACAGGCCAGATATTGTTCTAATCAACAAAAAGAAGAAAAGGGCTTTAATAATTGACATCGCAGTTCCGCTCTCTCACAACATTAGAAAAACTGAGACGGAAAAATACACAAAGTATGAAAATCTGGCATACGACTTGAAGAACCAGTGGAAACTGAATAAGGTAGATGTAGTGCCCTTCGTTATATCCGCCGAAGGCCTGATAAGTAAAAGATTTTCAAAGAATCTCGAGAGCCTGGATATCTCGAAATCGATTACCATAGTGGAACAACGTGCCGTGTTCTTACAGACGTGTTACATTGTTCGTAAAATACTATGTTATGGTGAGAAGAGCTGAATTCCTTTTTCATCTTATCATTGGAATATCGACCAGCATAAGCTTAGAGTTTACATTAAGGATGAGCAGAATAATAATATTGATCGATAAGAATAAAAAGTGTAAGAAGCTTATTCCGAAAATAGAAATCTAAACATGGTGTATATAGATTATAAGATGGCTTTTGATTCCGTTCCACATGAATAGCTCATAGAAATTTTGAATATTTATAAAATTAGTCAATCTTTGGTCAATCTCCTGAATAGTTTCATGGCAACGTGGAGAACCAAAATCCAGCTTAAGGAGGGTGACCATAATATAACAACAATGTTCCTATTCGAAGAGGTATTTTCCAAGGAGACTGCCTAAGTCCTCTTTGGTTTTGCATCGCTATGAATCCTCTTTCACATCGATTAAACTCGACTAAGTATGGTTTTAGCTTCAAAAACAACAACACTAACCTAAAGGCTAAACCATTTGCTTCACATGAATGACCTAAAATTGTTTGCCTTATCAAAAAATCACCTCAAGCAAAGGAAAAGAGTTTGGATTAAAAAAATGTCGAACTCTCAGTACCAACAGAGACAAACTTCAAAATAATGCTTTTAGGACACATAATGACCAAACTATTGAGACAATGACCGCCATAGATGAACTTAGCTCTCAATTCACCAAGAGGGTAAAACAAGAAATCAACTCCAGTCTGAATAGCAGAAATATGATAAAAGCAATCAACATGTATGCGGCTTCTATATTAACGTATTCGGTTGGAGTGATCAACTGAAGTAAGATGGTTGTGAAGCTCAAAATCTGAAGGTCAAGTTTAGAACATTGTTCACAAAAGTACAGAAACATCACCATCGAAGTGCCGTATAATGTACCACCTTGCCACGATAACAAGGTGGTAGTGCTAGGTCGATATAAGCAAGCAATTTAATCAACAAATTGAAAACATGCGAGCATAGTATTTCAAACAAGCAGAGACCTCGAAATTATATAGTGCGATATGTCAGGTCGATGTATTGACGCCACTGCAGTTGAAAGAAGATCGGGTCCAAAGCGAAAACCGATCAAGAAAAGATGCAAGTCTGGAGAGAAAAATTCCTGCATGGGAGATATCTGAATGAGGCCAACCAAAAACAAGTTGACATATTAGCGTCGAACTACTGGCAGATGTTCTCCGAGACAGAAGGATTCATAGTGTCATCCAAGATCAGGTTATTCCGGCTTAAAAATACCTCAAATATATTGTTCGAGAGATTGGTGCTGTGGACGACATCAGTGTCGATACGGATGTCCTACCTCCGAAACCATTCAACACATCACTGGAGGTTGTACGATGTTTGCGGGTATCGATTATAAAGATGCAGTGCCTATGATTCTGCACCAGGAACTAGCAATAACGCTGCAGCTGACAAAATCTGAGAGAGTTGCATATTACAACTACAAGCCCAAGCCTATTCTTGAAAATAACAATCACAAGACCTATTATGACCGGACAGTACTCACTGACTAAAGAATGAATAACAACAGACCTGATATTATTACAGCCATTCCTAATAACAACAATATATTAAAAGAAAGAAAAAATTCGGAAAATACCCAGAATTTCAAGAACAAGTAAAGAACAAGGAGGGTATGGAAAATGTAGAAACAATTCCCATAATAATATCAACAACGGGTGTTGTTCCAAAGAGTCTGCTGAAGAACATAAAAGCATTGGGTCTCAGCGAACATCTTTTCAAATCTATGCAGAAAGCAGCACTATTGGGAACAGCAAGAACCGTCCAAAAGTTCTTGAACAACTCAAGAACCTCTATCTTCCCCTTGTGGCCCGATAACAGGGAAAGGGCTCCTACAGAGCTTAATTATTTTGATATCTAAAATATCTAAGATAGGTCAAATAAGTCTTTAGGCTAAATTCGAAACAGTATTTTCTCGCACTCACTTTAAGTTTTGCCTCATCGTAATCACATCAGGATCAAATGTTAAGAATAGAAGACGATTTTGGTCGAACACTTGAACGATTGTACTGGCTTTCAAAAACTTTGGACGAACTTAAACATTGGTGTAATGCATCTGGTATACCTTCTATAGTAATTTCCGAACTGGGATGCGCGAAAAGTTTAACAGAAATATACCATATACACGGTATGTTGGAAACATAACGGAACTTTTTAAATTTAAAGAAAACTTGAAACCGATGAAAACTATTGAAACAATATATAATCTAAAACCTGTATATCACGTCTATACAATGAAAACGCCATCTTTAGAATCGATCAAGGGATTGTCAAGTTATAGCGCTAAAAGTAATCAATCAATTTAAATTGATGAAAAAAGTTTATGGTAATGATTGCTTCTTCTATACACGTGCGTTTGAGTGGTATGAACGATTCCAGGACAGTCGTGATGCTTTGGAAGACAACCTGAAGCCAGACCGGCCAAAAAACAAACATCGCGATGAGTTAGTGGAAAAAATGCCTGAAATGATCGCCTACGATGTGAATTAGACTGTGAGATGGATAGCGGAGGAATTAAACACGGCCAAAGACTTGATCCATGACTTTTTGACAAAGAATTTAAACAAACGGAAAGTATATGCTCGATTTCTCGAAAATCTTTGTGAACAAGTTTTCGTTGCCACAAAGTTTAAAAATTGTCCAAACATTTTATCAAAATTCGGGAAGTTTTGTTGCTACTCAAAGAGCATCTCGTTCAAAACACGGTCTATATTCTGCTCCTTCTTATCAAGTCATCCACCGTATAATTGATAAGTTTGAATGTGAGTTTAGTCTTAATGACCAAAAGCCATCGTCACGACTTCGTAGTGGCTTTAGTGAAGAAAATATCGCGGTTATCCATGAAAGTGATGCCGAGAACGAAATGTGTATGTTCCGCGTCGTTCTCAAGAGTTGGGCTTATCCAGGATGACCATCTGGCGTATTTTGCGTTTGGATCTCAGTTTACACCCATGGAAGATTGTATTGGCACAAGAACTTAAGCCAAACAAAAATACAAAAATGAACAAGTTAAATGGCTACTGAGAAGAAAATGTTATCAATGTGAGTAGATTAAAAACTGGACGTTCTTTTAATAATGTGATGTTACTGAGGGTGTTGCTAGGCACTATACTTTAAAATTACGTGTATGTCTCGGCGGCACCAAATTTCTTTTTTATTTTGTAGACCTGTGTTGTTCAAAGGTCGGGATGTTGTAAGCGAGACTCGTGATCAGAATGCCAGAAAGCATTATTTTGTTATGTTTTATCTTTGGCATTAAAAAGTCCTTTACTTGTTGACTGGGGGGTTTTAAACACTACTTGTTTAAATTATGTTTCCTCAAAGAGCGAGCTGTTTCTTCTGAAATTGGACCAAAATATGTAATCTTACAGTATTTTTTATCATTTGTTTGTTTTACTTTTGGGTATACTTGATGAATTAATAATTGTATAGAAAAAAGAACAAAACGGTGCATCTGGAACATTTGAAATAAGTTTATTTTCCAATATAATCTCCTAAAAGTACCAAACTAGATTAATCAAGGACGAAGGGTTTTGATACCTTTGGAAAGTATTCTCCCAGCAGCAGTATCAAAATATTCCTTCAGCTTAGAGAAGATAAATTAATCACTGGAGGGCAGATCTGGATAATTTTTGTTGTTGTTGGTAAATAGCTCTCTGTTAAGAAATAATAATTCGAAAAGCAGTCTCGCATATGAGAATATTTCACGAGATATGTTCTTAGCACTTTCACACAAATAGTTATACTGTTAACGATCTACAATTTAAATATAATTAAACATCTTAAACATGCACCAACTGTATCTACTAACTTGTTTGTTATTCTAAATTTAACTGTTTCCTTCTTCAATTTTCCCACCGTATGGGTTTCTTCCGGTATGATTTTTCCATCCGAAAAAAAATTGGCTTAATTCAAACAACATCCAATGTTGTTTGTTTATAATCTACCGAAAACTACCAGTGTTGTTTTTTTATTAATTATACGTTTTATGTCCTTCGCAAAGACAATATTACAAAATGGTGGCATGAGAAAAGTTTTTTTTCTTTCTCGAATCGTTTGATTATTATTTTTTTGCTAGTCACTGTTATTCTACAGGTTCCTTTAATAGTTTTTTTTTTTGGTTGGTGGGGGAGAGGAATTGGGTCTGCTATATTTTCTAATTTGTGTTAAGCATAAATGAAAAAAGAAGTTCAGTTAGCAGGGATAGCTTTCGGTAACCTAAATTTTGTTCTAAAAAAAAGATATATCTACAATATGTGAAGACGAGAGTGTTTAAGAGTACACACAAGTATAACAACATGGACAGTATCAGTAAAGCTCTAAGATTGTTGAAAAACCAGATGCTTCAAATAAGACTAACATACAAAAAACAAAATGACTTAATACGAGAAAAAACCAAAGTGAAAGACATATAAGAGAAGAGAGAAAAATAAAATGGAAGTCCACAGAGCATTACATAAGACAAGTGGATGGGAAGAAAATAGAGACGTTAAAGAAGCTAATTAAAGGATGATTTGCTGTTTATTTGTAACTCTTCGAGTTTAATGTTTTGGGCCAAAGGTTCCAAAAGAAGTAGAACTGTAGATTAGTTTTGAAGTTTGGTTCTTCAAACTCGTAAACTTCGTTATTCGTCATTTATGAATATTACCCTTGTTGTATATGAATTTATCAATGTTCGTTATATCTTCAAACAAAATAACTGTGTTATTGATTGATTTGTCTAATTTACACTTTTATACACCTAATTTTACACTTTTAGTTGGGTTAATTTTTTACAATATTTAAACAGTGGGGAATTTCGGAAATCTATCTGATCGTTTAATAACTGTCTAGACGGGTTTTTATTATATTCATAAATTTGTATATATTATTTGTATATATATATATATATATATATATATATATATATATATATATATATATATATATATATATATATATATATATATATATCCGGTATCTTTGAAATGGTTAGCAAAATTATAATTTTGTTTCTTTAATAGTTACACAGATTTGTTTCCTTGAATCTCTCAAAATCTGAAAATTTCGGCCCACCATTATACTGCACTCGTTGCAACATATAAACTCCAGATTTTTTATTTTGTGATGTTTTATCTTTGATATTAAAAATTTATTTACTGGTTGACTGGGAGGTTTTAAATGCTATTTGCAAATTATGTTTCCTCAAAGAGCGAGCTGTTTGTTCTGAAATTGGACCGAAATATATAATCTTACAGTATTTTTGATCATTTGTTTGTTTTACTTTTAGGTATACTTGATGAATTTATAATTGTTTCCCTTTTTTCTTTATTAAGTAACTAATTTATTTTTCATCGAAGGCGATATTTTGTGCTATTAGTTTTATTTTTTGCAGTTCTATTTTACGATTATTTTCGGATAATGGAATTGACTTAGTGGATCATATACTTATATGCTGCATATTTCTGTGTAATGAGGTGGATTGATTGTCTTGTAACTGTTATACCTTAGTGTGTGGGTTTTCTATAAATATTAAATTCTAGTTTATTATTTTGTTTGGATATTGTAAAGTCCAGAAAATGTATGGTTTGATTTTGTTCTTTTTGAAGTGTAAATTTTATTTTTGGATGGATTATATTTAAATCCTTTAATGTTTCTTCTATTTTTCTGTCGTTTCCATATAATAAATCAAAATGTCGTCTACATATCTAAACCAAAATAATTTATATTTTGTTTTACCCATTTAAAAAAAAATATTTTCCAAGTTTGACAGTTAAACAGTTATGATAATAAAGGGCTTAGTGGGGAATCCATTGCTAGACCATCCTTTTGTTTGTATAAATCATTATTAAATTGAAAATAATTTTCATTAATGCAAAATTTAAAACGTTCTAAAATATTGTGCCTAATAATTGGATTGATGTTATTTTTTAGTTTATTTTCTTAGTAAATTACTTGTAGGCAATCCTTATTCGGAAAAATGTTGCTAACGTCAAAGGATGCTAGAAAACCGTTTTTTGGTATAGATAGTTTGCTAAGCTTTTTTGTAAGGTCCACCGAGTTTTTTATTGAATGTTTTCGCGAGAAATTCATTAAGTTTTTAAACATATTATTTAAGTAAAATGCTAGGTTTCCTAAATGGCTATTGGTGTACGAAACTGCCGGTCTTATTGGAAAGTTTTCTTTATGGATTTTAATTAAACCGTACAGTTTTGGAGGAGTAGTATTTATATTGACTGTCTTATATTTATCTTCATTTAACAAAATTGTGTTTATATTTTCTATTGTTAATTTAAACTTGTTGGTCTTGATTATCTAGAAAGTTTTTAATTTTTGTTTCGTTTCTTTTTCTGGAATAACAATTAAATTACCTTGATCTGTTTTAGTCATAACGAAAGTATTATCTTTGATTTTAGAATTAATGGATTTCATAATATAGTCTTCATTTTTGTTGTAGAATTCTCGATTCATTTCTAGAGTCTTTTTAATTTTTTCTTTTCTAAAATTAGAATTAGGAAATATTTTCAAGGGATAGTTCTACTTCAGATATTATATTTTCTCTAACTTTACTTTGGTATTTGTAATGTAACATTGTTTTACGAAACTAAAGTCACACAAAGCTAAAAAATAAAAATGATAGATAACAAAGTAAAAAAATGTTTTATTTGGTTTAAAAATAACTATGTTTCAGGGTAGTTAGAACAGTTAAACTCACCTTCTCTGGAGATTTGATCCTTCCAGGTCTTAAAATTATTCTTCGATTTTTATGAATCTTATTTTAAACTGCTTTGTAATGTCTGAATGATTGTAGCATGTTCATATATTTTTTTTCTTTTTTTGGTTTTTTTGTCAAAGAAAGTTTTTTGTTTTTTACCCAGTGATTCTTTATTTACATAAGAACAGATATTTTTTTTTATTTTTATAATTTTAAAACCCCAAAAAAAGAAAAAAATAAACTGCTTTGTGTTTATGTTTTAGAAATGTATCCCGATTTTGGGGTATATCTCTTTAAGTTGAATATTATTAAATTTGTTAGTTAATATTGTTGGAAAATTCAAGGAAGATCAAAAATCAAAATTGAAGATTCGTTCCTGTGAATATTTGGGCCTTCGATTTTTATTTTTTACACATCATAATTTTGATAATATTCGTTTGATTCTTTAAAATCGCACGATTTAAGATGATAATATATATCAGGTGTGGTGGTTAATAATTCTTAATTTTTTTAAGAGATGGCGCTGGAAACAAAGATCGGGTTACAGTCTAATCTCTTATGTCATTTTGTTACTACGGCAGTACCTTTCAAAACGCCATTAATGTTTTAATGATTTCGAGTTAGCGTTCTATTTTTTTCGTGAGGTAAACATGGCGAGTTTCGAGCCAAATAAAGAGGATTTGCAGCACGTACTGCTTTTCTTGTTCAATCAAAGGAAAAAAGCGAGTGAAATCCGTGATAGACTTACGGGGACAATGTCCCAAAGCAAGACGCTTGTGGGCGTTGGTTTAGTTGATTTAAAAGTTGCTATTTCGACTAGAAAGATAAAGAACACCCGAAAAAAAATTTAAGATGCCGAATTGCAAGCATTGTTTGAAGAAGACGATATGCAAACTCAACAACAAATGGCAGAGAGGATAAATGTTGGTCGCCGAACCATTTGCGATTGTCTACATGCCATGGGAAAGATCCAGAAGGCAGGAAAAAAGGTATCAATAAAAATGAGTATCCAAACCAATATCAGCTGAACGACAGACATATGGAAAAGAGAAAAACAGTATGCGAAGTTTTGCTTTCTTTGCGGCGCGAAATAAAAACTTTTTTTGCATCGGGTCGTGAGTGGAGACGAAAAATGGATATATTTCGAAAAACCGAAACGCAAAAAACCTAGGACAACCATCAATATCGACAGCAAGACCGAATCGCTTTGGAAAGAAGACAATGCTGTGCATTTGGTGGAATTAGAAGGGTGTCGTGTACCATGAGCTTCTGAAATCAAGTGAAACAGTTAATACCGTTTACTACTGTCAACAAGTCAATTTGAACCATGCATTGATCGAAAAGCGACCTGAATGTCATACAAGACATGGATAAGTGATCTTGCTGTACGAAAACATTCCATCAGGTTAGAGACACCATCTCTGCACTTGGCTGGGAACTCTTGCCCCACCCGTCGAACTCACCAGACTTGGCCCCTTCCGACTACCACTTGTTTTCATCGATGTCTCACACACTTTCCATGAAACATTTCAACAAATACTAGCGATATCGAAAAAGCTCTTGATGACTGGACCACCTCAAAAGATGTACGGTTTTTCGGGGCGTCTACAAATTACCAGAGAGATGGGAAAAATGTACAGCTAGCGATGTCGCTTACTTTGAATAAACCATTTTTACCTTTCTCCCAAAATTAAACGCGTTTCTTTAAAGAAAAAAATAAAAATTATTAACCGTAGAGTAGATATATATTAAATTTGTCAAAAGCAGAAAAATCGTGCTGGCAAAAACGTTTCAGCTACCGTAGTTGGACGTGTTTAATCAACGGCCGCGTTTAATTTAAAAGCAATCACACAGATGCTTTCGCTTTAATATTTATTAATACGGATTACTTAACAACTTCCTATGGCGATGGATTTTTCGATTTAGATTTTTCACACGATCTCCTTACCTGGTTTTTTCACTTCTTCAAAATTTAATTATGAAACACGTCGTCGATTTTTGAAACTGATTTTTTTTAGTTCGGATTTACGGAGGAAAATCAAAAAAAGAAACAAAAATGTTTCGTGGTTCGGATTGATTTGAAATTCTTAATAATGGACGTTATCAACTGTAACGTCCGATAAATTTAGGTGAGTTTTGCTGTGTGATTATTGTGTATTAAAATAATTAAACGTGTTTAATTGTATTTTTATAAATCGGGAACTATATTGAATATAAATCTACCGAAGGCATAATAGAGTTATTTTTATTTAAATTAATTATAGCGGTTTTTTTATTCTTCAGTATTTAGTTACAGATTCTTTAATATCGTTTTGGAATTATTTCAATTGATTTATGTTTCGATTTCCATGTGTGTTGGCAAATTCTAGATTTATTTAAATCACTGTTTCTAAGAAGTTTTAGAGTTTTAGATCGTGGTGAAAAACCCAAAAAAAAAGAAAAAAGTTGAGCCTTATTGTTGAAAAATATTTACTGACCTCGACATCTCAAAACCATCAGACGATATGTGTGATATCGTAACGATTTGGCCATCGGATCCATGAGAAAGTACGTTCTGGTATTTTCAAATAAGATATCTCCATTGCAACCGACAGCTACTTTGCGGTGATAAGAATGTTTTCTCACAGTCCAAAAATGATTGTCATTCATTCCCACCATTCCTCTGACGATAAGGGTTTGTTTTCGACCGCAGCAATACACGGCCAAGATCGGTGAATTTATCAGGAAATGGTCGAGCAATATTTTGTCAGCGGTTTAAGGGAAAAACATAAAAACAACAGGAAGTAGTTACTATAACATCGATTATATTACTGGGTTGCGGTTAAGACGATACCGACTACAATCTATCGTTAGGTATTTGAGAAAACAGAGATGTTATTGTCTTGTAACAATAACTATACACTATAAATAACAATAACTATAAATATAAATATACACGGTTTTAAATAAAAAAAAACAATTAGTTATTTTGTTATAAACCAAAACAACGCTAGTATATATTTTTACTAGGCTTACTTAGCGGTTAAATCAAGTTTATAGTTGAAAAAATGACTATTCTTCCGTATATTCTCCCTTAAACTCAATACATTATTTTCCAGCGGTTCTCCAATTCGTTTATTCCATCTCTGAAGTGATTTTCTGGGAGTGCTTCAAAATACTCATCTACGGCTATAACTATAACTAACTATAACTTCTTCATTTGATGAAAAACGTTTGCCACGTAGGAATTCTTTAAGGTTTGAGGACAGATGAAAGTCAGAGGGGGGCCAGATCGGGTGAATATGGTGGATACTCCAATAATTCGTAGTGTAACTACTTCATTTTGGCCATTGCAAGAACACCTCTGTGAGTTGGTCCATTGTATTGATGAAATTTTTTTTTCTTCGCTAAACCAGGTCTTTTCTCACGAATGTTTACATCCAATTGATTCAAAAGGTTTAAATAATACAGTCTTGTTATTGTTTTATCGGTCTGAAGGTAATCAATTAACAAAATGCCTTTTGCATCCCACAAAAAATTAATGTCATAACCTTGTTGGTCGGTTTTGACGTCTTTGGCTGCTTCGGAGCTGAACAACGGAGAACATTCCACTCTGCGGTTTCTTGTCGCAGTTCAGGATCATAGTGGTAAACCCAAATCTCATCTATAGTTACAAAATGAGGTTTAAAATCAATTTTATTCTTTCGAAAAGAATCCCAATGTTAGTTAGAAATTTTACTCGAAGTCGTTTTTGTAAAAATTTAAAAAATGCGGTACCCATCTTGCTTCTCAATCCCAATTCCTTTTTCAAAACATGAAACACCCTTTCATTTGAGATGTCCATGGCCATAGCAATTGCACTCAGTCAATCGTCATTCATAATCATATCATATATGGAATTAATAATTTGTTCAGTAGTTGCACTTATTGGACTTATTGGAGGAACAGAAAAAGTCACATCGTGTCATATCTGGTGAATATGATGGTTGTGGAGCTGTATTTGTTAGAGTTTCAGCGAAAAATTGACGAATAAAGATTGGGGTATGCGCTGATGCATCTCTTCAATAGCTTCAACACGATGTTTTTCAAAAAAATTGCTGCTTCAAAAGTGATCCAAGTGATATTTTATTAATATCTACATATGTATCTAATCTAATCTAAATAAAAATCAATATCAAAATCTTATATTGATAAGATTTTGATATTGATTTTTTCATTAGTTGATGTGGAAGGTCTTCCTGAATGAGGTTTATCTTCAACTGCTTCTCTACTATCACTAAAGTCCTTGTACCTTTAGTAAACATTTTTTTTTGCATAGCTTCCACACCGTAATTATTTTTTATCATTTCTAATACATCACCAATTCAAAAAACAACGTTTCAATAGTCAATCGGTCAATAAGTCCCCGGCACGACAAATAAAACACACTTTTATGGCAAATTTCGACTTTATTGAACAATATATTCTCGTTGAAGAGCAATGCAATAATTTCAATGCTTTTCTAATATTTCTACCCCTTTTTTATAGAACGATTTCTCTTTGCCTTCAAAATATCCTTCAGTTTCGGTTGTTTTTTGAGGTCTAACAACAAGAAATAGTCGCTGAGGGCCAGATCTGGAAAATTCGATGGATGAGGAAGCAATTCGAAGTGCAACTCATGCAATTTAGCCGTCGTTGCCAACGATTTGTGACGCGGTGCATTGTTTTGGTGGTGAAACAGCATTTTTTTGTTCATTAGGAGCCTTTTTTGCGATCTTGTCTTTCAAAAGCACCAATAACACCATGAAATATTCGCTATTGATGATTTTACCTTTCTCGAGATAATCGATGAACAATATCCCATACGCATTTCAAAATACGAAGGCCATAATCTTGCTTACAGGTGGTTGTGTTTTTCGTCGCTTTAGACGGCTTTCACCGACTGCTGTCCACTCAGCTGACTGCCGATTTGACTCGAAAGTGTTGTGATGCATCCACTACATACCGCATGAAAAAATCATTTTTATTTCGTTTAAACAACTCCAAACATTGTTCAGAATCACCAATACGTTGTTGTTTTTGGCCCACTGTGAGCAAAGGCAGTACTATTTCGATAGCAATTTACGCATTCCCAAATATTCATGCAAAATGGTGTAAATACTTCCTTTCAATATCTTCATGATATCAGCTATCTCCTGCAGCTTTACGGGTTTGCAAAATAATTTTGTAAATTTGTCTAATATTGTCTAGGGTAACCAGTTCATTTGGGCGTCCAGAACGTTCATGCATGTACGGCCACATTTAAATTCAACATATCAATCAATTATTGTGAATTGTACTGGGTGAGAGTCCGGGTAATGTTTATCAAGCCATTGTTTTGCTTCAACGGTATTTTTCTTCATCAAAAATCAACACACGAAATTCTGTTTTTTTTTTAAATTTTTTTGAAAATAACAAAAGTTGTGCCACTTAAAGCACAATCACTCAGAAACATGTGGACAGATTGTCACGAAATTTTGACACATGACGTTTAAAAGTTGGCACAATCTACCACTAGTAAGGATTTTTCATAAGTGATGCCATTTATATGTCATACCAGGTACTTATAAAAATTGAAAAATCATAGAAATTTTCCAAAAATATAATTTCCTTAAACGTATCAGTAATAATTTGTTCGCAGTTATAAAACATCCAATTATTTGTATTTCGATACATTCTAGAAAAAAAAACAAGGACAAAAAAATACACGTAAGTAATAGAAAAAAAAATGCTTTTACTTTAACGGTTCTTAATGTAGGTTTATTTTCAAGCACAGCTGATTCTTCGGTGGGTTTCCCACCGCTATAAACTTGTTATTCCACCATCAAACGCAAGAAAATGGCGTTCTAAAATCCCTTTAAGGTATCTCGCACAATGTTACAAACACGAATAAAGAACCAGCGTTTTTTTGTTGGCCAAGACGTCGGAAATTACCGTTTCGATTAAAATTAATGAAGCGGGGCCTTTATTTGGCTCTAAACCAACTAATAAACACACATTTAAGTGTTTGGAAGATCATTAACAAAAAAATACACCGAACTAGTTAAAGAAATTTAAAAAAACTGTAAAATATATATTAGAATAACGATTGCACTATCGTATTTATAATCAAATTTGATATATGGAATAATATTTTCATCAATGTTTCTTAATTGAGTTACAGAAAAAATATAACTAAGCCTTATTTTTTGAAAATTTCTCAAGAACTACAATAAAATATTATAGTTATTTTCACACATGAAAAATATTTTCATCAATATATATTAATTTTTGCCAGAGTTACATAGAAAATTTCATTAAGCGTTATTTTTGGAAAGTGCCTCTCTCAAAAAAAATATATTAAAATACAAATTGTATTATACTATATTTTATTTTATATATATAATATTTTTATCAATATTTCTTAATTTTTTTAGAAGTTACAGAGAAATTTTAACTTAGCGATATATTTGGAAAATATACTATGGAAAAAATTCTTCTGAGTACTCTTCTCTCAAATATTGCAAGTATTTGTTCGATTTTATTTGTGATGGTTCACGTCTTGCAGCTATAAGTGACTACTGGCCGAATGAGTTTTTTTATAGATCTTCACTTTCGTGTTTCCTTGACTAAGTTTAGATCTTAGGACGGAATACAGGGAATTAGCAATTTTATTACCCTTCATAATACGATTTCTGATCACTCCTGTGATGCTGTTGTTTTCATCAAAGTTGTTTCCAAGATAAGTAAATTCCATTACAATATAGTTGTACATCTTATATCTCTCAAAAACTACAAGAAATACTAAAATAACCATTACACTAATCAATTTATAATCAAATTTGGCATACGGGGCAATATTTTCAATAATATTTTATAATTTTTTTCTAAGCGTTGTTTTTGGAAAATGTTTTCTATCTTAAATTTCTCAAAACTTAGAAGAGATGCTAAAATAACGATTACTCTATTCTATTTAAAATCAAATTTGGCATACGGGATAATATTATCATTCATATTTTTTAATTTGTGTCAGAGTTACAGAGAAAATTTAATTAAGCGTTATATTTGGAAAATCTTAAATTTTTCAAAATTACAAGAGGTATTAAAATAACGATATCTCTATTCTATTTATAATCAAATTTGGCATGTGGGATAATATGCTCTTTAATATTTGTTAATTGTTATCTGAATTACAGAGGAAATTTATCTAAGCGTTATTTTTTAAAAATGGATATAGTAAATTTCTCATAATTTATAAATATACTAAAATAACGATTACCCCAATTAAATTTGGAATGCGGGGAAATATTTCCATTACACAGTTACACAGAAAATGTATCTAAGCGTTATTTTTGGAAACTGTTGCCCTTATCTTAAACTTCTCCAAAACTAAAAATACTTATATTATTCGAATTAGAATAAAATTAGGGGTAGTATTTTTATTTACATTATTTAATTTTTACCACAATTAAAGAAAAAAAAGTGTAAAAAAAGATTAGATTAAGCTATCCACATGGGGATAAAAGCTTTTCATGTTTCAGATTGGCTTAAGATATCGAGAATGGATATTTAAAAGGAAAAAAATAAAGAAAATCCGTTAAATTATAATTATATTTAAATATTTCGAGGTGGTAATTAAAAAAAAACAGCAAAGAAGCGTTATTTTTGGAAAAAGTTAATTATAACGGATTTTATACCAAGATATCAAAACTTATCTAAATGGCAATTTCACCATTGTATTTGTCATAATGTTTTTTATGTGCGGTAATATTTCTATCAATATTTTCTAATGCTTAATGCAGTTATAGGAATTATATTTGTTTTCATATAATTTACTTATCCCAGCGGGATATCGTAAAGAATTTCAAAAGAGCTTTAATGAGAATCGAGTAAAACCTTTTCCATATACACTTAAACAATAACCATCGAAAATTTGAAATTCAAATGAAGCAGATGCAACCATAGTTTCTCATAGCCTTCTGTCTCCAATATTGGATATCGACAGTGATACTTTTCTTTTAACTTATATAGTCAAGAACATCGTTCCAACGTATGTATTCCGTTAACTTTTCTTGTGAGGATTTGCAATATTCTTTGTAATAATCAAAACATTAAGCAAATTGGAGAACTTGAACGTTCGACAAGTGCATTTTACTGGTTAATGTTGGTATATCGTTACACAGATATGCTTAAATATTATTAGGTTCCCAGTTTTTTTCCCTGCTGCATGGTTATTTTGAAGCGCAATCTTTCAGCTTCAAAATTAGTTAAAATATACGAGACTATTGACCCTGAAAAATCAGTTTTAGACGCGATACTATCTTCTTTTCACCTCTCAACTGAATAAGAAATAATGCTATTTCATACATATGAGGTGAATAAAGTGGAAGCTGAAGAAATGAAGAACTGAAGAAAGGAAAGAACTGAAGGAAAGAAAGAAGGAAACTGAAGAAAACACTGCTGGAATAAAATCCTTACCTCCTTTATTTTCTTCTAACCAGGATTGAGTGTTTTTTTTTAATTAATAATAAAAGGAGCTTTAATTCAGAAGTTTTAAAACTGAAGATGTGTTTATTTACAGAACGAATATAAATTATTACAGTTTACTTGAAATAAGAATGAAAAGTTGGCGTTGTGGGCTCGAGTATCGACTGAAAGGGTAATTGTCGATGGTCATGTGCAGCGTCGTATTATGATTGGTGATGTTCCAGAAGAGGTTGCTGCCCATAAAGAGGTGACATCTATGGCACCATCAACATGCGTTAAGCCTCTCTTCGATTTTGATTGAAATTGGTCCAGTGCAAGCAGTTGCACCTGCCAAAAAAGCGAACCGTAGGCGGAAGCCAACAAAAAGTTCCATTCTAACTTCACCGGTAACAATTTCAGTATTGAAGGAATGGAAACGATAATAAACGATTAATAAATATTCCATAAATATTAAATATTTGGTGTATTTAGTTCATTATCTCACGTTTTCTTCAAGTTTTTAAGGAGTCTTAATTTATTTTATTTTTTGCCCCAAATGTACGTCATTGGAAAATTTAACATATTTTTTTGAGCTTTATATATATATATATACATATATATATATATATATATATATATATATATATATATATATATATATATATATATATATATATATATATATATATTGTTATTATTATTATTCACGCATGGGCTCTGGTGGACCACGCGAAGTACAGTTAGACGCGTTTGTTATTGTTAGCCTTCATTTACGCCTATACTGATTTCATTATTTCGCTATGAGCTTTTTTCCTTTCGTCAGACCAAGTTGTTCGTCTTCCTACATTTTTCTCTCTGGCCAACCTCCCAAACGTTAACTTTGAGTCTGAAACAGCCTCTATCCTGAATTTCACTTTGTGTAATATTTGTTGGTCTTAGGTCCTCTTTAATTGCAGCAATCCATTTAATTATTTCTACTTTAACTCTACCCCTATTTTCATAAAATTCGACTATTAGTTTTGTGTATTGTTTGATTTCTTGGTTTTCTCGAAGTCGGTATGTTGTGCTATTTATTTGTTTGGGGCCTAAGAATTTTCTTATGATTTTTCTTTCCTTCTTAAGCAGATAATAAGCGTTTCTGCCCCATAAAGACATTCTGGCTTAATAACAGTGTTGTAATGTCTCAGTTTTGGGTTTTTAGATATACATTTTTTGTTGTAAATATTTTGTGTAAGTCTTAATGCAGTTTTCATTTTTTGACATCTACCCTAATTGGCCCCTTTTTCCCATTATTTCACTCAAATCGTTCGTCTGGAGCTTGGCTGATGACGGCTGAAAGACTAGAAACCGGTCCCGAGAGACACGTGACGTCGTATGGTGGACAGTTGGGCGAAGGCGATCGGTGGCACCACGTGGAGAAAGGGTGAAAGATTTCTGTAATATTTCCCTCCACGGTTCCGTTACGCTACCTTGTAGGCATACCTGGTACTATATTCGAGGTTCCAGGCAGAATGTTATGAGCGGTCCTGAGTGCTACGAGCATTCGCCGTATGCTGGCGTGAGTTGTGTGCGATCACGACCCGTTATTAAAATGGTCAGTTGACCTGACCTGGCCCCGATCGTCTCTTCCAACTGCTTTCCTTGCATTCTTCTGGAGCTGAGCTCATGACGGCTGAAAGGCTAGAAACCGGTTCCGAGAGACACGTGACGTCGCATGGTGGACAGTTGAGCGAAGGCGATCGATGGCACCACGTGGAGAAAGGGTGAAAGATTTCTGTAAATATATATCTATATATATATATATATATATATATATATATATATATATATATATATATATATATATATATATATATATATATATATATATATATATATATATATATATATATATATATATATATATATATCCGGTATCCGGTCTAAATACGCCATCTTTTAAAGTCACTTGCCAAAATAGCGTAGTACATTTTTTTTCATTACAGTTTGTTAAAATTGGGCAATATAATTTCTTTTAACTGAGGCAGTTATGGTTATTCAGGGTTACTTCACAAAAAAAAAAAAATAAAATAATGAAGAAAAATAAAAATTTGTAGTCACAGTACTTCAAAAGTCATCACTGAGTGTCAATTTTTTTTGTTTTGAATGTTTATAATTTTAAAAGTACATAACTATGATTTTTTTGTATTTTTCTGATAACTGTCCTATCAGGCTTATCACCCGTTTCCAACTTGACGTTGATTTTTGGGACACTCTGTAATATATACGTTAGTATATTTGAATTACGTAAGGCCATTCTTAGTATTATGGTCAAATAAATATATTTAATATATGAACACAAAAAATGGAATAAATTGTGACGAATAATCCGACTTGATACGGTCGATCGTTGTATTGACATTTGTGTTAATTGTCTAGATCCGGGTAAAGGAATGAAACAATTGTACGACCTTGCCCAAGGCTGCGACTAATGGAAATAGAATGAAAAGCTAAAGAAATATGTTTCAGTTCACTAAATCAACATTCAATCTTTTTCTGTGTTATATATGCCGCATTGTAATTAAATTACAGTTGTTTGTGATATTTTTATTTTTTAATACGTATTTTTTTTAGGTTTAGATTTATTTAAAGTTAGATACATGTCTATAGCTAGGTTTATTATTTAACAACCTAAGATGGATTAACTTCGATCAGCTCTTGAGTCGTGTTTAACCTTTAGTATTTTGAGTATCCTGTCGACTCGCAAATGATCAACTTAGAATACATCTAAGAAAGTATCCGGCCCTTCCCAACCTGGTTAGCGCCGTGACCGAAAGGCGACTCCTTATCGGATTCTACACTCTTACAGAAAGAACACATAAAGAATGGTTTCAATAGTACGAATCACTTAAAGAGTTTTAACTTTTGGTTATCCGCTTGTTTATGGTGTTTTTTCCTAAAAGTTTACATGCTATGAAGAGAGCAGATACCAAAAGAAAGAAAGTGAGTGGAATATTGTCGGGCAATATAGGATCATAATTGCGGTTGATAAGTGGAGATGATAACGAGGGTAGTCCCAGAAGTACCCGACCTAACAAGAAAACAATATATTTGGGAAAAAATATTTCTATTCCTCTACATAGTGTCATTTTAGCTCGATGCACTTTTGCCAGCGATGTCCAATAGCTTATATATTATAAAATAATCCTCAACCGCAGACTCAACCTCTTCATTGTTGGTAAATCTTTTTCAAGTTTGGAAACATAAAATAATCCGAGGGGGCTAAATCTGGCGAATAGGTTGCAGATAGGGAACGGATCTGTGAACTGGTGCATTGTCTTGATGAAACAAAACTTTCTTTTTCGCCAAATGCAGCCGTTTTTTCTTGATTTCGTCGCTTAAACGCTGCAATAAGTTCGCATAATACTCGCTGTTGTTTCGCCGATTGTTTTTCTTGTCTGAAGATAATCGGACGGAACTGTCTTCGCCTTCTTTGGAGCTGATTCTCCCTTTTCGGTTCATTTTTTTGACTGTTCCTTCTCAGATGTGAAGTAATGAACCCATGTTTCATCCATGGTTATGAATCGACGCAAAATCCAACTTTATTCTTGTGAAACTTTACCAAACACTCGATTGAAATATCCTCTCGACGCTGTTTTTGTTCCGTTGTGAGTAATCGCGGCACCTTTCTTGTGTACAACTTTTTCATGTCCAAATTTTCTCTCTATATGCGATATACAACACTTTTTTAAATGCCCACCATGACTGCTAGCTCTCGCACTTTCAGTCGACGGTCATCCAATATCATTTTGTGGATTTTCTTCACCATTACTGGCACATTATTTATTTGGTCAATCACTGCGACTACTTCGTCTTGGCAGCTGGTACGGCTTCGTTCATATTCTTTATTATTATATGTAAAGGAAGAAACAGACTCCCCCAGAGTAGAATTTAGCTCCGCTTTGATATCGATTGGACTGAGACTTTTCACATAACGATGACCAATTCTTTCCATGTTTACTAACATGAACTAACAAAGAAAATACCACGTTTCGGCCTCACACAGGCTTTGGCCTCATCTTATCAACTGGGTCTTCGTCAAGCGGGTCATTTCTTCAAGTTTGGGAAGGGGAAGTAATCACCGGAGGCTAAATATATTTAGTGTAAATAACACTCTTCAATTGATCCAGTAGTGAAAGTCCTATCTTTTACCAGGTAATTTATGAGCATCACGACACGAGGTAATTTATGAGCATCACAGCAAAGGCCTGAACATTTCTTCCAGATTGAACCATTTTCGCTCTCATTGATGCAGTTGTACCTACCCCACCCACCTCATGAACCTTCTGCTTCGTCTCTGGCTCTACCATTGGACCATTGTCTCGTTCTTGTATATATATATATATATATATATATATATATATATATATATATATATATATATATATATATATATATATATATATATATATATATATATATATATATATATATATATATATATATGTCCCCTTTGTGGATCAGACCTTGACGTGGTAAAGGGGTTTGAGTAGGGCAATGAAACTTTGAGCTATGCCGTCTGGAGTCTATGCTCCTGGGAGGGTCACCCCTGGCGGACAGGTCAAGGCAAGGTATAAATCTACAGGGGTTTTTACGGATGTTCCGTTATAACTACTGAACCATGCATCCGATTGACTTGAAACTTGAACTTGGTATTCATGTAGAAAATACATGTATTTAAAGGATAGGCTAATATTTATATGAGTGTTGGAGTCCCTACACCAGTTGCGGGGGCGTTAATGATAAGAATCGCTAATTATCTGATTTTATAGCTTTTATAAACTTAATATTTTTCTGTTGCATTAAAACTTTGTTTTTTTCTAACCTAAAAAAATTTTTACCAAATGCAAAGATATTAAAAACATATATATATATATATATATATATATATATATATATATATATATATATATATATATATATATGTATATGTTTATATTTATATATGTATATGTTTATATTTATTAAAAACGAAAAATTAGTTTCCCAGCATTAAATTAGTAAGATATTTATTTCAACTTTTTATATTGAATTTTCGGTTGTCAATCTCAAGATAGGTTTTAATTATTTCCAATTATTTGTTGTAGTCATAAATGAATAAAAAAGGAAAGTCCAAATTAAATTTGGTAACGTCTAAATCAAAGTATATGAAAGCTAAGCGTGCATGTGAAAGTCAATATGAAACGGAAAATAGATTACAAAAAGAACAAAAAAGGAAAGAAGATTTACGACGTTGAAATTAAAAATTCGTTGGAAAGTAAAAATAAATTCTGGTTACTTAATACTAATATTTTTTCAAATATATTCGGAAATTTGAAAGATTGTTTTTTAACATCTCGATTCGTAAAAATAGCGGATTTCGACTAAATTATCAAATCAAAATTCATTAGCAGTTGAAAAAATATTCTAGTTAAAAAATAAGTATAGTAAATCTGTATTTTTCAATTTGAATAAGCACAAGCTTTTCTAAAAGTTAGTCAGATATAATAAGTAAGTAAAGTTCAGTTGAAAAATTGAATAATTTTAATTTTATAATCAATTATAAACAATAAAAATCCGATTATTTAGAAAAAATTCACATTTTAATTTAAGTAGCTCACGATCCTTACGGAGTTTCGAAAAATGTATTAACTAAAATTTCTAGGAAATGAAATGATCTACAAAAAAACGTGAAATAACATTTTTCGAAAAAATTGATAGTTTTGTCGAAAAATTGAAAAAATGTAAACATTTATTATGCATTCAACTAGGCTCGAATAACTTTTGAAAAAGTAAATTTATCGAAAGTTTATAAGAGACCTTTTTTGAAAAGCGTTCAATTTCCTACAAAGATATGTCATAGTCTTTCCACAGTAATGTTCCGCTGAAGAGCTATAAAATACCAAAATTTAAAAAAAATCTTATGTTATTTAAATGGGAAATTGAAATTTGCGATGCGGTACCTCTTAATATTAATATTTAGAGCTCTAACTTTCACAGTATTTTTTTCGTCATTTCTAACAATATTTTCGATACCTTTAAGAAAAAAAATAATCGATTTTTTTTAAACAGTCTAATATATATATATATATATATATATATATATATATATATATATATATATATATATATATATATATATATACACGCAAATATATGCTTTAAAGCGTGAGGATGGCACAGTGTGCAGGACGCGTACCCAAATGTTAGAGATTGTCAGAAGGTTTTATTCCCAGTTATATGAAGATCAGAGCCAGTCAGGGACAGCAATACCCACGGAAGAACAATATATAATACCAGATATCCTAGTGGAGGAAGTAACAAATGCTATAGAATTGATGAAGAACGGCAAGGCTCCAGGAAAGGATAGTGTAACTGTCGAAATGCTAAAAGCTGGTGGTCGGACGTTACATAAAACACTGGCAAAATTATACTCAAAATGCCTCAAAGAACAAAAAGTACCGGACTTATGGAAAAATGCAGAAGTGATCCTTTTACATAAAAAAGGAGCACAGGAAGATTTAAAGAACTACCGTCCAATAAGCCTCCTATCAGTGATGTACAAAGTTTTCACTAAGATAATTTCTAAAAGAATATTAAAAAAACTGAATGACGCACAACCAAGAGAACAAGCAGGATTCAGAAGTGGATTCAGTACAATGGATCACATCCAGGTTGTACAGCAGGTCATAGAAAGGCACAACGAATACACCATGCCACTGTGCTTGGCTTTTATCGACTACGAAAAGGCATTTGATTCCATCTCAAAGCATGCGATAATGGATGCACTGCTTAGCCAAGGTGTAGAGAGAGCCTATGTAAACCTATTAGAATCGATATATGATGGAGCTACAGCCACAATTCACCTTGATGATCTTGAAGTGGGAATTAATATAGAACGAGGTGTACGGCAGGGTGACGCAATATCGCCTATTCTTTTCTCGGCTGGCCTTGAAGAAGTATTCCGTAAACTGGATTGGGAACAGGATGGGGTAAAGATCAATGGTGCAAACTTAAACGATCTTAGATTTGCAGATGATATTATTCTCATTTCACAAGACCCAGAGGAGTTGCAAAGACGCATACAAGAACTGCAAAGGGCTGGCGAACCATTTGGCTTGAAAATAAACCTGAAAAAGAGTCAGGTTATGTTCAATAACTTCGCTCAGGACAGAAGAATTTCAGTTTTAGGAAGGGATTTAGAGATTGTGGACAGCTTTGTATATCTTGGGCAGAGGATTTCCATGGAGGGGAATACCGCCCGGGAGGTGGAACGGCGTGTTAAATGTGGCTGGCAGGCATTTGGTAGGCTCAACATAGTGTTTAAGAGCAGACTCCCACTTTGCCTGAAAAGAAAAGTATTCGATCAGTGCGTTCTACCCGTTATGACATACGGAAGTGAAACCTGGACACTCACATCGCAATCAATTCAAAAACTTCGGGTGGCACAGAGGGGAATGGAAAGATGTATGCTTGGCATTACAAGACGAGACAGAAAGTCCTGCGCATGGATCAGGGAACAAACAAAAGTCTGTGACATCATTGGAAGAGTAAAACAGTTGAAATGGAGATGGGCAGGCCATATAGCGAGGCGATGGGACGACAGATGGACCAAGGCAATCCTGGAGTGGATACCGCTTGATCGCAAACGTCCGCGAAGAAGACCGAAAGCACGATGGACTGATGACATCGTTAAGTATATTGGACCCGAGTGGCAGAGGAAAGCCCAGGACCGTGAAGGTTGGAAGCATGCCTTCGTCCTGCAGTGGATCGATACAGGCTGATGATGATGATGATGATGATGATATATACATATATGATGATTTGCCAAACGATACTAAACACAAATGTCAGATTTAGCGGGAATATGAAAAAAATCGCTGCTATAACGTTTTACAAAAATATATAGTACTAGTTTGATAATCTTTTATAAACTCACTTTTGTTTGCCAGTGTAATTTATGTTTCATGCATTAATTTGTGTTACATAACACGAAGGTGAAGAAAAAAGGAACGTATGAACAAACGTAACCTAAAAAATCTCACATTCATGCGCTGCTTTCATTTGTCCCCTCATACCAGAAGACGAAAAAGCAGAAAAGGAAAGAAAAAAGACCGATACGACCCGACAGAACTGAATAAAGCAAACTGATAATATCGCCGTATATACGGGCATTGGCAAAACACTGTGTACCCGGGTACCACCGCGAGATGGGATCATTTGAATGGGTTTTAGGTACAAATGATAAAATGTACCATCGTAAATAGTGGTTTGCCAGTGGCGAGGGACCGTTTCCCCCCGATAAAAACCCATGTAAATACCTTCTGTTATTCACGATTCCATTTCTACATTTCTTTATTTTCGACGAAAAATACATCGGTACTGTGTAGAGAGGTTAGAGAAACAGGTAGTTCCGCAGTATTATTTGTTGGTCGAGAAGTTTTTCTATTTTTACTTGTTTACTTGTGAACTGTTAACATATAAGAATAAAATAGTTTATATACAAGGGAACAAAAAAATAATAATAAAAATCCGGTTCAAGATATTTCGTTGCCTTTCGGCAAAATGTTAATTGCCCCAATAAATGTCAATGAAAATATTCCTAATTTCTTCAAAGGCGCCAGAGTCGGAGTGGTTTAACTTCTGAATAACTTTGAAAAAAATATAATATTGTTAAATTATTATTATTATTATATATGACTAAAACATTGTTTATTGGTTTGTGTATTTTGAATTTATTAGTACAATAAAAATTGTAACTTAAATTTAATTATACATTTAATTCGGTTTCATTCTCACTCTCACTTTGATCTGCATTAATAATAAATGGTTCTATATTATTAGTAAATGATACATAGGAATCTTCTATTTTAATAACATGGTTAATCGAATTTATCGAACTTTCTTTGGGAATACTATCTACAACCTTCCTAATTAATGTTGCAGCACTTGCCCTCAGAGTCGGATAAATGTTTTCTGCGCCAACATTGGATTTTACCTAATGCCACATATGCTCAATTTGATTAAAAATACAAATATAGGGGGCAAGGCGTAAAACCGTATGTCCCATATCGTCAGCAATAGTATCACATGCATATTCCTTTTTAATATTTAATGTCAGATGTCAGATTTAATGTAGATCAAATTTTTTATATGTATTTTCGAAGTATATATCGTTTTGTAACATATAGTTTTGAATTTCCAAGTTAGTGTTATTTGCATTAAGAAGTTTATTTTTTTGGCGGTTATGATAAGTAGCATTGTCCATTACAATTACGCTTTCCTTAGGCACATTGGGCAAAAGGTTCTTCAAAAAGTTCTCCTATGGTGTCGTTATGCTAGTCCAAAGATGAATGGTTAATATTTCTGGACGACAACCGTAAACAATTTGGAACCCATCCATCCTCGGAACCAGCATTTAAAACCCTAATTATTTATCCCTTGTTGGCTGGGACTTTGGTTTGGTATCTTCTTGATGTATCTACCCATCATTTTGCTGGCTTCAAAGGTAGATAACGCGACGATTTTCTAATCTGTATTTTTTTATAGAGTTTAAATAGTCAAACCGCCATCGTTGTGATTATTAACTATCGTGTGATAATTGTTGTGATTCTGTTAATATTTCTCTTTTATTAATGGTCCAATATGCAAAACCCATTAGAGATAATATTCTCCAGAGGCTAACTAGCCTCCTGCTGCAAAGAATGTTGGTTTAATCTTTCCTTAGTCGCTGTTGCAATGAATGCAATGCAGACACATTCTGGTCTTCATATATAGCATAAATTTTGCTTCGAATTAAGTCTTTGTCGCTTTGGTCAACACATTTGCTTTTACCAGGATCAGTACGAACTTTTTTGGCTTTAATTGGTTTCGTCACAAAATCTTTAACTATAGACAATGGCATTTTCGTTAAAGAAGACGGTTCTGTTGGGGCTGCATTTACATTAAGCCTCCTATTCAATAAAGAAACATACACATTTTTAACAATTTTAACAATCAACAAAAATGTTTTCTTTTAAAATTAGTAGTTTCGAAATATCGAACGAACTCGATTAATTTTATATTTTTACCTGTTATTTTATTAGGCCCGGCCCTGTTTACTTTTTTTGGAATTTTACCAGGTTTCGTTACGATCGGGGTTGTTAACAGTTTATTGCAGCCATTCGGTCAATGGTATATTTTTAACCGCAATATACAAATGATAAAATGTACCATCGTAAATAGGGGTTTGCCAGTGGCGAGGGACCGTTTCCCCCCAATAAAAACCCATGTAAATACCTTCTCTTATTCACGATTTCATTTCTAGATTTCTTTATTTTCGACGAAAAATACATCGGCACTGTGTAGAGAGGTTAGAAAAACAAGTAGTTCCGCTATACTATCGGTTGGTCGAGAAGCTTTTCTATTTTCACTTGTTTAGTTCCGAACTGTTAACATATACATATAAAATAGTTTATATACAAGGGAACAAAAAAATCATCATCTAATATACACAATTAAGTCAAACAGATACACTTTTTGCATAATTATCCTTAATGCCCTTGTTCGACTAAGTTTAATGGTTATTTCTATGACAGTTTCTATGTTCTCAAATAAAACTGTACATTAATCAGCAAAAAATCCAGATTGTAAACTGCGCAAAAATTTTGGGTTTGGTTGTTGACGAAAGGTTACGCTTTTGTGAACATATAACTTATTTGACAATACAAAGTTATGCTAGTCTAAAACTTTTGTACTCTGCTAGAGATGTACTATCCTTTAACATGAAAAAGGCACTACGTGAAAGTCTTGTAATATCAAAATTCCGTTACTGTATCACTGTGTATTTCCTTGCTTAGATGTCGTAACCCGCTCTCCAGAAGATACAAAATTCTTGTTGTCGCTTTGTATGTGGTTTGCGCAAGTATGATCATGTTTTGGGAAAAATAACTGATTTGGGTTGGCTAAGGATGGACTCTTTATTTAGATATAGCTTACTATCGAGTAATGAACGTTTAATGATTACGTCCTCTCCACTTTGCCTTAGGAGTAGATTGGATTTTCGCCAAATTATGCATGATTCTTACCTTCGTCACAGTGCCCTTCTTGTGATGCCATGCTTTAACACAGCCATGATTCATCGTTCTTTCAGATACAATGCGGCTAAATTGTTTAACACTCTAAGTAGAGATTTGAGATGTCACTTAATGTTCTACAGAAAGTACATCAGATTTAAATTTAGGGAATATCTGCTATCAGCGCAGAGAGCCTTGTATGTTATTTTATGATTATCTTCATTTTTTTTTCATTTTGAATCTTTTTAGTTGTTTTCTTTGTTATTTGTTATTTGGTTTGTTTCTATCTTTTAGTTTCGTATATAGGTTGTTATTTATTATTTGTATTTTTTGCCTACAGAATATTAGTTTATGTTTATATACATTATGTAAGTTAGTATTATGTATTGTAATTGATTTTTGGATACGGGTTGAGTATGAGTGGCTCGTTGAGCTAGACTTCACCCTATCGTTTAACATTTGATTGAGTAATAAAGACATTTATTATTATTATTACTATTATTATTTAAGAAAAGTATCGGATTGTCCAAAAAGTTATCTTTTTGAAATGAAATTAAAAAAAACACGCGGCGGCAAGTGTGTGCAGTTATGGCTTCGATTTCTTGCCGAATATTCTTCGGTTGCGGCACACTTGACTTAAGATATTCCCGTAAAAAAAATCAAGCGAAGTCAAGTCCGGGCTTGGGGGGAGGAGGTTCACGGAATATCCGTCCTCTTCAAGAATTTGAAGGGTACGCTAAGGAAACCTAGTTCTAACAGGACGCAGCTACCTGCCACACTTCCAATCTCTCTTTGCCCGTGGCGCTTTTTGAGAAAATTGAGATATTAATTTTACGGGAAATTGAGATATTTTTATAGATTTCAACTTTTATTTTATTTGTGAACAAAAAGACTCTTCTTAAAAAGTCAATTTTAATATTTTAATTATTTAATAAGTTAAATTGTTAATTGTTATAAACCTAAAAATATATATATATATATATATATATATATATATATATATATATATATATATATATATATATATATATATATATATATATAAAGCTTTTGTTATATTTGAATAATGTCTTTGTTATTAAAAAACTTAATTTGATCATATAAAATATAAAAAATATTGAACGATTATATAAATTGATTTTAACCTTAAGGTTTAAATATTAATATTCAAAATAATCTCCCCTACTTTCTTATTCGAATTCGGTAATTGTTTGTACTGTATGTTGTCGACCGTCTTGAAGCACAATGACTTGTCCCTTGACTATATAAAACCTGTTCTCCTGTCAGTGACACGAATCGGTGGCTGGATGGACAGCTAATGGACGGTGTCCAGCTGATCCCACCATATACACAGCAACACTTTTACGACAAGTATATTTAGTTTTTTTGGTACTGGTTGATGATTCACCAGAATTGATCAATGATTTTCGCTATGAAGAGGATCCATTTTTCGTCACAACTCATTATTTGTTTCTCCAGTAACATTAGATACTAAATTTACTTCAGACATGCCTAGATATTTTTCATTCTTTAGCTTTGTCACTCTCATCTTAACCCTTTCTTAAACTTAAATTGTAAATCTTCTTATCACCATTTTTGAAATGTGTTTATGTCTCGATGATATTGAAAACTACAGTATCTTAGTTCAATCTACTGGAACCTTCTGCGTGGAATATTAAACTCGAAGAGATTTTACACTAAACACGAAATCACTAACCACGTTAGCATCATCCGGAGATGATTTAATGTAATCTTTAAAATTTAATCTACTGATTAAAACATCTCCTGAAGATGCTTACGTGGCTAGCGAAACGCGCCTCGAGAAGAGTAAAAAAGTGATTTGGTGTCTAGTGTTTTCTTATGCTAATGTTTCTTATACGAGTTAACTCTGTTATTAAGTTTTAATTCTTCCATTCTTTCTAGATGTCCATAATGACAGAAGAGTTTTTTGATAATGAAATCTATTAAAGGTTCTTGTTTAAGATATAGTACTTCGTTGGGTCTGTGGTATTTTCCTGATTTATGATTCTATGACTTAATATCTTTTTCAGGGTGGTTCTTTCTGTGATCTCTCGTTTCTGTAATAGTTTGACTCATTTGATGATTAAGTCTGTTCACGTGTTAGGGCGCATCTGAAGGAACTATTGTTGGTTTTCAACCTGCGTCTCCGCCTAAATGAGCATTTTGTTGGCTGCTTGACTAGGCATGAGCCCCACCCATCCATTCAATTGGAGGGCATATGTTTCGCCTCTGTTATATGTTCAGACTCTTCAGGGCATCGATACATGCTCTCCCGTCAATAATAGGGAGACTCTTCCAAGGATTGACCAAACAAGACTTTTTTTATTATTCGTTTATAATTATTATTCGTTCGTAAATAAAATATAGTTTTGTGCATAATAAAAAAATTATATTAATAATATTATTAGAATATATCCTTTTTTTACATTTCTACCAGCATTTATTGTTTAACTTCACTGTAAATAAAACCGGAACCATTAGTTGGATCCCATGGTGACCCGCAGAGGTCATCAAAACTCAACGACCCATAAATCCAGACGTATAACAGGTCCCACTCCGAAAAACGAAACAAGACTTTTTATTACTTTTATGGTTATGCCGGCATAAACACGGTCCTGTTTCCTTCTAAAATACCACCCATTATATATGAGAGAAAAATTATTACAGAATTTTTTTACCAGTCTATTTTCCTAGCCTTTATGTAATACATTTATGTTTCTTTTCTTTGAAAAAAAGCCATGTCTTGTCGTCGATGTCCCGAAGAAGGGATTGGTCATATAATAAACTTTTTTTTATTTGTTTTATGATTTTTATCGATTTTTTTTCTCAACATTATTATGGTAAAATATTTTTCCTTTTCCAAATTATTTCCTTTAATTCTGTTTTTTCTTATTTAACTCTATTATCTATCTATTTACTATTACTATTTTTCTTTTATGTGAAAGAACAATAAGAATTAAAAATTGAATTTGTTGAATATTTGAATATATATATATATATATATATATATATATATATATATATATATATATATATATATATATATATATATATATATATATATATATATAATCTAACTATAGTTTTATAACCTAGAACCAAACGTAACAGCCCTTTCAAAATATGCTTTATAAAATGACCACCACTTTAATTTTAATAACAAAAATTTTATGAAAAACAATATAAAAAAAGAAAATATTTATATAAAAGAAATGATTTATATAAAAAAAAAATACTATCATTAATTTCAGAAACGATACTGATAATTTAAGTTGTGTATATAATGACATCATTAAGTAATAAAATTTCATTAATGATTTTTTTTGCATCTAATACCATTACAAGTGAAAAATTTAAAATTGTCAGGTTATATAAAAAAACCAAAAATATAAAGGTAACAAATTTGTAAAATATGTCAAATTCAAAAATGTGTCAACTGAAGATTAGACAAAGAATGTCATATTTTATTTAAAAAAAATTCGAAAATTAATTTTTCAATAAGATATAATTAGTAGATTTTTTAATATAAATTTGTATTGTTTGTAAAAGTGAGATATATATATATATATATATATATATATATATATATATATATATATATATATATATATATATAAATATATATATATATGTTACATCTAATATTTTCACGGATGGCAGACAATGCCTCCAAATCTCTCCGGGTGTCGATCCGTTGATCCTGTGAAGAGTCACGACGTTTCGCCAAAATCGCATTTGGCATTTTCAAGTGTTGTCCGCTTCAACTGAAGATCAGTTCAGGGGCAGTTCAGGATCAGTTGAAGGTCAGTTGGACTCACTTGACAGCGGACAACACTTGAAAATACCAAATGCGATTTTGGCGAAAGGTCATGACTCTTAACAGGATCAAAGCATCGACACCCGGAATGATTTGGAGGCATATATATATATATATATATATATATATATATATATATATATATATATATATATATATATATATATATATATATATATATATATATATATATATATATATATAATGGGGTGTACGGCAGGGTGGCAATATCGCATGTTCTTTTCTCAACCTGCCTTAAAGAGGTATTCCTTAATCTGGATGGGGAACATGATGAAATAAAGATCAATGGTGCGCACTTAAGCCAGCTTAGTTTCGCAGATGATATGGTTACATACAAGACCCACAGAAGCCTTTCTATTGTAGTTGATGCCAAACCGACTACTTTTGACCCGACTCCTTTTGATTTGGCTGAAATTTCTATATGTTATAATACCCCACCACTAAATACTTTCTTTGTGTTTTTTTGAAACAGTGTTTTTTTCAATTACTCATAATTCTTCCAAAAATTAACCAAATAAGACGTTTTTTTTTTTAATTATTTGTTCTTGAATGAACTGTTCAAAGAAATGTCAAAAAAAAACATTATTTAATTTTTTGGACTCTTGGGAATTTAGGTCCCTACTGTTGAGTTGTTGTGGTAAAGAATATTATTATCATTTATTTGAAACGACGTTTCGAGTGTTTTCTGTTTTTTTCAAGTTCTATAAGTAATATATTTTGATTATAAAAAAAACTAAAAACCCACTCCTAATAAATTAATACCCAGCAATCCAGAAATATTACAATAAAAATAATATCCATATAGGAAAGAAACAAAGCAGCTATTATACCTGGAATAGAATAGCTATACTATTTATTTCTGGGCTATCTGAAAAAAATCTAAAAACAAAGAATATGACACTATGCAAGGAATATGACAGTATACAAAGAAAATGACAGAAAAATGTCGAAACGTCCCATATAGATATATATTAGAAGTACTAGGTCCTCGGATAGAACCACGTTTTAGATTTGTAAAATCTGCCTTAAAGAGGTATTCCTTAATCTGGATTGGGAACATGATGAAATAAAGATCAATGGTGCGCACTTAAGCCAGCTTAGTTTCGCAGATGATATCGTTACCTACAAGACCCACAGAAGCCTTTCTATTGTAGTTGATGCCAAACCGACTACTTTTGACCCGACTCCTTTTGATTTGGCTAAAATTTCTCTTTATATTCTCTTCTTTATATATATATATATATATATATATATATATATATATATATATATATATATATATATATATATATGTATATGCCCAATATATATATATATATATATATATATATATATATATATATATATATATATATATATATATATATATATATATATATATATATATATAAATTTTATAGTTGTTTTTTTCCAAATATTTACTTTAAGAGGAGTTAAAACAAATATTGTTATATGGACAGAAAAAAGTCAGACATTATACCATCCTGTGTTTTGCACGCCGCAAATCGCAGCAAAAAGGACCGATTCATCTAACCCAAGAGCCTCCAGCAGCCGGCTCTTTCAGACAATAAAATACCGAAACTAAAGATAGACAGCATCGGATAAAAACACGAGAAGACCACGGGAGCAATAAAAATAAAGAAAACAGCCCAAACGTTCGGCCTTTTAAATTGCCGATTCCTCTTTGCCCTCTTCTCTTTCTGTTCGCGAGTCGGTCGAGAGCCATTCGTTGCCCCCGGGGCCTTAAGACGAGTCGTGTTGCCACATCTATCTAATTAATATGTTAAAATTTTTGCTTTACCCATGTTACCAAACACTGTATTCACCAGATATGTATGTGCGTGATTTTTCCCGTACCCTCGATTGAAGAACCCACTTCGTGGATGCCGTTTTGAATCTGTGGAAGTCATTCAGAAGATTTCCCTGGCTATTTTGAAGGAGTCCTATAAATGTCGTTGTCAATTAAAAAAGAAAATAAGGCACTCGTATAGACAAATTTTGCTAAATAAGATTTACCATACCATACATACCAAAAAATATTTGTTTTAATTTTATTTGTAAATGGATAATTTTGGGCTGGATACAATTTTTTATTTGCGTGGACAAATTCACAATATCATTGTATTGTATTTTCTTTCAATGTACGAAAGAACTTCGGTTTATAGAGCTTAATTTTGAGACGAACGAAACGAAACATGTGATTTTATCCTGATGATTCCTTTTTCACATTTTATCCTGACGATATTTATGTGACGATAAGTCTCGAAGGCTCATGCATGGATTTGCTCGATTTGCCGCCAATATATCGTTATCCTCAGGATGCGGGTGTATTCGATGAGGTTGACCGTTTTGATGTATTTTAATAACACTGCCAGTTTCCGGAGTGAGTAACGGGAGCACGTTGGGGATGTTCATGTTAAACTCTGCAGCAACTTCTCTGCTACTACGAGCAAAATCACAAAACAACCGGATGATTTCGATTTTTTTCTTAAAATCAATGGCATTTTAATTCTGTGATCACCGACTAGAACTTCACGCAATTCACTCAAAGTTTAATCTGACTGACGTTTAACACTAGAGTCAACTTGTAATAATTTTGTGTATAGACCATAATGAAAGAAATTAAAAATGCTAATTCTGCCAGGAAACTCGGTATTTAGGATTAAAATAATATTCTGAACAACTTTTTCTAATAACTTTATTTCGATATCTCTAATGTGAAGCAAAACATCGAGAATTGACCCTGTTTGTCAATTCGTAGAAGGCTGATTTTAAACATATATATACATATATATATATATATATATATATATATATATATATATATATATATATATATATATATATATATATATATATATATATATATATATTATATTATGTTATATTATATTATATTATATTATATGATATTTCATTATAAAAATATTCCGTATTCAAGTCGGTCAGATATTTATAGCCCATCCTTTTTCTCTTGTCCGCCTTTTTCTGTAAATCCGACAACAGTGCATCGTGGTGCATGTACCAAAGCAAAGTGGGTGTGTGTGATGCAACGTATATCCTTTGGCTTTAAGTGCAATTAGATCAGTTCTGCTTTCTAATACATTTTCTTTGTCTTGCGGTACACCATTTGCGAGGCAGGCGGTAAGAATAAATGTTCTCCCTCACAGCCTAAACGTCCGATTAATGACCGTCGCGGACGGGTCGAGGGCTCAGACGGTGATAGACCATAGTCAGGGCATTGATTCCCTTCTTTGGTTTCGTAAAAATGAGCCTTTTTCTGCTGCCAGTCGGACGATATTTCTTCGTATGTTGGCAGCACTGTTGGTGGTACTTTGGTGCCATTTTCCTTTAAAGGTTTTACGTGGTGCGGTATTGTCTTTAATCAGAACGTGATTTACAGTACCCAAGACTAAAACACGAACAAATCAGCTTGTCGTTGTACAAAAACTATTTTTTTTTTGTGAAGTAACGGGTTAGTTCACAAATTACGACAAGAAGTACTTATTGAATGGGATACCACTAATTTTAACGAGTATATCTATATTTTTCTAATAATTTTGCACGATTGATAATTTTTTATGGACCTTTTAATCAGTTCACTAATTAGATTTTTGAATAAAAAATAATTATCGATTTTTTTACTTTATTTTAAAACTTTATTATAAATAATATTGATAATCGATGCGAAAAACTTTAAAAATGTGTTACAATTAATTCTCAATGAATTAAAATGTATAAAATTAAAAAAATAACATGACTACCAACGCAACACGATTGGCTGCCATGTTTCTGACGTCATAATCAGAAGAGTCGGATAAAGGAATGAATAAGTACGTACTTACCGTTTCCCGAAGAATAAACCATTTAAACAGTTTATTGTAACTGCAAATCAATAGAGAAAATTCTAAAAAGTTCATGAGCAGTTCGAAATGTTTTAAAAAATATCAAAGTTTTATGACAAAAAAGGGTTATTGTAAGTATTTTCATTAGTAGTCATTATTAACTGTTTTAAATCAGACGCCTTCATGTTTGCAAATGAAAGTTGATTATTTTTATTTCAAAGTATTATTCAGTGTGTACACAAGTAACAAATCCCAAAATAAAACAAGTATTCGCGAGGCAAACGAAAAACACAAGCGAGAGATACCCAAACCAGCGAGAGATACTCAAACGCTCCATACCCGTCAAATCAGCATTTAAAACGAATTTCCGATACGCTCGGTCGCAGGGAATCTACGTCCTAATCGCATGTTTTAGGAAGCAACGATGTAAAAATTGTAGCGAGAAGATGGAATTTTTATCCGCATTATTTGGTGTGATGGGTCAATAGTCGTTCTTCTACATTTGGAGATGTTAATTTTTAATAATATCTTAAAATGAGTTAAAGGAAAGAAACTGAACGGAAATAAAATATGGTGTTTTGTTTTAAAAAATTGTTTACTGTGGTAAATGAGGGAGGGGCGGCGCCCCAACGGGTTTTTATAGAGTTTATTTTATAGAGTTATAGAGAAAGTTAATTTAATACTGTGGCATTTCAATTTTTCTTTAAAATATTTTTCCAGATGTGGCGGTTAATAATTCATATTTGTTTCTTAAAAAAACAGGTCTAATTTGCGAGAAAGGTAAAAACTCCTTTATTCGAAGCATGCTTTGTTAAGTTATATATTAAAGGATTATTTTCTATTCCAGGTGTACCTGCAACGAAGGTTATACAGGTCAAAATTGTGAGAGCGAGTACATTCCTTGCGATCCTAGTCCTTGTGCTAACGGAGGAATTTGTAGACCAGGAGACAAGCACACGTACACTTGCGAGTGTCCTTCAGGTAAGCAGCAAAATTTTTGTTTTATATCGATACATTACGCCACCATTTATGTCGATGTAAGTATTGATACGTCACGTTGGCATAGTTAACGTGATCTGTCATAATCGCCGCCAACTACGACATGAAACAGACCTGGAAGATTTATTGAGAAGGATGAAATAAGTTTGCCATATTTTACTTTCCTTTATACCGTTCATATGTCGAGAAAATAACGAAACTTTTTAAATAAATTTAAAAAAAAATAGTTATTTTGCCAACATTATTTATTTAGATTCAAAATACAGTCCTTTCGCATCAATACACCGCGAGGTAGGTTCAGCCAATGCTAGCATAGATTCACGCCTTCTTGGGTTTGTGTTACACTGTCATAAAACGTTCAATTCATGGCCAGTTTGATTTTTGCGAACAACTAGTCGCATGGAGATAAATCAGATGAATACCGAGGTGTTGAAGCACACATACTTGCTTTTTTGCGAAAAATTTACGAACAGCGACGGTTCTGTGAGATGATACATTAACGGGCAACAAAACCAACTTCCCAGCACTCGATATTTTTCCTTATATCTTTAAACTTTCGGTGAGTGAGCAAATTAAATGATTGAAGCACCGATCACCATAGGGAGCCATAATAAATCAATAAAAATTACAAAACATAATAACGACGTAACGTAACTCACTAAGAGGTTAGAACAACAACTAAAAAAAATAATAGAAAACAAGCGTGGCTTGGCGTCATTAATTTTGATGAAGTGATTCTTTTCGCAACTAAGAGATGGCGTTATTATTTGTATTTCGTCGTCACAATATGAGAAAAAGTTACATAAAATAATGTTTTATTTTAACATTGCTTTATACACATAATTTTGTTCAAAATAATACATTTTATTTTAAATTGAGGTATTAAATAATCTTAAAATGATACAAATAGGTAAGACAATAATATATAATCAATATTATTGAAATAAAATCAACGTTTAATGTGTTTTTACATCACCAACCGGGTTTAACAAACGACAGGTATCACGCTCAGAGCGATATGTACTTACTCTAATTGATTTATCTTCTAAATTAATTTAGATCCCATTTTGTAATTTTTATGATAAAATTTTGAAATGTTAAGCTTTATTTTACAGTACAAAAAATTAAAATCAAAATAGTCGAAGTAAGACAATAATATATAATCAATATTATTGAAATAAAATCAACGTTTAATGTGTTTTTACATCGTCAACCGGCTTTAACAAGCGACAGGTATCACTCTCAGAGCGATATGTACGTACTCTAATTGATTTATCTTCTAAATTAATTTAGATCCCATTTTGTAATTTTTATGATAAAATTTTGAAATGTTAAGCTTTATTTTAGAGTACAAAAAATTAAAATCAAAATAGTCGAAGTAAGACAATAATATATAATCAATATTATTGAAATAAAATCAACGTTTAATGTGTTTTACATCACCAACCGGCTTTAACAAGCGACAGGTATCACTCTCAGAGCGATATGTACGTACTCTGATTTATCTCCTAAATTAATTTAGATCCCATTTGGTAATTTTTACTTTCTACTTCACGTGAAATGACCATATTAGCTCTTTGTTCCATCGTGCTTTTGTGATGAGATTACAAAAGCAGTACCTTTTGTCATCTCACTTTAAGCGTTATAACTTGACAATCACTTGATCGATTTTAATGATGGCAGTCTCGTTTTATAGAGGAGATATACAGCTTTCAGATTATATAGTGTTTTAATAGACGGTGCTAGTAGTTTTCTTTAAATTTATAAAGTTCTTTTATTTTTCCGAAATAGTGTGTACGCACTAGGTTAGTTGTGAAAAAAATCTCAGTGTTGAAAGCCTCCAACCGTGATTAATGGTAACATAGAGTGATGAAAAAACGAAAACGAATTTGAACTATTGCCCGCGGGTAAAAATGTAGAAATCGAAAACATTTACCAGTAGAAAACGTTAATGTTAAATCGTAAATTCGCGATAATGAGATGATGGACCTTGAAAGGATCGTCGCGTTATTGGCAAAGCCCTTTTCAGAGATGAACTCGCGAATGCTGAATTCGTGAAGCAACATTTAGTTTAATTTTTTTTAATAAAAAAGATACAAGAGATATCGATTGAGATAATCTGCTTTGCGGGCTCGACGAGCTTTGTGTAATTTATTCTCCAACATTTTAGAGGAATAGTAGTACAGAATGAGAAAAAGTACTTGCACATACAGTCATTAATTATATAATTTAGTTCGTAACTTTATTGTAAATCGCGGTGTAACACATCGGTTAATAAGTCCCCGGACTGACAAATAAAAAACCTTTTTTACAAATTTCAACTTTATTCATTAATATATTCTCCTTAAAGAGCAATGCAATCATTCTAACGCTTTCCTAACATTTCTTCGCCCTTTTTTATAGAACAGTTTCTCTTTCCTTTCAAAATATCCTCCAGTTTCGGCAATTACTTCTTCATTGAAGCAAAATCTTTCCAGAGAGCAGTTTTTTGAAGTCTGAGAACAGGAAATAGTCGCTGGAGCCCAGATATGGAGAATACGGTGGATGAACAAGCAATTCGAAGTGCAATTCATGCAATTTAGCCATCGTTGCTAACGATTTGTGACCGGGTTCATTGTCTTGGTGAAACAGCACTTTTGTTTGTTCATTTGGAGCCTATTTTGCGATCTCGTCCTTCAAATGCACCAATAACGCTATGTGATATTCGTTATTTATGGTTTAACCTTTTTCGAGATAATCGATGAATAATATCCCATGCGCATTCTAAAATACAGAGGCCACTTGCCTGCCTATGGTTGTATTTTTGGTCGCTTTGAATGGCTTTCACCAGCTGCTGTTCACTCAGCTGACTGCCGATTTGACTTCGGAGTGTAGTTTCATCCATTGTCACATACCGCATGGAAAAAATCATTTTTATTTCGCTTAAACGGTTCCAAATATTGATCAGAATCAACAATACGTTGTTTTTGGTGCGCTTTGCAAATGTTTATGCAAAATAGTGTAAATATTTCCTTTGAATATCTTCATAATATCAGCTATCTCTTGCAGCTTTACTTTACGGTTTTGTGAATCTTTCTGATGTTGTCTGGGGTATCCACCTCATTTAGACGTCCAGAGCATTCAGCATCACAGTATAGTCCGGTTCAATATATTTCTTTGCCTATCGGCAAACTGTTAATTGTCCCAATAACTTTCAATAAAAATATTCCTAGTTTCTTCAATGGCGCCAGAGTCAGAATGGTTTAATTTCTGCATAATTTTGGAAAAAAAAAATATTGTTAAATTATTATTATTATTATTATTATTATTATTATTATTATTATGTATGACTAAAAGATTGTTTATTGGTTTGTGGATTTTGAATTTATTAGTACAATAAAAATAAATAAATTAATTAAGTACAATAAAAATTATAACTTAAATTTAATTAAATATTTAATTCGGTTTCACTATCACTGCCACTTTGATCTACAATAATAATAAGTGGTTCTATATTATTAGTAAATGATACATAGGAATCTTCTATTTTAATAACATGATTAATCGAATGCATCCAACTTTTTTTCGGAATACTAACTAGCATTGTCCATTACAATTACACTTTCCTTAGGCACATTGGGCAAAAGATTATTTATAGACCACTCTTCAAAAAGTTCTCCTGTGGTATCTTTGGGGTAGTCCAAAGATGAATGTTTAATATTTTTGGAGGACAATCGTAAACAATTTGGAACCCATCCATCCTAATTATTTTTCCCTTGCTTACCACCAGTAAGCAAGGGAAAAAGTAAGCAAGCTTTGGTTTGGCATTTTCTTGATGTATTTATCCATCCTTTTACTGGCGTCTTATATATATCGAACCATGTTTCATCAAGGTAGATAATGGAATGATTTTCTAATTTGTATTTTTTTTTACAGTTTAAATAGTCAAACCGCCATCGTCGCAATCGTTGTGATTCCATTAATATTTGTCTTTTATTAATGGTCCGATATGCAAAGCCCATTAGAGATAATATTCTGCAATATTATCTATATTATTCTTCAATCACTGTGATTCAATTAGTATTTGTCTTTTAATAATGGTCCAATATGCAAAACCCATTAGAGATAATATTCTCCGGAGGCTAGTTCTGCTGCAAAGAATGTTGGTTTCATCTTTCCTTAGTCGCTGTTACAATGAATGCAATGCAGGCACAGTTTGCTCTTCATACATATCATAAATTTTGCTTCTAAATTAATCTTTATCGCTTTCGTCAACACATTTGCTTTTACCAGAATTACTACGAACTTTTTTGGCTTTAATTGGCTTCGTCACAATATCTTCAACTATAACGGCGTTTTCGTTCATGAAGACGTTTCTGCTGCGGTTGCATTTACATTAAGCCCCCTATTCAATAAAAAGACATACACATTTTTAACAATTTTAACAACCAACAAAAATGTTTTCTTTTAAAATTAGCACTACCGGAGGCACAATGATCGTTATCTTGCCAAGAACGCCACATTTTTAGCACATTTGAAATATTATTAAAAACGATCGAAATTATAGAACGACACTGTTTAAGAAAATAATACGAACTGAACTAAAAATATTTCGAAACTACTAAACCAGATATAAAATTAATGTTATCTTTTTACCTGTTATTTTATTAGGCCCGACCTTGTTTACGTTTTTCGGAATTCTGCCGGGTTTCGTTACGACAGGGGTTTTTAATAGTTTATTGCAACCATTCGATCAACGGTATATCTTGAACCGCACTATACTTGTACAGCCCGTTTGAATCCAGCACACCAATCAATTATGGATGATTTTCCTGGAGCAGAGTCTGGGTTGTGTTTATCAAGCCATTGTTTTGCTCCAACGATATTTTTCTTCACCAAAAAACTATGCTTAATCAACATACGAAATTATTTTTTCCATTGTTTTGAAAATAACAAAAGTAGCGTCACTTAAAACACAGCAACTGAAACTAGTAGACAGATTGTCGTGAAATTTTTACACATGATGTTTGAAGGTTGGCACACTCGATCCCTGGTAAGGATGTACGTAAGTATCTATATGTCAGATCGCAGACTTATTGACTGATGTGTTACTGTTTTTAGTCACCCTTCTGATAGTACCGTTTATCACTCATTTTTTGAGGGGCTGATATTTTTCTAATTTTCACATGGAATTTTGATTCGTGTTTAGATACATTTTTGTGACAGAAAACTTCTGATATCACGTTTTATGTGTCACGCCGTTTTCTCCCCAGAAACTCATTTTGAAAACAATATTTTCCTTTAAATGAAATCCATCTCAAATGCCTCGTCACCTGCTGATGTGGAGCAAAGAAAAATCCGTCTGTATTTAGTTGTCGTAACCTTGAAATCTTACCTAACAGTACCGGACGGGATTTATCATAGTCCGGATGAAATCCGGAATCAAGTGACCTCCGGAATATGCCGATCATGTTTGTGCTATTCAATATAACGCAATCGTGTACCGTTCCAGTATAATCGTCTTTTTTTCTTCTTCATCTTCTTCTTGGTCGTCGTCGGTAAATTTATCGATGCATCGGCCATCTTCACAGTCCACCGACCGAGGCATCACGTTGTCACGACAAGATGGTACTGATTCCACACCCAGCGCTTTAAGTTTCATTGAGAATAACGGACAGTTTTGGTATTTCTGATATTATAGTGCATTCGTGTCGTATCATAGATAGTGCGCTCATCGGATCAAAGAATTGACACGCACTTGACACACAATTGACACATTTTTTTTATCGAAATAACCAAAATAATCATCAAATGTATTTATATGCTCCGACGCTTTTTTAATGACCGGTCTCCATTTGACAGAACTTTGAAGGTTTAATTTAGTTTATACATAACTCTCTTTGAGAATGGTCTCGAGGCCGAAATATATAAGATAATAACGCGAACATATTGTGAAACAAATAGCAAGTGTTTTAATAATATTTTTGGTTTGTTTTATTACAAAATAAAATGAAATCTTACACTTGTCGTTTAATGTCAAAGTTGAAATAACTAGCACTAATTATTCACATCATTATACGCCTTAAATAATTAACTACACATTAAGAAACACCTGATTAATTGTTTTATTAAATTAAATGTTGAAAATGTCTACCATTTGAGTATATGCAAGCCTGGCACCGTTCTAACCTATGTTTCCAAACACGTTGCAAAAGTGTTAGTATATTTCTAATCTGGTTGGCGACAGTCTTTCCGTAAATAAGCATCATGTCATGATAATCGCGTAAAATACATGAAAATGAGAATTAAAAAAGAAAAAGCATGCAAGGAAAGGCTGAAAATTAAAGGAGGAGAACACTACACTTCGAAAGGGTTGATCATTTTTGTTACTTTGGCTCAACCATCACAGACAAACATGGAATGGAAGCGGAGATTAAGGCCAGAATAGCAAAAGGAAATAAATGTGCAGCGATACTGCAGAGACACCTGAGAAACAAGAATATATCAAGAAAAGTCAAAGTAAAAACATTAATGAAACCAGTTGTAATATATGCCGCAGAGACCTAGACGTTAACCAATAGCAGTAAAATAATGTTGGAGATGTGAGAGCGTAGATTGCTGAGAAGAATATACGGTGGTATCAAGGAGGAGAATCAGTAGAGAAGAAGGACCAATGAAGAAATAATGACAGCATTTGGAAAATTCACAATAACGCAGATCATCAGAGAGGACAGCAAAAAATCTGGCTAGGACATATAGAGAAGACTGAGGAGAAAGTGGCTACAGGAGGTGGAGGAAGATTTGGCCAAAATGGGAAGAAGGGCAAGAAATAGAGTGGTTTGGAGACAGATTGTAAACCAAGCGAAAGGCCTGTAAAGCTGTACATATATATCGTGATATTCGCATACAGAAAATAATTTTGGTTCTAAATATAATTTAAATACACCTTTACACAGTTGGTAAAAGCGACGTTACCACTTTTATTTTTTGGCTGATGTATGACTGATTCTTGATGGTTTTTTTACATTGTTTTAACATTTACTTGTTAAATAATAACCAATTATTATCTGCCAAATCTGCTTTTACACAGATCATAGCTTTTCGTTCGAAAGTTATGATGAACAAGTGCACAGTGCTAGTGAAAATTATTAATAACACTAATTAAATAATGCTTTTTTACAATTTAAAAAAAATTTTTAGAAGATAAACAGTTTTATGCAATACTTGCAATAGATTTTCTTTAAAATTAAGTTGTTACTTTTTTGAAAGTATTACGTTTTTATGGAGGACTATTTTTTTTGTGACTAAAAAATTGGAAAAATTAATCAAACAAGTAATTTAACTGAATACGAAGTAGTGCGAACATCAGTTTTATTGGACGAAGGATATTGTCAGTGTCATGTTGCCTATTTGTTAGGCAAACATCGTTCCACAATAAGTCGTATGGTAAGACGTTTGACTGAAGTAGGAACTTACTCTAGAAGGCCAGGGCAAGGGCGAAAACGATGCACTAACGACCGAGGTGAACGTTTTCTTAGAAAATATGCTTTAAGAAACAGGACTACCACTAGTTCTATGATGAGAAACGAACTCGAAGCTACTCAGTTAGAAGACGGTTAAATGAAGCTGGCTTAGGCAGTAGGAGGCCAGCTACTGCTCTCTTGCTTACTAGAGAGAACAGAGTTGCCAGGTTACATTTTGCTCCAAATCATCAAAATTGGTCTGTGGATGATTGGAAACAAATTTTCTTCACAGATGAATCTAGGGTTAGCCTAAAACATCCATATAGTCGTGAGGGAGTATGGCGAAGACCAGGAGAGAGGTTTACTACTTGCAATATCTCTGCAAGGATTCTATTTGGCGGTGGCTCTGTTATGTTTAATGTGTCAGATAAACTGACAAAATCGAGCACAAAAACAAACTAAATGTCAGATGACGTTCAAACTCCGCGTCAGTAGAGAGGACAGTTGTACCAACTTAGCGTTGAAAAGAATTTTAACAATCTCTTTAAGCGAGGTTTTCAGATAATAAATTCCCGGTACATTTTTTGGGACACTTTTTGGGACTTTACAAATCTTGGGAGATTGAAGCATCAATTAACAAGTAATCATAAACATTTAAACTTTTTAAAGTTACCCGGTATTATCATTTTCGTATACTCTGGTACATAGTGTTCAGATTCCTTGTAGCAATCGTGTTGTACTTACGTACGACCGTCAAGACGTACAGTCTGTCGATTTTAGACGGCTATGTACTCTAGTATTGTCGTGTCATTCATGTCAATTTAGGTATATTCCCTCGTCAGCGTACCATATGGTATACGATGCTACTCACGCTATTTTTTATACGCCCGTTCGAACGGAGATGCTGACAAGTTGCCAAGATTTACGAGAGCTTCATCGAAACTTTGCATCCTAAAATACAAAAATGTAATTTACTTTTACGTTTATTACACTTTTTACCGTAGGGAATCGACATTAGGGTGGTCGTTAAATTTTTTTTTCGATGCCCCAAAAAATCTTCCTTCTGATAAAAAATAACACCTGCCTCAAAACGATCTAAGTTAATTTTTTGATAAAATTGTGATTTTTTGTAAGTATCTCTTAAAGTATACAAATTTGAGAAAAAGATATGGAGCAATTTTGCAGGAAAAATTCTCTACAAAAAAGGTCCTCTCCATTTTCTTCATAAAATTCATATTTATGGAGATATTAAATTCATTAACTCCATTTAGGCAACGCTTTAAGACCTGCAAACGTCGTTTTTTCTGAAATATAAAAATGTTGTAGCTTAAGTAGAATTTACAATTCTAATTAGTAAAATATAGATATTAGTAAAATATAGATAACACTGTAAATTAACTCTAGATAACTTGCCGATACAGGTATTTCTTATGAAAGTCATTGAACAATAGTTTGTATTTACTGATAACGTAAACGAATTATTATCAATAATACCGAAAATATTTAGAATTTATTATAGTTTTACGACATTATTTATATTTCGGAAAAAATGACGTTTGTAGGTCTTAAAATATTAGCTATATGGAGTCGAGAATATCTCCATAAATATGAATTTTATGAAGAAAATGGAAAGAGCCTTTTTTTGTAGAGAATTTAATTTTCAACAAAACTACTTTTATATATTTTTTTCAAATCTGTATATTTTAAGAGATACTTACAAAAAAACTACGATTTTATCAAAAAATAAACTTAGATCGTCTTGAGGCACGTGTTATTTTTGTTAAAAAAATTCTCCCGTATTTTTTCATCAAAAGGGAGGTTTTTTGGAGCGTCGGAAAAAAATTAATTTTTAACGACCATCCTAATCGACATGAAAATATGCAAAAAGTATGTGATGCGTTTGTTGCAGCTACTGGGGAGACTGTTGGACTACGGATTTAGATGAGACTAACATTTTCGAGTTGAAAGGCCAGATTTCGCATTATAAGGGCATACAGCTTTCAATCCGGAAATCACGTACGGACAGCTTCAAACTCGAAAAATAATCTTAAAACCCGTTATGTAACGGGAATGTTTGCAACCCATATCTGCAATGTTTTCTTAAATATAGGCAGCATGCTTATAATAGAAGTTATAATGCTGAATGAAGGTCCAAATTTTGCGATTTTTTTTGATAATCGGTTGGCGCAAGATCTGGGGAGTCCGTCGATGCGAAAGAACCTCCCATTCGAGATGTGGAGCAAGGTGACTAGGCCTTGCAACTGGGCGAGGTAGTGTTCCTTGACGACCGTCTTGTTCTTCAGCATTTCCCAATACAGGATACCCTTCTAGTCCCACCAAACACAGATCATGCTCTCCTTGAAGAATAATTGCTTGTTGTCGCGTGTCGCTTCGTGTTAAGCAGCTTTGTTGTCGCGATTTTCTTTGTTGTCGTCGGTTAGTTTGTGTAGAACACAAGTCCATCTTCCCAGCCAATTCTCGGTACGTTTGATGGCCGTCCTCCTTCAAAAACGTTTTAGGGTGGTCCTCGTCAAAGTCGGAAGGTAGACCAGAGGCGACCGTCCAAGGGCAAGTCTTCCAAGTGGAAGTTACCATTTTCTGAACTTGGCAAACCAATATCGAGCAATCCGAACGGCTATAGCGTCCTCTACATATACGGCGCAAATGTCTCGAACTGTTTCTGCAGTTTTTTGACCAAGACGAAAGGCGTAATATAGCAAGTGTTAGCTATATAAGTTTTTTGCCGCCTAAAATTTCCATTTCAAAAGCCTGTAAAGCATTAACCCTGCGTCGGTACCGTGGGGCCTAATATACCCCAATGGAGTTTACCGCGATGTAGCCCATTAGCAACACGCCACAGGTTCGCGAGTATTCGTGTATCGTATTTGGTTTATTTCTGACCAAAAATGCGTGCAGACAGTAATGTGAACAGCAGTGTTCATTATTTACCGTTAATTCAGTACGTGTCATACTCTACTGTACCGATTACGTGTAGATAAATTTCGAGTCATACCGTGCAGTCATACCGTTATATCGAGTCATACCGTGCAGTCATATCGAGTCATACCGTTATTCTAATATATGATTCAATTATTTATCAAGGTATTTTTATTGTCTATATTTTGTAATCTGATGATTAAGTAATATAAATTTATAGTATGATGCGTTATGAAAAAGAACAGGCAAAATTATTAGAACTATGGGAATATTTAGAGCAAAGGTTCTGGTTCGGAAAAAGAAGATGACATCAGCGAGCGTTCGACACATTGGGACACAGAACAAGAAATCAATGAGGATGATTTGCATGAGGAGTTCTTTGAAGATACCGAGGCTATTGAAGACAACGATTACGTTGCTCGAGATGGCATCACAAAGTGGACTTACATACGTCCGAATTTGGCTACAAAAACAAAGGCTGAAAACATTATCAGTCATTTCATCAAGAATTTTAAACGCCGTTGGAATGCCGGAGTTGTTTTGTTACAGATAGAATGCTTGCCGACATTGTTAAATTTACAAACTGCAAACTTGGAGAAAAATCAGAAAAACACAGTCGAGCTCAAACACAACATTTGACAAAAGAAATAACTTTGGAAGAACTGCGCACTTTCTTACGGCTTTTGTAAGGTAAAATTTAGATAATTTATGGTCTACAGATGGCTTTGGTATTGATATTAGAGTAACAATGTGTGAAAAAAGATTCAGTTTACTGTTACAATGTCATCGCTTCGACAAGGGTGAAACGAGAGCAGAGAGACTGCAGCTAGACAAACTTGCGCCCATCAAAGGAATATTTCACATGTTTGACCATAATTGTTTAGCTACCTACACACCTAGTGAATACATTACAACTGATGAGAAACTAGAACCGTTTAGGGGCGGTTGCAGTTTTCGCCAATTTATACCAAATAAACCTGCTTAATATGGAATTAAAATATTTGCCTTGGTGGATGCAAGAATCTTTTATGTTTATGTTTTGAATCAAGAAGTTTACGTTGGTAAACAACCAGCTGGCCCCTTTGATGTAAGTAATAAACCGGAAGATATTGTTCTCCGTCTTTGTAAACCTATTTAAAAATCTAACTGCAATATTACATTTGATAACTGGTTTGCCAGTTTCTCACTTGTAATAAAATTACTACAAGAATACAAACTAGCGCTGTACTTTCTGTGTTTTGCGCAAAAATAAAGGAGAAATTGTTATGCGAGTTTTACAAACAAAAGATCGACTAGAAAAAACATATTTGTTTGCATTCCAAAAAGGTGTATTGTTATTATAATTGTGTTAATTGTATACAATTCATTTGTTTACAACACGCTTTATTAACATGTGATTCCTTATTTTAGTTTTATATAAAATTCTTAGAATATGAAGTAGTTCTTGTTATAATAAAGTTTTAAAACTACTTTATATTATTATTATTATTATTCACGTATGGGCCCTGGTGGACCACGCGAAGTACAATTAGAGGCGTTTGTTGTTGTTAGCCTTCCTTTGAGCCCATACTAATTTCATTCTTTCGCTATGAGCTTTTTTCTTTTCGTCAGACCAAGTTGTTCCAGTCTTCCTACATTTTTCTCTCTGAGCCAACCACCCAAACGTTAACCTTGTGTCTGAAACAACCTCTATCCTGAATTTCACTTTGTGTAATATTTGCTGATCTTAGGTCCTCTTTAATTGCCGCAATCCATTTAATTATTTCTACTTTAGCTCTACTCCTATTTTCATAAAATTCGACTATTTGTCTAGTTAGCCTATTCGGATTCATCCGTTTGATGTGTCCGTAAAACTTAAGTCTTCTTTTTCTCATATCGCTATGTATATCTGTGTATTGTTTGATTTCTTGGTTTTCTCGAAGTCGGTATGTTGTGCTATTTATTTGTTTGGAGCCTAGGATTTTTCTTATGATTTTTCTTTCCTTCTTTTCAATGTCCTCGATGTCCCTCTTTCTATTCAAAATGAGCGTTTCTGCAGCATATAGACATTCTGGCTTAATAACTGTGGTGTAATGTCTCAGTTTTGTGTTTTTAAATAGGCATTTTTTGTTGTAAATATTTTGTGTAAGTCTCAATGCCGTTTCCATTTTTTGACATCTACCCTTATTGGCCGCTTTTTCCAACCCATTTTCCATGATTATTTCACCCAAATATTTGAATTGAGAGACTCGTCTGATGTTACCATATTTTGTTTTTAGAAATGGTGTTCTTAGTCTGTTGCAGGTCATGTATTGTGTCTTTTCAAAGGATATTTGGAGTCTTACCTTTTCTGCTGTTTCTTTTAGGATTTCAATCTGTTTTTGAGCCGTTAATACATCTTGAGCTAAAATTGCTAGATCATCAGCAAATGCCAAACAATCAATTTTGATGTTGGTTCTCCCCAGTTTAATGGGCTGGTCAATATTCAGTGCCGACTTTTTTTCACGCCACTCCTGTATTACTTTTTCTAGAACATAGTTAAATAAGAGTGGCGAGAGTCCATCCCCTTGTCTCACACCAGTTTTAATTTCGAAGGGTTCTGAGATGTCACCCATGAATTTAACTTTTGACCTCGTGTTAGTTAACGTTGCTTTAATAATTGTCAGCGTTTTCAGATCTAGTCCTTGTTCTTTCAAGATTCGGAATAAAGATTCGCGGTCAATAGAATCATATGCTTTTTTGAAATCCACAAATGTACAGACGAGATTATTGTACAGTTTTTGATGTCTTAGAATCAACTTTAGATTCAGGATCTGTTCAGGGCAGGATCTGCCCGGTCGAAAACCTGCCTGATATTCACCAATGTTCGGTTCTAACTGTCCCTGTGCTCTGTCTAGTAGACATTGAGATAGAATCTTGTAACAAACTGGGAGAAGAGATATTCCTCTATAGTTGTTTACATCCGTTCTATCTCCTTTCTTATGTAGTGGATGGATTAGAGCATCTTTCCAGTCTTCCGGAATCCGTTCGGTTCGCCAAACTTCTTGTAGAATTTTGGTTATTTCCTTGATTGTACCTGGACCAGCGGATTTCAAAAGTTCAGCAGTGATTCCATCTTCACCAGAAGCTTTGTTATTTTTAAGCCGCTTGATTTGCCTAAGTATTTCCTCTTCATTCGGTGGTAATGAATCTGGGTTTGTTTGTTTAGGGTTTAGTGTTGGTAATTTGTTTAAGAGCTCAGGACAGTTTAGTATTTGTTCAAAATATTTCGCAAGTTCTTTGCAATTGTCTTGGTTATTTAGAGCTAGTTGTCCGTTTTCCTTTTGAAAGCATAGGCTCTGCGGTTGATAGCCTGTTAATTTAGTTTTAAAAGTTTTGTAAAAGTTTCGGGTGATATTTTTCTGGAAATCTTTTTCTATTTCATTAAGTTGATTGTTTACTTTAATACTATAATAATACTAATAAATAATAATAATAATCTACCCAGGTATTTCGATGTTGCTCATACCCCACCGTACCACCCCCCATGTAATTAAAACCCACCGTTTTTCAGAAAAATGATGCCAATACTTTTGTAGAGTAAGAAAAGGGCTTTCGGAAAGGGGTTTATTAAAACGGCTGGAACTTATGGAACAATCCATCACTTCAGCGATTGCTGAACACGGGACCACTTTAGGTATGAATACTACAAACATTCAAAGCTATATAACTGTCGCCATCTTACGGAATCAGTTGCAGCTTGTTTGTTATTTTTAGTAAAATCCTTTTTGGTCGTATCGAGGACAAGAACGTTAAAAGAAACCTCAAAGCAATGACAATACACTAAAAATATGGCAATATCGTAAAGATGCCATTGTCTACATCGTAGAAACGTAGATAAAAATTATCAGAGATCAATAAAAAATCACCGATAAGGTAAAATCTCGAACGTTTTGCGATGGGGTCCGATAGTGGTTATAAATTTCCCATTACGGAATGGTTATGGCAAAATATTGTTTGCTACTTCAGCCTGTTGCAAGAACTGGTTCTGTTGACCGGACCAGAAAGGATATCAGAACCAAAAATGCCAAACAGGAATCAGCAACGTGTAATTGGTGCTGATTATAATTCCAAATTAGATTTAAATATACCGTTTCCTTTCGATATTAATTGTTGATGAAAAAAAAGGAAAACCAACATGAAGAAATCGTTCGGTTTTGTTCGTGCGAAGAGAAAATCTAAAGGAAACGTGCTGTTTCGATATCCTTCTTGTTTAATTAGAACCAAGAAATTACAATATTTTCTTATAGTGGCAGCTTAACGTTGGTAAAAGAAAACAGTTTTGTTTTTAATTCAGTAAAAGTGCCACAATTTTTTTTATTTATTCAGAATATAGTTTTTCTTAATCTCCTATATATTTGTAATCAGTTGCTTATTACCAAAGGTAATAAGCAACTGTTACAACATTTATTGCAAGGCAGCGAGTTGCCAAGCATCAGGGGTTAGGGCGCTTACATTAAAGGTCTAACATCTACAGGAACTTAGGTTCTTTATAACTAGAATAGTGGAATAATCTTAATTCTATCTTAAATTCTATAGCTTATCTCTAAAGGATCATAGCGTTTTAATTCAATCAATCAAATGATTTAAACAAACGGAAAGTCTGTATTCGATTTGGGGCCCATAGATTAGCGAATAGTTTCTCCTTATTTTGTAAGGTACATCAACATCTTTGGCTATTTCGAGCCCTTTTTCAAATCCTTGCGTTCACAAACATTAAACGAAGTGAGAAACATCTAACTGAGGGTACCACCAGGCCATCACCTCAGGCCCCGTGTCCGGCTATTGTTTGTTTTATCAAAATATACACTTTGTTATTGTTTGAGGCGTTTCCCTAGTTGCTTCCACGACTTTCTGAAGAAACTAACACTACACGTCAAACATTAATAATAGGCTGGACATTTGCTTGCCAGTGACACTTGCTATTTGGACCGCTATTTTGAATACAAAAACAATTATTTTTTTAATAAAATTATTTACATTACAGGTTTGATTATGGAACAACAATTTGCAATAATAACTATTACAGTACTTACCCTTTTAGCATTTTCAAAACAATATAAAATCAATAAAACTCTCACATGCAAGGAAATGAAGAAACAAAACAAAAAATTAAATCATTTAAAGAGCCTAGAAAGTAATAAAAGAAATAAAATTGAATATTTTGCTAAATGGCCAGCTAGACTTGAATGGTTCACCGTTATTAAACTTATATTGCCCTCCTAGACGTTGACAAAAAAGTGGATTTCCCCACTATCATGTCTTATTGTATTATTAGGTCGATGGACAGTTTAAGTTGTAATTACTTTTCTCACTGTTAGTTTAGTATAGTTGTATTTGAAAAAGGCACTGTGTGTCGAGACAATTGTTATACATACAATTTTAAATATAGTGGAAATTTTAGATATTAATCTTTATTTATTTATTTAAAATGAATTTCCATCAGTATCGGCTACCTCACTTAAATTTATTTGCAGTTTTTAATTAAAAAAATATATTTAGTTAAATATATTAATTAAAAAAATATTTTTAGTTGAAATATCTATAATCAAACTTTCATTTATTGTGTGGATGGTTCTTTTATTAAATTTCGTTGAAATTTTACAGAGCGAACCAACTAGGAACCTTATTTTGCGCCTCACTGTATAACGTAAATATAGGGTATTAAGTTGGTATAGAAAGTTGTTCTGAAAATGGTTAAATAAAAATAATCGAAATGTAAACAGAATGAAAAACTTATTGTTTTTATTATAAATGACCGAAAACCCATATATATATATATATATATATATATATATATATATATATATATATATATATATATATATATATATATATATATATATATATATATATATATATATACATATATATATATATATATATATATATATATATATATATATATATATATATATATATACATATATATATATATATATATATATATATATATATATATATATATATATATATATATATATATATATATATATATATAGCTTTATAGTCGTGTGAACATCGTTACTTTTTTACCATACAAGCACAATTCAATATACAAACAATTGAAATTAATTTATAAACATTTCGGTGTTTGTGATACACTTATGATTTATACATAAGTCCATGTTTTACAAGTCCAGACTCTAGCTATAACTGTTTAACCTTAACGAAAAACAAACCCTGTTTTCCAGACTTAATTATCTCAGAGAATATTAATTATCTCTCGTAATTATCTAGAAAAAATCGAATTTCCAGAATGAAACGAAAGTAAAATGAATATGTACTTGTAACCAGACTGTAAACTTCGAGTTACTCTTCAAGATGTTCCGGTAGCTATGCTTCAGATGTCCCGTTAGATCTTTCCACCAATCGTTTACAAGTTAATCGCTTCCCAATTAAGATTTTCGTCGAGTGCGTGGGTTTTTACTGGCAGTAAAGGCCGAAATCAGTAAGAAGTTATTTGGATGGGCGCCCTCTGGCGACTAATCAAGCGAAATTGGGCCGATGCATTTGCACGACTCACCATTTGAAATTCAATGAACGCGCCTAACTGGACTTTTATTTTAATAGGGGGCGCCATGGGCACTTATCTGCATCATGATACTTTTTAATGTGATTGCAGAGTTATATATATATATATATATATATATATATATATATATATATATATATATATATATATATATATATATATATATATATATAATCATCATCATCATCAGCCCGTATCGATCCACTGCAGCATGAAGGCCTCTTCAGCATGCTTCCAACCTTCACGGTCCTGGGCTTTCCTCTGCCACTCGGGTCCAATATACTTAACGATGTCATCAATCCATCGTGCTTTCGGTCTTCTTCGCGGACGTTTGCGATCAAGCGGTATCCACTCCAGGATTGCCTTGGTCCATCTGTCGTCCCATCGCCTCGCTATATGGCCTGCCCATCTCCATTTCAATTGTTTTACTCTTCCAATGATGTCACAGACTTTTGTTTGTTCCCTGATCCATGCCCAGGACTTTCTGTCTCGTCTTGTAATGCCAAGCATACATCTTTCCATTCCCCTCTGTGCCACCCGAAGTTTTTGAATTGATTGCGATGTGAGTGTCCAGGTTTCACTTCCGTATGTCATAACGGGTAGAACGCACTGATCGAATACTTTTCTTTTCAGGCAAAGTGGGAGTCTGCTCTTAAACACTATGTTGAGCCTACCAAATGCCTGCCAGCCACATTTAACACGCCGTTCCACCTCCCGGGCGGTATTCCCCTCCATTGAAATCCTCTACCCAAGATATACAAAGCTGTCCACAATCTCTAAATCCCTTCCTAAAACTGAAATTCTTCTATCCTGAGCGAAGTTATTGAACATAACCTGACTCTTTTTCAGGTTTATTCTCAAGCCAAATGGTTCGCCAGCCCTTTGCAATTCTTGTATGCGTCTTTGCAGCTCCTCTGGGTCTTGTGAAATGAGAATAATATCATCTGCAAATCTAAAATGGTTTAAGTTTGCACCATTGATCCTTACACCATCCTGCTCCCAATCCAGTTTACGGAACACTTCTTCAAGGCCAGCCGAGAAAAGAACAGGCGATATTGCGTCACCCTGCCGTACACCTCGTTCTATATTAATTCCCACTTCAAGATCATCAAGGTGAATTATGGCTGTAGCTCCATCATATATCGATTCTAATAGGTTTACATAGGCTCTCTCTACACCTTGGCTAAGCAGTGCATCCATTATCACATGCTTTGAGATAGAATCAAATGCTTTTTCGTAGTCGACAAAAGCCAAGCACAGTGGCATGGTGTATTCGTTGTGCCTTTCTATGACCTGCTGTACAACCTGGATGTGATCCATTGTACTGAATCCACTTCTGAATCCTGCTTGTTCTCTTGGTTGTGCGTCATTCAGTTTTTTTAATATTCTTTTAGAAATTATCTTAGTGAAAACTTTGTACATCACTGATAGGAGACTTATTGGACGGTAGTTCTTTAAATCTTCTTGTGCTCCTTTTTTATGTAAAAGGGTCACTTCTGCATTTTTCCATAAGTCAGGTACTTTTTGTTCTTTGAGGCATTTTGAGTATAATTTTGCCAGTGTTTTATGTAACGTCCGACCACCAACTTTTAGCATTTCTACAGTTACACTAGCCTTTCCTGGAGCCTTGCCGTTCTTCATCAATTCTATAGCATTTGTTACTTCCTCCACTAGGATATCTGGCATTATATATTGTTCTTTCGTGGGTATTGCTGCCCCTGACTGGCTCTGATCTTCATATAACTGGGAATAAAACCTGACAATCTCTAACATTTGGGTACGCGCCCTGCACACTGTGCCATCCTCACGCTTTAAAGCATATATTTGCGTTCTTTTGTTTCTCAGCTTCTGTTTAGCTTTGTTAATTCCTTGTTAATTCCTTAATTCCAGGGTTTTTTGCACTAGCTGCATATTGAATCGGCGCGTGTCCTCTCTGATACGTTTTCTTATAGTTTTGCAGAGCTCAGTGTACTCGACCCTGCCAAAAGGACTACCTGCATTTCTCATTGCTCGCCGTTTCTTCATTAAATCAATGGTCTCACTGGAGATTTTTGTTTGTTTGAGACATTTTTCTTCTGGTGCTATTGAAGCAGCCGTTTGAAGTATATTGTTGGCGATTTCTTCATATTGAACTGATATTTCCACCTCCTCTGGATCTTGTAACGCAGCAAACCGGTTTGACAAAGCAATCTCAAAATCGCTTCCTCTGTCCAGCAGTTTTCCAGAATCCACCTTGCCCTTCTTTGATCTTACCATTCTTTCGCACTCTTTTCGACAGTCAATCCGAACCCTTGCTCGTACCATTCGGTGGTCATTACCACTATATATATATATATATATATATATATATATATATATATATATATATATATATATATATATATATATATATATAAATATATATATATATATATATATATATATATATATATATATATATATATATATATATATATATATATATATATGTATATATATATATATATATATATATATATATATATATATATATATATATACATACATATATATATATATATATATATATATATATATATATATATATATATATATTTAAAAGCATCCTGACTCATTTTCGAGTGTTCTTTCGAATCCTCCACACCTCTCCCATCCTTTCTCCGTGGATTCTCTTTCTCTCCTCCGTCCACTTTGTTCCCGATCTCCTCGAAACTTCGCTCTCAGTATGTAAGTAAGAATTCTGTTGGTGAGTCTTGTCGGTGAGAGTCTGCTGATATGTCCATAGAGTTTCAACCTTCTTTTTCTTATGTCCGCCGCTACCTTGGACATTCTCTCTGTGGTCTTTCGAAAATGTAGTCTGTAACCTTCCTCTGTCAGTTTTGGGCCGAGAATTTTCCTCATAATTTTGCGTTCTTCTTTTAATGTTTTCTATGTCGCTTTTTGTATAGAGTGTAAGTCTCTCGCTTGCGTATTATACCTCTGGTTTGATTACTGTGTTGTAGTGTCTTATTTTTGCGTGTGTGGATAGGCATTTCTTATTGTAGATATTGTGTGTCTTGCCGTATGCCCTCTTCATCTTCTGCAATCGAGTCTTCTGTGCAATCTTCTCTCCTCCTGTGGGTTCGAGGATCCCGCCCAGGTATTTGAAGTGAGTGACCCTATTTATTTTGCCGTATTTGGTGTTCAAATTTTGGACATTTAATTTTGAGGAGAAGAATTCGGTTTTTTGAAAGGATATTTTTATCATTGTCATCATATTTTTTCATTGTCTGCGAGTATGGCTAGGTCGTCTGCGAAGGCTAGGCATGATATTTCTATGTTGTTTTTGGTTCGTCCGAGTCGTATTGGTTTCCAGTGTCCTTGATTTTTTAGTTCCTTTTCTCATTCCCTTATGACTTTGTCCAGGACCAGGTTGAAGAGGAGTGGGGATAACCCATCTCCTTGGCGTACTCCGGTTTTAATTAGGAAGGGTTCGGAAATTTCTCCCATAAATTTCACTTTAGAGATTGTGTCGGTCAGTGTCTGCTTGATCAATCGTAGTGTTTTGGGGTCGAGTCCTTGTTCTTCCAGGATGTTGAACAGAGATTTTCGGTCAATGCAGTCGTATGCTTTCTTGAAGTCAACGAACATGCAGATGATTAGGACGTTCCTGATAGCTTTGTATTTCAGTAGTGTTTTTAAGTTAAAGATTTGTTCATTGCATGAGCGACCAGGGCGAAAGCCTGCCTGGTACTCGCCAATATTGTGTTCTAGTTGTTTCTGTGTTCTCTGGAGAAGTCATGCTGAGAAGATTTGGTAAGTGACTTGTAGTAAGGAGATTCCTCTAAGGAGATTATATAAGGAGACAGCTGTTCTGTCTCCTTTCTTGTGCAGCGGGTGTATAAGAGCACATTTCCATTCATCTGGTAATTTTTCTGTTTGCCAGATGTTCGTGATAATTTACGTGAGTTCCCGCAGTGAGTTTGGTCCGAGGTTTTTCAATAGTTCCGCGGTGATACCATCTTCACCGGATGTCCTGTTATTCTTCAGTTTTTGTATGTGCCTGTGAATCTCTTCCTGTGTTGGTGGTGGTGATTCTGAGTGGATATAGATACAATTTTCCTTGGGGAATCTTGTGTCGCGTTCGGGGCAATTGATGAAATCAGAGGAATAGTGTGCCAGCTCCTGACAATTCTCCTCTTTCTAAAGCAAATATTTTGTGGTGTATACTCACGGATTTCTCTTGCGAAAGTCCTATAAAAGTCTCTCGTGTTATAATTGCGGAAATTCTCCTCTATAGAGTCTAGTTGTTCCTTCATGTACTTCCTCTTAGTTTGTCTAATAACTTTGGCGGTCTGTTTTCTAGTCTCGTTAAAAAGCTATTGGCTATATATATATATATATATATATATATATATATATATATATATATATATATATATATATATATATATATATATATATATATATATATATATATATATATATATATACCATTACGGTATTAAAATGGGTCTTGAGCGGCGGTTTTTTAATTCTTGAATAAAACTCAGAATTTGCGTTGATTTAAAAAAACTTCAGTTATCTTCTCGCGATATGAAACACCATTCAAAGTTACAGCTTCACCAGCAGATTTCTGAAAGAAATTCGGCCCAATTACACCCCCTGATCATAATGCACATCAAACAGTGACTCGTTTAGAATTTACAGTTTTTATCGTTTTTATGAATCAATCGTGGATTTTCATCACCCCAAATGCCGCAATTTTGTTTATCAACATAACCACCAATTTTAAAATGTGCTTCATCTGAAAAGATGATTTTTTGAGAAAATTGATCTTTGTTTTTTGATCCAAATGACAAATGAACGACGTTTTGAATGATCCAGTGGCTTTAGTTCTTAGTTTATTTGAATTATATGCCTTCAGAGCTAAATCCTTTTGTAAAAAATGTCAAATTTGTGGGTCTTCAGCAACGCTTTCACGTACCAAATTCTTCAACTTCAAAATCTTCCAACGAACCAGTTTCTTGAAATTTTTGAACAATTAGATTGATAGTGCTTTGATATTTACGATTGTGCAAACCGTAAATATCACGTAATTTTATAACCGCATATACGCCCATTTTCATAAAATAATTCAACAATTTTAACGCTTTGTTGTATTCTGTACGACTCAATTTGAACTTACACTTCTAAAATGATACTAGATCTAAAAAAATCCACAACGCCATCTGTGGTTTAAACAAAATTTTAAAAAAAAACGCTCGATTTTAGAGACCTGTTATAAAGTATTAATTTATAAAGATGATATGAAAGAAGTTGGGGACCTAATACACTTATTGTTAAGTTGATCTTACTGCTCTTCGTTGAGACCAAATTGTTTAACCAAACAGACATACATACTCCAGATGGCTCAAGCAGGAAATCATCCGTATTCGACGTGTGTAAATATAGTAATAGCGTTCGATCTGGCAACAGCCGAGAGCAGAGCTCACAGGCCTGCTGAAGTTTTGTAAAAGTGTCTGCCGCATTGTGCTCCAGTCTAAAACAAAGCCTGAAAGCGCACCATTGCTCCAAGTTAATGTTACTCACTTGCAGAACGCATTAGAAAAATCCGGTTCACGAAACGAATTGCTACGGACCCTCAGGTGACTCCTACTGCGGACGCATCAGACGTTGGACCAATGGCTTTAGATCCGTGTTATCTGAACCTTATATATATTCAGAGCTAAATCTTTGAAATTTCTGGGTCTTCAGCAACACTTGTACGTGCCAAATCAATACGCTCGTGTGAACGACCACTATGACTATATATTGCTCTTCTTTTATTTTCCACCGAACCAGTTTCTTGAAATTTTTGAACAATTCGATTGACAGAGCTTTCAGCTGGACGATTATGCAAACCGTAAATATGATGAATTTTTCTAAAAACATTTTTCACTGAACGCGTATTTTCATAAACTAATTCAACAATTTTAAAGCGTTATTGTTTTATGTACGATTCTACTTTTATAAATGTCCTACATTACACTTTAAAAATGAGTCTAGAGGAGGAAAACAAACCCTATTTTCCAGACTTAATTAACTCAGACTAAATTATAAAGGAAGGTATTTTACAAAAATTCGAATTTCTGGAATGAAACGAAAGTAAAATGAATATTCAACTGTAACCAGACTGTAAACTTCGAGTTACTCTTCAAGATGTTCCGGTAGATATGCGTCAGATGTCCCGTTAGATCTTTCCACCAATCGTTTACAAGTTAATCGCTTTCCAATTATGATTTTCGTCGAGTGCGTAGATTTTTACTGGCAGTAAAGACTGTAATCACTAGGAAGTTATTTGGATGGGCGCCCTCTGGCGACTAAACAAGCGAAATTGGGCCGATGCATTGCACGACTCGCCATTTGAAATTCAATGAACGCGCCTAACTGGACTTTTGTCGTATCAGATGTTCGCATCAGATCAGATGTTGGACGACGTTTCGAATGATCCAGTGACCTTAGTTCCTGTGTTATCTCAACCTTATATATCTTCAGAGCTAAATCCTTTCGCAAAATACGTCAAGTTGTGGGTTCACTGAGTCCCTGAATAGTGAACGTCGACTAATGGAAATTCCTGGGTCTTCAGCAACACTTGCACGTGCCAAATCAATATGCTTTTGTGAACAATCACTACGACTATATATTGCTCTTATTTTATTTTCCACCGAACCAGTTTCTTGAAATTTTTGAACAATTCGATTGACAGAGCTTTCAGCTGAACGATTGTGCAAACCGTAAATATGATGAATTCTTCTAAAAACATTTTTCACTGAACGCCTATTTTCATAAAATAATTCAGCAATTTTAAAGCGTTATTGCATTATGCACAACTCCACTTTTATAAATGTCCTACATTACACTTCGAAAATGAGTCTAGACCTGGGCAAACCGCCCCCCTCCCAATTTTAAAAACCGCGCAGTTTACAAAAATCTTTTATAATAATAAAAAAAATCAAGAGATTCCGCTTAGATTTGCTACAAAAAAGGAATTAATATGTCCACCATGATTATTAGAAAATTCTAAAACTTTGTAATTCATAGACCGAAATAGATGATCTTAGTCTTCTTAGAAGAAGGTGTTCCGGTACATTGTGCGCATACAGTGGTGGTCAACAAAATAAGAGTGAGTCTTATTTTGTACAGAATATCTGCAATGGATAAGTTTTAAGAAATAAAATGTAACAACGTTAGAATACCAACAGCAATATTTTCGTAGAAAACAGTTTTCTGATGAAAGTCGAGTTATGACCAAAACGTTAAGTAAAAACAAGGAAACAAAAAACCTGAATACCTATCTTTTATTCGTTAAAATTTATGCAGACCCATAGACCTAAGATAATTAACCAATATATATATATATATATATATATATATATATATATATATATATATATATATATATATATATATATATATATATATATATATATATATATCATCATCATCATCATCATCATCATCATCAGCCCGTATCGATCCACTGCAAGATGAAGGCCTCTTCAGCATGCTTCCAACCTTCACGGTCCTGGGCTTTCCTCTGCCACTGGGGTCCAATATACTTAACGATGTCATCAGTCCAACGTGCTTTCGGTCCTCTTCGCGGACGTTTGCGATCAAGCGGTATCCACTCCAGGATTGCCTTGGTCCATCTGTCGTCCCATCGCCTCGCTATATGGCCTGCCCATCTCCATTTCAACTGTTTTACTCAACACTATGTTGAGCCTACCAAATGCCTGCCTTTTCCATGTCCATTTTCTGCTGATATTTTATTTATAGAATGAATTCATAATATATAGTTCTTGTCCTTCAGCAAAATCAACTAATCTGTCACCTCTATTGTCTCGCTCACCAGTTCCATATGGGCCAGTTGCATTTTCGTCTGTTCTTGTTGTTCCAATTCTGGCATTAAAATCACCCATCAGGATTTTGTACCTACATTTCTCCTTGTATAAAAGCTGGGCTACATCATCATAAAATTCCTCAATTTCCTCATCTTTATGGCTTATAGTTGGTGCATAAGCTCGGACGATTTGAAGCCTAAACTTTTTATTCAGCTGAATAACGCATTGGGCTAATCGGTCGGATATACTTTCAAATACCTCTGTTTTCATAGTCCGTATATTTAACGTTGCAATGTCAAAAGTCCAATGGCAGCCTGATCTAACCCGGGAATTCTTAGCACCCTCTGCCTTGGGGCAGGTCTTCCCGCTGCCGTAGGTAGTTGCCCCTTGGCCTCCGGGGAATGAGGGCCGTGTTTGAGGTTGTACTGTCATATTTCAACATTGAAATACCATGTTGAAGGTATGGACCGTAATCTGCCACGCTGGTCCAATGCGGGTTGGCAGATTTTGGATCATGTTAGTCTGAGGCCTCCGCCTTGACCTGTCCGCCAGGGGTGACCCTCCCAGGAGCATAGACTCCAGACGGCATAGCTCAAAGTTTCATTGCCCTACTCAAACCCCTTTACCACGTCAAGGTCTGATCCACAAAGGGGACATGTATATATATATATATATATATATATATATATATATATATATATATATATATATATATATATATATATATATATATAATATATATAATGCGATTTTGGCGAAACGTCTTGACTCTTCACAGAATTAACGGATCAACACCCGGAATGATTTAGAAACATGATCTACCATCCGTGAAAATATTAGATCTGTCGTCCCATCGCCTCGCTATATGGCCTGCCCATCTCCATTTCAATTGCTTTACTCTTCCAATTGTGTCATAGACTTTTGTTTGTTCCCTGATCCATGCGCAGGACTTTCTGTCTCGTCTTGTAATGCCGAGCAAACATCTTTCCATTCCCCTCTGTGCCACCCGAAGTTTTTAAATTGATTGCGATGTGAGTGTCCAGGTTTCACTTCCGTATGTTATAACGGGTAGAACGCACTGATCGAAGACTTTTCTTTTCAGGCAAAGTGGGAGTCTGCTCTTAAACACTATGTTGAGCCTACCAAATGTCTGCTAGCCACATTTGACACGCCGTTCCACCTCCCGGGCGGTTTATTTTTAAGCCAAATGGTTTATTTATTTATATATTATATATATTATTAAAGGTAAATTCTGTAAGATGTTCTGTAAGAAAAATTACTTTTTTAACCTAAAATTCAGAAATATCAAACATAGTAATCTCTCTTTTTAGCTATAAACTCTATCTCTTTTTTTCTCAGCTGATTGCGCGACGTTGCCACACCTTTTTCTAGTGTTTAGTTATTAGTAATCGAAAGTGCTACATTAATACAAATAAAGTGCTACTTCTATAATTTAAATAATTATATCGATAAGCCGATATTATTCATATACAATAACATTCTACAAATATTAAACTTTATCAAGTGATTTTTTTATTCTATAAAGTTGAAGGATTAATAGTGAAAAAATAGAAAAATCTGTGACGAAAATCATTCTACCATAAGAGACTGTGTATAAGAACGTTTGAAAATATAATTTTTCTGATTCTGATTCGGACTGAAATAATAAGAATTGTTTATAGTTACATTTTTATGTCGGTCAGTATATTTTAGGATTTCATAAAGCAATCAGGCGAAAATGCCTTAAACGAAAAAGAAACGGATATACAGGGTGATACAAGAACGTCTTGCGTAAGTATATATTTCTGGTTTAAATCTAAAATAAGGTCAATAAATATTCAATTTATCACGTTTAGATTTGTACACGATCGAACATAATTCTAATGATATTATCGAATTGGAACTATTTAAAATTCGTGTTACATGAACTCGGCTAGAAGTTACATAAAAAAAAGATCGCCTCAGAAAAAGTAACCTACTTATAATGGTGGGAATGTTTGAATATTTTTTTTATTTACTTATAATTGAATCATTGTTTGTGAGATTTTTAATAAGAGGTTTTCTCGTAGGATTAAAAGAGAAACACAATTGATATTTGGCAACAAATTAATGTGATGAAAACACAGGTAATTTCTTTGTCATCTAACACTTTTTATGTTTAATTGGTGCGGCTATAGTTTCGCAACAATGTTACATCTTCAAGGATGTTCAAGATACTATTAGGCGCAGCCATAGATCCAAAACAAAATATATGTGTCTACCAAAAATAAAATAACGAGGGACACCTAAATAATATCTTCGACACAGTGAATGATTTCAAATATCGATGATATGGGCGTCGAAATAGCGAACCGCACACTGGCAGATGCTTAGAGACTAATGTAATCTAAAACACTATCCAGAAAATGTAAAGTCTGAATCTACAAGTCAATCATGAGACCAGTGATGACTTATGAGTCTTGGAGACGTAGTATATACACAGTATGTCCGAAAAGTAACGGAACTTTTTAATTTTAAATAAAACTACTAGCGACATCTATTGAAACAATATATAATTTGAAAGCTGTATGTCTCCTCTATAAAACGAGATTGTCATGATTAGAATTGATCATCGGATTATCAAGTTATAGCGCTTAAAGTGATAGTACCTTTTGTCACCTCGTCACAAACACGCAATGAAACAAGGAGTTAATATTAAATTTTGTTTCAAGCTCAGTAAACATTTAAATTGATAAAAAATGTTTATGGATATGATTGTTTATTCTGTACACGGGTGTTAGAGTGGTATAAGCAATCCCAGGATGGTCGTGATACGTTGGGCAGGACATTTCTCCAGATTGGACGATTCTCGTCTAGAAAACTGTATATTATACGGTGAGGTGACCTCATTGGAACGTAGGCAACGTCAGAGACTTCGTTACAAGGATGCTCTCCATGAAACTAACGGGAAGTTATAGGGAAAATATAGGTATAAACGATCTGAAAAAACACTCTAAGAAATTCACTATGTTCTAGACAAACAGGCAATATTCACTATCAAGTTTTCCGCGCTCCTCTTATGTAGGGGTAAAGCTGTAGGCAAGTCCTTCGAGCTAGGAATAATTGTAAGATAATGTAAACATAGTTCTATACTATTTTTTTAAATTCCTTGTTGCTTTTTAGCGCGAAGCGTCGGGTGGTTTCTGATTTGACACATCCAATATCGACCACGAACGACATCGCTTAACTTTAACTATCTAGAGCTGAACTAGGCGCGATACGACTCGTACTTGGGCCTCGTTTTGTACTAAATACTTTTAATATCCTAATACGAACTGCATTAGAACTAAAGCAACTTTATCATCTTTTTTTTTCTCGTTTTATTTCGTTCAACAATGAACCTGTTAGTGCTAATACTAAATTGAGATCTAATTACTACCGAGCAAAAAACGAACAAAAACGACATGAGTGAGAATAATGACGGTTTTTAATAGAAAATCTCGGTGAATTGGGCAATTATGAAAAGATTAGAGCCCATTTTTTATTACGTGCTTTCAAATTAATCTCATTCAAGTTTCTCTTGTCTTGTTTGACGTTTCTTCCTTGTTGCTTGTTTTTTTTTTCTTTTAAGCAACATATTGAGGTTATTTTTTTATTTATTTTTAACGCTGCCTCATCAGAGGAGGATTTTTAGTCAATAAGTGTGTATATTTAGTTCATTTGTATTAGATCCTCCGCTTAGTTTTCGGTCTTTTTTACAACCTTTGACAGTTATTTATTCTTCTCAGTTATCTCTAGATAGCCGATGTAGGTGTAAAAGTAAGAACGACAGAAGAATTTCTGATCAAGACAGGCCTAAGGCAAGGGGATCCACTATCGACACTATTACTCAACATGGTTTTGAAAATGTTAATTAGATGTTAAATGTTATTCTTTAAAGAAGCTATCAAATAGTGCGACGACATGTGTGACGAATAGTGTGACGAAATGCGGACGACATAGCAATAATTGCGAGAAGTGAGAAAGAATTGAGAGAAGCGGCAAAAAGGCTAATGGAGGCAGCATGCAAGTTTAGTTTAAAAATCAATGAAAAGAAAAGCTAACTAATGATAATAGAAGGTACACAAGAAAAGGCCTCGAAAGGGGAAGTGGATCCAGAACTAGGAAGAATGACTTTTTAAAACGTGGAAGAATTTCTCTACTTAGGCGTAAGGATAACAAACAAGTATGAAGAAGGGAAGGAAATGGACCTAATATTGATCAAAGCTAACAGATGTGCAGGAGCCTTGAACCATCTAATAAGATCGAAATGTATATCCCGAAATACCAAATTAAGATTGTATAAGACAGTATTGAGACCAACTGCATTGTATGGATGTGAGGCATGGGTGCTAAACAAGAAAGAAGAAGAGAAACTGTTAAGATGGGAATGCAGAATAATCAGAAGGATAATTGGAGGAAAAAAGGTCGACAGCTTGCATATGAGAAGAACAAATGAGGAAATTTATGATATTTTCAAGCAACCAAAAATAAACACGATGGTAAAATCGAGAAGACTGCAGTGGCCGCGCAACATAGAGAGAATGAGAGAAAGTAGACTGGTAAAGAAGATTGTATGAAAAAGATCACAAGATGAAAGAAGGCAAGGAAGACCAAGAAAGCGATGGAGAGAGGAGGTTATGGAAGATCTGAAAGAGAAGGGGATTAAGAACTGGAAGACAATCACCAGAGACAGGACAATATGGAGAGGAATCACAAAGCTGTGAGCCTAAAGGCCTCTAATAGGCCTCCATATACATACCCTGTATATATATATATATATATATATATATATATATATATATATATATATATATATATATATATATATATATAGAGGGTGTTAATGAAATACTCTGCCATACTTTTTTAACAAATTCTTCGTCATTTTTGAGATACAGGGGACTGACATTTTGTTTTCCTTTTTAATTTATATCTTCCGCATAAAGAAAGTATTGTAACCAAATTTAATACACATTACCAGCCTTCAGGTTGCCATAATCTGAGAGAATATCAAATCCTACAAGCAGCCAGTGGCGGAGTTATAGGATTTTGCTATTATCTAATTTAAAAAATAATTAGTACAGTCCTATTCAAGATTAAAATTAAATACATTTTTCAACACAGAATATTATTCTCTACAAAAAGAGTATCCAGACATTTTTTCGTATCTGTACGAGTTTTTTGAAATTATCTCTCTACACTTTCACTACTTTTCTAACAACTGTGGAATCCCGTATCGAAAAAAATTCAGTGTTTTGTTAGTGATAAAGTCATCGAGGCTTTATTACGACTTCCTCAAGAGATATGAAGCGACTAATAGCCAGTTGATGTTGCAGGGATCGGAAGAAGCTAAGTCTGGAGAATACGCTGACAGTGATAAAATCCACCAGCCCAACTCGGTAATTGTTTCCGGGGTCCTTTTTTGCTGTTTGCGGTCATGCGTGTCGTTATCTTCCTCCTTTCCTTTCTATCTTCCTCTTTTTCCCTCCAGAACGTCACCAACGCATTTGCTGCTATTATCGACCAGCAAAACCTTCGTTCCTTGCGCACTGGTTGTGGTGTTGAAGGCTGGCCTGGGTTTACCCATGATTTTTTGCGCTTTGAGTTGTTAGAATAGATCCACTTTTCACCTCCTGTCACAACTCAATGCAAAAAAAATATTTTCTTTTCTGTCTAGCAAGAAAAAAATCAAGTGATTTTTCGTCTTACAATGTCCCTTTCCGTCAGTTCATATGGAATCAATTTTCCTTCCTTCTGGATCTTCCCCAATGCGTGTAGACGTTCTGGATTTGATTCTGGATAATGCTTGCAAATCTGCATCTTTAAAATGTTTCGGCTGTATTGGACGTTATTTGTCTTTTATATTAAAATCGCCACTTATAAAACGTTTAAATCATCGTTCACAAGTTTTTTGGGTTAGAGCATGCTTACCATAAGCTTCAACCAACAATCGTTAACTTTCAGCAGACGTTTTCTTTATCTCTTAGGTTATTAAAATTCCCAGCAAAACGTCTTTGTCTGGTACATAATCCAACATATTCATACTTATGAAAAACTATGTTTCTTTACACAATGACAATTAATAACGAACAAGCTTTTAATGCCGAATGTTTACCCCCGGAAACGCTATAGACGTCATTAATCTATACCAACAAAAGTACTGATAACGCCATCTCTTAGCAAAATCGGCATTTTTAACTTAAACACCTATTAAATAGTTACATTTATGCAAAAACTGTCAAAAAATAATTAAACACAAAGGTGTTTTGATAAATAGAAAACATTTGCAAGGTGGTAATTTTGAATATGGGGCTGGCCCATAATTTTGTCGTGGAGACAGAATATTTTTTTTCGTACAATTAAATACAGAAATCTGCTGCAGGAAAAAAAAATCAATCAGAACATTAGTTGTATCGACCAACAAAAAAGAAAGAAAACAAAACATCCAATTATACCAGACTTAATTTACATCGAAGAAGAAGAAGAAGAAAAAAAACACATCTCGGAAATCAATCTCGAAACTATTAAACAGAATCAATATTCCCGGCCAGATCGGGACACCTAATCTCATCAGAAAAATTATAGATAGGCGGAATACCAATGGGGACATTAACATACGTTCGGTATTCAAATTTATTCGGACAGAATCGAATAGAAGCCGTAACATAAATAAATAAGCTGAGAGATTTATCGATATCGGTTTATGAATTATAGAAAATATTGTTATCTATCGCAGCACGGTAATTTATTTATTAAGGGGCCATCCAATCACGATCCGAAAATACTCAGATCAGATTGGCTGCCTCTTCGAGCCTATAACTCTTAACAGTCGTTGCCAGAAAAAAACAGTATTCAAGTAAAATAAAGAGCAAATCTAGAAGACTAGTTTGTGTTTGACTTCATAAAAAATATTTATGATTTACGATTATTTTTTATGAACTCCATTGGAGGGTCATTTTTGTCTATATGAGTGAAATTTCGATGGATAAGATAATTATATTACAAGCTATAAGTGTTATTGAATTGAAACTGTAGACTAGTTTCTGTAAAATTGGTCCTTCGAGCTCGTAAACTTCGTTATTCGTCATTTACGAATATTTTTTTGAATCCCATTTTGAAATGTCATTTTTGTCGCATATGATTTAAATCATATTGGTTAAGACAATTATTTTACATACTATAGATGTTATTGAGTAGGAACTGTAGACTAGCTTTTGTAAAATTTGGTCCTTCCAGTTCATAAACTTCGTTTTTCGTCATTTACGAAAATTTTTCATGAGTCAAACGTTGGAATGTCATTTTTGTCATATATCATTTAAATCACGTTGGTTAAGACAATTATATTACAAGCTATAAGTGTTATTGAATTGAAACTGTAGACTAGCTTCTGTAAAATTTGGTCCTTCGAGCTCGTAAACTTCGTTATTCGTCATTTACGAATATTTTTTTGAATCCCATTTTGAAATGTCATTTTTGTCGCATATGATTTCAATCACGTTCGTTAAGACAACTATTTTACAGACTATAGATGGAGTAGGAACTGTAGACTAGCTTCTGTAAAATTTGGTCCTTCCAGTTCATAAACGTCGTTTTTCGTCATTTACGAATATTTTTCATGAATCAAACGTTGGAATGTCATTTTTGTCATATATCATTTAAATCACGTTGGTTAAGACAATTATATTACAAGCTATATGTGTTATTTAATTGAAACTGTAGACTAGCTTCTGTAAAATTTGGTCCTTGGAGCTCGTAAACTTCGTTATTCGTCATTTACGAATATTTTTTTGCATCCCATTTTGGAATGTCATTTTTGTCGCATATGATTTAAATTACGTTGGTTAAGACAATTATTTTACACACTATAGGTGTTATTGAGTAGGAACTGTCGACTAGCTTCTGTAAAATTTAGACCTTCTAGTTCATAAACTTCGTTTTTCGTCATTTACGAATATTTTTCATGAAACAAACGTTGGAATGTCATTTTTGTCATATATAATTTAAATCATGTTGATTAAGACAATTATATTGTCTGATTGAATTGAAACTGTACACCAGCTTCTGTAAAATTTGATCCTTCGAGCTCGTAAACTCCGTTATTCGTCATTTACGAATATTTTTTTGAATCCCATTTTGGAATATCATTTTTGTTGTATATGTTTTAAATCACGTTCGTTAAGACGATTATTTTACACACTATAGGTGTTATTGAGTAGGAACTCTAGACTAGCTTCTGTAAAATTTGGTCTTTCCAGTTCATAAAGTTCGTTTTTCGTTATTTATGAATATTTTTCATGAATCAAACGTTGAAATGTCATTTTTGTCATATATCATTTAAATCACGTTGGTTAAGATAATTACTTTACTCGCTATAAGTGTTATTCACTATCATATTAAGTGTAGACTAGCTTCTGTAAAATATGGTCCTTCGAGTTCATAAACTTCGTTATTCGTCATTTACGAATATTTTTTTGCATCCCATTTTGAAATGTCATTTTTGTCGCATATGATTTAAATCACGTTGGTTAAGACAATTATTTTACACACTATAGGTGTTATTGAGTAGGAACTGTCGACTAGCTTCTGTAAAATTTAGTCCTTCTAGTTCATAAACTTCGTTTTTCGTCATTTACGAATATTTTTCTGAAACAAACGTTGTAATGTCATTTTTGTCATATATAATTTAAATCATGTTGATTAAGACAATTATATTGTCTGATTGAATTGAAACTTTACACCAGCTTCTGTAAAATTTGGTCCTTCGAGCTCGTAAACTCCGTTATTCGTCATTTACGAATATTTTTTTGAATCCCATTTTGGAATATCATTTTTGTTGTATATGTTTTAAATCACGTTCGTTAAGACGATTATTTTACACACTATAGGTGTTATTGAGTAGGAACTCTAGACTAGCTTCTGTAAAATTTGGTCTTTCCAGTTCATAAAGTTCGTTTTTCGTTATTTATGAATATTTTTCATGAATCAAACGTTGAAATGTCATTTTTGTCATATATCATTTAAATCACGTTGGTTAAGATAATTACTTTACTCGCTATAAGTGTTATTCACTATCATATTAAGTGTAGACTAGCTTCTGTAAAATATGGTCCTTCGAGTTCATAAACTTCGTTATTCGTCATTTACGAATATTTTTTTGCATCCCATTTTGAAATGTCATTTTTGTCGCATATGATTTAAATCACGTTGGTTAAGACAATTATTTTACACACTATAGGTGTTATTGAGTAGGAACTGTCGACTAGCTTCTGTAAAATTTAGTCCTTCTAGTTCATAAACTTCGTTTTTCGTCATTTACGAATATTTTTCTGAAACAAACGTTGTAATGTCATTTTTGTCATATATAATTTAAATCATGTTGATTAAGACAATTATATTGTCTGATTGAATTGAAACTTTACACCAGCTTCTGTAAAATTTGGTCCTTCGAGCTCGTAAACTCCGTTATTCGTCATTTACGAATATTTTTTTGAATCCCATTTTGGAATATCATTTTTGTTGTATATGTTTTAAATCACGTTCGTTAAGACGATTATTTTACACACTATAGGTGTTATTGAGTAGGAACTCTAGACTAGCTTCTGTAAAATTTGGTCTTTCCAGTTCATAAAGTTCGTTTTTCGTTATTTATGAATATTTTTCATGAATCAAACGTTGAAATGTCATTTTTGTCATATATCATTTAAATCACGTTGGTTAAGATAATTACTTTACTCGCTATAAGTGTTATTCACTATCATATTAAGTGTAGACTAGCTTCTGTAAAATATGGTCCTTCGAGTTCATAAACTTCGTTATTCGTCATTTACGAATATTTTTTTGCATCCCATTTTGAAATGTCATTTTTGTCGCATATGATTTAAATCACGTTGGTTAAAACAATTATTTTACACACTATAGGTGTTATTGAGTAGGAACTGTCGACTAGCTTCTGTAAAATTTAGTCCTTCTAGTTCATAAACTTCGTTTTTCGTCATTTACGAATATTTTTCTGAAACAAACGTTGTAATGTCATTTTTGTCATATATAATTTAAATCATGTTGATTAAGACAATTATATTGTCTGATTGAATTGAAACTTTACACCAGCTTCTGTAAAATTTGGTCCTTCGAGCTCGTAAACTCCGTTATTCGTCATTTACGAATATTTTTTTGAATCCCATTTTGGAATATCATTTTTGTTGTATATGTTTTAAATCACGTTCGTTAAGACAATTATTTTACACACTATAGGTGTTATTGAGTAGGAACTGTAGACTAGCTTCTGTAAAATTTGGTCCTTCCAGTTCATAAAGTTCATTTTTCGTTATTTATGAATATTTTTCATGAATCAAACGTTGGAATGTCATTTTTGTCATATATCATTTAAATCACGTTGGTTAAGATAATTATTTTACTCGCTATAAGTGTTATTCACTATCATATTAAGTGTAGACTAGCTTCTGTAAAATATGGTCCTTCGAGTTCATAAACTTCGTTATTCGTCATTTACGAAGATTTTTGTCCCATTTTAGAATATCATTTTTGTTGTATATGATTTAAATCACGTTGGTTAAGGACAATTATTTTACACACTATAGGTGTTATTGAGTAGGAACTGTACACTAGCTTCTGTAAAATTTAGTTCTTCTAGTTCATAAACTTCGTTTTTTGTCATTTACGAATATTTTTATAACACAAACGTTGGAATGTCATTTTTGTCATATATCTTTTAAATCACGTTGGTTAAGACAATTTACTTTACACGCTATAAGTGTTATTAAGTTGGAACTGCAGACTAGCTTCTGTAAAATTAGGTCCTTCCAGTTCATTAATTTCGTTATTCGTTACTTACGAATACTTTTTATGAATCCCATAATGTCATTTTTATCGTAAATGATTTAATTATGGTTGTGGACTAGCTTCTATAAAATTTAGTTTTTCGAGTTCATAAACTTCGTTATTCGTCATTTGCGAATATTTGTTATGAATCTCATTTTGGAATGTCATTTTTGTCATATATATTTTAAATCACGTTGATTAAGATAATTATTTTACACACTATAAGTGTTATTGAATTGAAACTGTAGACTAGTTTCTGTAAAAATATTGTCCTTCGAGATCATAAACTTCGTTATTCGTTATTTACGAATATTTTTTATGAATCCCACTTTGGGATATAATTTTTGCTGTATATGATTTAAATCACGTTGATTAAAACAATTATTTTACACACTATAAGTGTTATTGAGTGGTAACTGTAGACTAGCCTCTGTAACATTTGGCCCTTCGAGTTTGTAAACTTTGTTATTCGTCATTTACGAATATTTTTTATGAATCCCACGTTGGAATGTCATTGATGTTGGAACTTGTCGACGAGTCTCTGTAACATTTGGTCCTTCGAGCCCGCAAACTTCTTTATTCGTTATTTATGAATTTTTTTGTTGTTGTATCTGATTTTATCATTATTTTTCATATCTTCAAATCCAATAACTATATTGATCCTTGTGATCAGCTTATGATTCTTCTAGCTTATAAAATTATTTTTTAATATTCATGAATCTTATTTGAATATTGTTACTTTAATATTCTTATCTGCTATAATTTATTATCATCATCACTTGGCCATTGTCCATTCACTGTAGGATGAAGGCCTCTCCAGCATGGTTCCAACTAGCGCAGTCTTGAGCTTTCTGCTGCCACGTCCCTTGAGTCCATCTCCATCGTCCGACATGCCCCCCCCCCCCCCATTAATTAAATAATAAAATCATGCTTTACAGAGGGTTAAATAGACTTATAAAACATGGTCCTTCGAGCTTACAGTTGAGAGTACGATTTAGGTGACTAAATATTCACTCAGAAAAATATACACGTTCTATTTGGCCAACCGTGTACATACATCACAGAAATCAGATACATTTCTACGGCTATTACGAGTCCTCCTTATTCACCGAATTCTTCTACCTACTTTAAGCTTTCAGACCTGCCATCTTGGTCTTTTGCCGCTCCTATGACCACGCGATAACAACTAGTTAGCTCCCAGAAGAGAAAAAAGACACATTTCTAGTCTTCGTTATCGACCTTTGAAGCCCTATTGCCTGATAAAAGCCGGCAAACTAAAACACAGTTTCGACATTAGAGTGTGACATAATTTTTCAATTTTTCGACTACCGTTTCAAAGATAATGACGAAACGTATCGGGCATAAGGCAATTTAGAGATATCGCTTGTCATAACGCGTCTTGTCATACCGCTTCTTGACAGACTGATGCTGGAAAATAATTTCGAATGAGATTGTAGCTGGTCTGTTAATCTGTTAATTGTCTTGTTAAACGCTTTTAATTAGCTGCCGTGTAGGATTGAATAGGTGAACAATAGAACGAGGTGTATTAAAAAAATAATGAGACTGGTGGTGTGGCGTTCGATCTGGCAATATTATTGACTCCTCGTTTGGAGGCAAGACAGTCCAACATCTGATGCGTCCGCGCTAGGAGCAACCTGAGGGTCCGTAGCAATTCGTTTCGTGAACGTTTCGTGTTTTCGTGAAGATATACCACTAAACACCGAATCATTTGTTTTTAATTCTCGGCGCACGTTTCGCGAAACATGTTAGCATCATCAGGAGATGATTTAATCTATTTCCCATAAACTAGCCATCTTATTTTGGAAACTATGATTGGAATCGTTAGGAATGTATCTCGAAGTGGTGGTGTTTTTTAAACATATATAAAAAATATCAAAATCTAATCTATTTTTATTGTTTCTACTTACTAAAACATCCAGAAATGGCAAACTATCGTTGTTTGCGTGTTCGTGCGTGAATACTATGTTTTGGGATTTACTATTTAAGTTCTTAATAAAGTCATCTAAGTTTTTATTTTTTTAATCAAAAATTACGAAACCATCTTTTTTCTGCTTTTTCTTTTCTCTGTTATCTTTTTTTTTACACGTTTCATTAGGTATAGCTTGTACAAAATTAAAACCGTTGCCCGTCATTAAGCACGTGATCAAAATTTCGGCTGCGCTGTTGCCAGATTGCGATTAAACATTATAACCTTACTTTAGCGAATCATTTTTACAAGTTTGCTTTAACAACGATTAAAAATATTATCTATAAATAAAATGCAAATTACAAAGTAAGAAAATTATAATATATGTTGAAAGTCTTGCAAGTGTCGTTGATTTAATATCTCTAGATAGATTCAGCTTGTATCGAAAGCTGCAGTATTGGTAACTGTTTTAGTAAAATTGCGTTTTCTAGGCCATTTTAAAACTTCATTGTTTTTCACTTTTTGTGAAAATAATACTAACAGTGGACATACTCAACCTTAAGGCTACTGAAACACCACGCTAAAAAAATATGACTTAAACTAAACATATCCAAACTTAACATACCTCTGTAACAACCGCAAAGGGTAACAATGGACCATTATTATCTCGTTCTTGTTCAAATTAGTACATCAGAGATGTCACAAACTTTTGTCAACGACGATTTAAATGATTTGGTATTTTACAGGCGCGACTTAAGTTCTTAAAGAAACTGTTTTCGATCGCATGGTAAAAATTAAAGTAAACGTTTAGATACAAATGGAATAACCTCCAAACGTGTCAATAAATTTCAACAAGACAAATTTTAAACCCGACAACGTCGCATATCCTGCCAACCAAACACAGCCGCTAAATTTGAAATTTATTGAATACATCTCATTTGATTATTTTATTATTTAATTTTTGTAGTGGTATTTCTGCTATTCTTTAATAGCGTCATCGATAACGTGCAACGCTTTTAGTTTTGTACAGGTTATAGGTAGTACGCTTCGTAGGTAGTAGGTTTGCAATTATGGTTTTCATATATAGATTAAAAATAGATTAAATCATCTGCTGATGATGTTAACATGGTTAACGAAACATGCGTTGAGAACTTTAAACAAAAAGTGATTCGGTGTTTAGTGGTAAATCTCTTTAAGTTCAGTAAGATCAACTTAAAAATAAATATATTAGGTCCCCATCTTCTTTCATATCATCTTCATAAATTTAATACTCCATAAGAAGTCTTTCAAATCGAGCGGTTTTTTTAAATTCTTGTATAAAACACAGATGGCGTTGTGGATTTGTTTAGGTCTAGTATCATTTCAAAAGTGTAATATATGACATTTATGAAAATGGAGACGAACACAAAACAACAAACCATTAAAATCGTTGAATTATTTTATGAAAAACTGAACATGTTTTTAGAAAATTAAGTCATATTTATGGTTTGCACAATCGTTCATCCCAAAGCACTATCAATCGAATTGTTCAAAAATTTCAAGAGATTGGTTCGGTAGAAGATAAAAGTAGAGCAATAGTGGTCGTTGACAAGAGCATATTGATTTGGTACGTGAAAGGGTTGCTAAAGACCCAGAAATTTCCATTAGTCGAACTTTCACAACATTTTGGACTCATTGCTCTAAAGCTTATAAGGTTTAAACAAACTAAGAACCAAAGCCAATGGATCATTCAAAACGTCGTTCATTTGTCAATTGGATCAAAGAACAAGCAGATGTTTTTTTCAAAAAATATGATGTATTTTTCAAAAATATTGATCATATCAATAGATATGATAATTGGATTTTTGTGGGGTGAATTGAATAATATTCATCTGTGATTCCAACAAGATGGCTCTACACCTCACTCTGCTAATGAAATAATTGATTTATTGAGAGAAAAATTTCGTGGACGAGTTATTGCAAGGAACGGTGATGTTAATTGGCCACCAAGATCATGTGATTTGACACCGTTGGACTATTTTCTTTGGGGTTACGTGAAAAGCCAGGTCTATAAGAACAATTCACAATCGATTTCTGAACTAAACGTTGAAATTATTAGTTGGCCGAGTTGGCTGCGGTATCTAGAGCGGCAGATCCGATGATATCGATGGCTGGCCCGGAGCAGGTTCAAATCCTGCTATTTTCGGTTGGATGTTTGTGTATGTGGGTTGGGGTAAAGTTGTTCGCGTTCGTGGCAAAAATGCCACACGTCCCCCCCTGGTTAACATGAATGAACAACGACAAAGAGCTGCCGGATTGTCCTCTTGGATCTCCTGACAGGCACTTTACAAACATGTCAATATGCAGTATGTCAAAACTCATTCAAAAAATAAATCGAGTCATTGGTGAGATAGAATCACGGTTATGCCAAAATTTCATCCAAAATTTGAACAAAAGAGTGGACGTCTGTAGAGCTTCAAGATGTGTCCATTTGACAGATATTGTCTTTCGTGTTTAAATGTCATAAACTCTTCAATTATTTATACCAGGGGTCTCCAAACTTTCCAGCCTTAGGGCCATACTGATTACTCCAGTAAGTTCCAAGGGCCAAAACCGTTTTAATTTTTCTGCCATTATCTATAATTTCTATGTCTAAAAGACATCTTCGGGCCGACCAACGTCCATACGTAACAGTATTTTGATTTGGCTTGTTTTTGTGTGTGATTTACTAATATGCAAATGAAGCGAAAAATAGACAGTGAATGCAGAACATTCAAATATCAATACAACTTTGAATATTTCGTGATTGAATCCAGTAATAAGGCGCCATGTTTCATTTGCAATGAAGCCATAGAAGTTCTCAAAGAATATAACATTAAACGTCATCATAAAACGAAACATTTTCAAAATTACTCAAAATGTACAGGAAGTTTGCGAACAGAAATACTCTGAAATCGCAGCAATTTTTGCGAAAGTCAATACAGAAAAAGGGGCTGCAACTCGTGCCAGCTTTCGTGTGACTCTTGAAACCGCGAAACGTGGAAAACCATTCACCGCTGGAGAAATGGTCAAAGAATGCGTAATTGTAGTAGCTGAAGAAATGTGCCCCGAAAAGGTAAATTTATTTAAACCTGTCAGTTTGTCAACAAACACCTTGGGTTGGAGGTTACAAGACATCACATAAAATATATCATCTCAACTGTCTGACAAAAATGGACATCCTGAGTGGTTTTTTCTGGCCTTGGATGAGTCAACGTATTACATTAGGTCTTACATTGTATCATTCAGCAACAGTCCTTGTGCGGAAAATGTTTGGATATGTCTGAAGTTCTAAAACCAGTCATATCAGTTGTTAATTTCATCAGATCCACTGGGCTGAATCACCAACAGTTCCGCGAGTTTATTGAAGAGATTGGGGAAAATGACTTACCATATCATACTGCCGTACGCTGACTTAGTTGCGGAAAAGTCCTTCAGCACTTTTTTGAATTTCAAGCAGAGATCGAAATTTTTTTGAATGAAAAGCATCGCCCTCTTACCGAATTACAAAATAGCAAATGGCTGTAGAAGTTAGCACCCTATGTTGATTTGACAAGACATACGAACGAACTAAACTTGAGATTGCAAGTTGAAAACCAGCTTCTCCCTGTATACACTAATATCAAATCGTTCCGGTATAAAATAATATTGTTTCAATCACAATTACGTAATAAATGTTTCACACTTTTTAAAACGTGCAATATTTTCAGCCACACTAGTAAGATTGAGTTTTCCGTCGATTTTGCAGTCAAAACTTTGAGTGCTTTGAAGATACATTTTAATATTCGTTACCTAGACTTTGATGTCATTGTGAATAAAATTTAGATTTTTCAAAATCCTTTTGATACTGACATTAAAACCCTAGCCTCGGAACTTCAAATGGAAATTATTAATTTCCAGTGTAGTGATATAATTAAGAACAAATTTCAAAACTCATCTTTGTTGGAATTGTATAAGAGTCTTCCACTGGTACAATTTGATAATTTGCATAAATTTGCTACTGGGCTGTTTTCTGTTTTTTGTACTACTTACTTGTGTGAGAAAACGTTCTCCACAATGAAGTACACAAAGAATGTTTACAGATCTAAGTTAACCAATGAGAACCTTAAATTTATTTTAATAATTGGTACAAGTACAATTGGTCCACAACTACAAACTATTGTCAATGAAAAATCACAATTACATAAATCTCATTAGTATTTTTTACAAGTGGACACCCCGCGATTTCATTCGCGTTAATTTAACTTTTCCGTTCCTGAGGGATTTTCAGGATAAAAATCATATGTGTGATTCAGGATATATACATTCCAAATATCGATATACTTCATATATGATACTCTTTACCCCAACATAACTACCGAGGGTAAAACCGCGGGGTGTTCACTAGTTTATAATTTAGTAGGGTTCATTTCTATTATTTGTTAGTTATTATGCCTAGGTTAATTTTTCTGCGTATTATACTTGTCATTAAGCTTTATTTACCCAACTTATCACAGCAACAATAACAACAATAAGACTGATAATAACTGGATAGACTCTCAATGGAGACTAGTAAGATCAACTTAAAAATAAGTATGATAGATCCTCAACTTCTTTCATAGTATCTTCGTAAATAAATACTTCAAAAGAATAATAATAATTTAAGAATAAAAATAAATAAATAAATAAATACTTACTATATAAATACAATGAAAAGTTTATTAAAATCAAAGAAAATTCTGTATTTTATTCAAAAAACAAAATCAAACCGCTCAATTTGAAAGACCCTTTACTTCTTTCATTAATAAAGATCAAAGGTAGTTAAAAAAAAGGTAGATTATCAATCTGAAGACTATAATTATACAGAATTAAGTTGAGTTAACAAAAATACAACCCTGCAAAAAAACACCTACAAACTTATGGATCCTGCTAAATGATAAATGCGCATTGACTGAGGATTTCCTTTCTTTAATAATAATAATAATAAAAATAATAATAGCTACAAAGGAAGAAGGGAAAAAAGAGACGGAAAAAAGTACCGCCGCGGTACGATCTCGGTTGGTTCAGCGATGGAACCGCGGCTCTCAGGTACCATTAGTCGGCTTGGTCTCGATTCGCCCGAGGGCCCCGTACTTATATCGCGTACTCGTGGTGTCCCCAGGGGGTTCCCGCGCAGCACCGGCACCGTTCTCCCACATCGGCGCCTCCCCCGAGGCTCTAAAAGTTGAGCATTTTGTTGACAGCACAACTGAACATCATGCAGGATACCTGCTACACGATACATTCGATTTTATTGGCTTTGCTTCTTCTTTTACACTGTTGCTTGCTTCAAAAGAAACGAACATGTACGAATTGGTTTGCGAAATTCTTTTGCTGTCGACTAATCCTTGACAGACGAGGGCACTATGAAAAGTTTCCTGCCTCATGTGTTTTTGACTAAACTTTTCAAAAAACAACTGGAACCATCTAGATAGACTTTCAACGGAGACCACTAAGATCAACTTAAAAATTAATGAATTAAGTTCACATCTTCATAAATAAATACTTCATAACAGGTCTTTCAAATTAAGTGGTTTTTTTTATTTCTTGAATAAAACACAGATGACGTTCTCAATTCAGAAGTGTAATGTATGACATTTATTTAAATGGAGTCGTACACAATACGCGTTTAATTGTTTTATGAAAATGGGCGTTAATTTTAAGAAAATTACGTAATATTTAAGGTTTGCACATTCGTTCATCTGAAAGCATTTCAAACGAATTGTTCAAAAATTTCAAGAAACTGAAGAAGTTACAAAAAGATTAACAAGTTATACATGGAATTCAGTCGAATTTCAAAAGTACGATACATTCATGTAATTCGAAATCATTCATTCTGATAACCTACTAAACTAAAATGCTCACTGTGAATGGTAACAATGGTCTTATAAACCCTCAAGAGAAGCACTGGATAAGGGATACCCAGGGGTGAATTAAAAGTGTTTTCCCTTATAAATTGCCACGTTGAGGGGATGACTTTGCGTGAGGGAAAAATTTACTATCCCTACTACAGATCCCCCACCCTAGCCATCTTAAGATGTGAATACTAACAAAAATATAAGCGACCGTAGCCAGTGTATGGGCATACACCACCCAATGCTGTTTTTGAGCCAGTGTTTTATCAATAAATAAAAACCGTTAAATAACCTTTTTACACAAATAGTGTTTTCTTTTCGATCTTGACACAGTTTGTGGTAAGTAAATCATAAATATTATATTTTCTATAGTATTGTTATTGAAAACTTAAATTTTTGATTTTTTTAACATTTATTTATCAGTTTCTTTCATTTTCTATTTAGCTCGAAATGAACACGCGTTCTCGTACTCGCTGTGCGTCTCAAGTAGAAGCGTTATATGAGGCAGCTGATATTTTAGACGACACAGAGAGTGAAAGCGAGACCGAATCGGTTTTTGAAGAGCATCATACCAGTGAATTTAACCAAACTAAATAAATATATTTTTTTAAATAAAGCTAAATTATGTAATGTGTATCTGGAAGTACTTTAAGTCCCCTTTTAAATGCCGTTGGAAGAAAGTTTTTATGTATTAATTTTGCCTAGATGTGATAGTTTGAACAGAGCACCTCATTTTAACATTTTTTTTTAAATTTTTGCTGATTTTTTTCGATGGTATTATGAATACTATTATTTTTTGGAACATTCTATATATATAGTATTATTTTTCTATATTGATTGAGGTTTAAATTTAAAAAAAAAATATATTAAATTGGATAATTTAATCAAAAGATATTAATAATCAAAGAAATCTACTCCTAAATCGGGAAGTGCTTCTCTTGAGGGTTAATTCTAAAAATTTGAATCAATATGGTATTGCTCGTACAAAATTAAAACAGTTACACGTCATTAAGCACGTGATCAACATTTTGATTGCCCTGTTGCTGGATTGCGATTAAACTTCATAACCTTACTTTAGCGAATTATTTTTATAATTTAAACTTTAATAACAATTAAAAAAATCAACTCTAAATTAAATGCAAATTACTAAGTAACTAAAAAAATCCTCTAAATAGATTCAGCATATGTAAAATGCTTCGTTCAAAAACCATAGACATTTTTTAAAATTTGAATGGTTATTAAAATAAAAAGATTATATAATTACCATGGCATTTATTGGTATATAACATGCAAGTATAAAATAAAAAAACAATTAATTATCTGCATGCACTTATATTTTAATTAATATAATCACTTATTTTCAATCAAGTATATGCTCTCTGTCACCCCATTTCAGTATTTCATTTTCTGAAAGCTTCATTCTTTTTTTCTCTGGATCATAGCTATTTTTCTTTCTTTCCTATTGTTTAAAACGAAGGGGTAGAAGTAAATAATACGCTCCTGTCGAATGTTCGATGCTAACTAATATATTCGTATGGTAACATAACTAGTTTGACATTTGCATAATTAATTAAGTGTCCGCCAGATTTCTCTCATGAATTTTTTATATAAATTGCAACACCCCCCCTTACCCCCAAACCCCCAACCCCAAAAATTAAACAAATACTTTCAAGTATGTTTTAGTCCTAATTTTGATACAAGTTTCGCATTCCTTACACCAGATAAATTTTTGGTCAGAATCTCAGCAATCATTGGCTGGCAAATACTTTATGCTTATAATGTTTGCTGATACACCATCCCTTACAAAATTATGTCTAATGTCAATTTGCTTTGAACGTACATGAAAAATTAGATTAACAGACAATTTTTAAGCAGCTTGGTTATCAATAAATATTGTTATACAATCCAATTTTCCTGTCAACTCAGAAAGTAAATTTCTCAAATACATGGCTTCTTTAACAGCCTCGTTTAGAGCCATATATTCAGCTTCTGTGCTAGAGAGGGCCACAGTATTTTGCTTACAGCTTTTCCATGATATGCTGCCACTACAAAGTATAAAAACATAATCTACGATCGTTTTTATCAGATCCCCAATCTGCATCTACATACCCTTGCAAATTTAAATAATCGCTTGTAGACGTTATACAATGACTTTTAGTACCCTGCATTACTACAGTTATTGTATTGACTCAAGAAACTTACACAATAAGAAATGTCAGGCCTTGTTAATACAGCTAAATACATTAAGCAAGTTAACCTTTGATATAATGAATTTTCCTCTTTCTCACTTGATTTACATTCTTCATAATCAAAGTTCTCCATATGAGTATTTCCTGGCGTACATTCACTCATATTAAATCTTTCAAGAACTTGATTTATATAATTTTCTTGATTCAATAATATACAATTATCTGTTTTACATATTCTCATTCCCAAGAAATGTTTACTTCCCCTAAATCTTTGATTTTAAACACAGAACTTAATTTATCCTTAACAATTTTAGTACCTCTTACATTGTCAGAAAAAAATTAAAAAATCATCTATATATAAAGCTACAATCATCAAGGATTTGTCATCCTTCTTTGTATATGGTTCAAAGTTTGAGCTTTTAAATCCTAGTTCAAAGAAAATATCATTAACTTTATGATTCCACACACTCGATGACTGCTTTAAGCCATAAATTGCCTTATTCAATTTACAAACTTTGTTATTTTCAATAACAAAACCATCAGGTTGTGTGATGTAAACTTTTTCTTGCAAATGTCCATTTAAGAATGCACTCTTAGCATCATTGTGAGTTATTTGCAAGTTCAATTTCAATGACAAAACCAGAAGCAACCTTAAGCTACTAAATCTAATCACTGTCGCAAAAGTCTCATCATAATCAATACCTCCCTTTTGTGAAAACCCTTTTGCCACCAACCGAGCACGATAATTCTGTCACAGTTCTTTTTGAAAACCCACTTGCACTGAACCACTGTTCCACTGTCTGGGTGATCTACCAGATTCTTCTAATGAATTAATTCCCTCCTCCATTGCTTGCTGCCAACATAGCCGATCTGGTCTGGAAAACGCTTCCGCTACAATTATGGGAACATCTTCTAAATCTATATCACCAATACACATGTATGTAACATAGTCATCAAAATTCTTCGGTTTCCTTTCCCTTTCTGACCGTCTAGTGGGTTCACACTGGTTTAATGCATCATCTGATACAAGAAAATTACTATCATTAGAATCATCCATGAAACTTTCAGACTCATCATCCATGAACTCATCGCTATCCTCAGATATCTCCCCCACTGTTTCAATATTATCTGAAAGATTATCACTGATAATGATTGAAGTTTTCTGCTCCTTTTGTTTTTCTATTTTAATGTTGTCTCCTAGTAATAATGTCTTTTGCGTTCGGATCATAGTCGGTAATCTTTTATATTTTCATCAAATCCAACAAGCATCATCTCTTTGGATTTTTTATATGCGTATATGGCTTACATTTGGTTTCTTGTCATGCCATATAGTGCAAGGTGTCCTCTTATTTAAATCCACTACCACACTGCGATTACGCAAGTAGACTGTAGTATAAACCGCCTCTGTCCAAAAACTTTTTGACAAATCTGTATCAAAAATCATACATCTTAGCTTTTCCACAATTGTCCTGTTCGTTTTTTTAAGCATCCCGTTTTGTTGTGGAGTATAAGGGTTGCTCTTTTGATGCAATATGCCAGATCTTCGAAGAAATCTTTCAAATTGTTCGCTACAAAATTCTACGCCATTATAATTTCGTAGTATTTTTATTTTCTTGTTACATTGATTTTTAACCATATCTTTAAATTATTTAAAGAAATCTATGACTTACTCTTTGCTTTTAAGAAAATAAATAAAAGCCATTCTGCTAGAATCATCTTCAAATAATAGAAAATACTTCGATCCTCCAATAGAAGGCTCATCCATTGGTTCACATATATAAGCATGTACCACCTCCAACAAGGATTCTGCTCTGTTGCCTTTGTTTTTTAATGGAAGTCTTGATTCTTTCCCTTGACAGCAAACCTCACAAACTTTACTTCTATTTAACTTGTCAGTGCACGTAAGCCCTTCAACTTCTTCCTGCTGCATTAGTTTTGTAATCTGTGTAATTTAAGTGAGCAAACCTACTATGTAGAATATCAGATGTTACTGTTAAGTTAACTACAGGTTTTTGATATTTTACATATTTCAGTTCATACACATCATTTTTAATGTCAGCTACAGCAATAAGACCTTTGTCATTAAAAATTTACAATTTACAACACGAGAAAATTCTCAACTGCAAAAGCCGAATCATCGTAATTGTCTCTACCGAGAAGCTTTGGCACATTGGATAAGTAACTTCCTGCCATTTTCGAGTTCTGCACTATTCCGACGACGTTAAAAAACATCGATACTCCGCGAAGACAAAACCGTTACTAGTTCAGACCAAAGATATTCTATTATCATATACTGCTAGCATATTCCTATAGCGTTCATCATTAATACTAACACAATTTCTATCATCGTCTTCAAAAAAATAAAGTCCTAGCATATTTGTACGACATTATTTTCAAGACATAATGAACTATCCCTTGTAGCTATTATTAAAGTCTCTTATTAGACAGTTCTTTATTTTGTATAAATTAAGACTTCCCAAACTTTCTTTAAAGACATTTTCTTTATAAAACAAGTAAGTTTTCGTCAATTCACGTTCCTCCTCAAAACCAACCAATCGGAGGGTGCCATGGGCGTCGTGACGTCTCCAATGAGCGTCGTCGGCGTCGTGACGCCTCCAATGAGCGTCGTCGGCGTCGTGACGCCTCCAATGAGCGTCATCGGCGTCGTGACGCCTCCAATGAGCGTCGTCGGCGTCCCGAACGGTTCACGCGACGTTTTAACCGAAGCCAAAGCGCGCGGTTCGACAACCGACCGCGTTTTCTCACGGTAAATAAGACCGGGCTGCGGCCGAGACCCACGCCCACTGCTTTTCGTATCGCTTATCCGTCAGCACCGAATACTCTCCTGCGGTTTTCGGTTTCCTGCGGATCCTCTCTCTATTCTACGGATTTTTCTGTCTTTGTTCGCTGTTTTTTTTTTTTTTTTACGAACATTTATCAATATTTTTACCAAAAAAAAATCTGATTGGTTTTTAAGTTCATATTACTTCATACACTATCAATTCTTCGATTCAAACCTTTGGTGTGACACACTAAACTTAGTAAACTTAGTAAACTTAGTAGGTGAGAAAAGTTAAATTCTATACCCATCTTCATTCTTGAGTAGCAAGCAGTCAATGGGCAGTTCATTGTTTTCTTCCAGATATTTTTAAATACACTGCCTTAAACAAAAAGAAAGGATTTTTTTGCATCAAGTTGTAACAGGTAATGAAAAGTGTCAAAATCTATTTTGACAACCCAAAGCATAAAAAATCATAGGTAGACCCAACTCCAACAATACCAACAACATTGACAACATTGAACAACATTGATAAAATTGAACCGAGCATTGAAGGAAAAACGATCAGAATACAGCCAAATACACGATAAAATAATTTTTCAACCTGACAATGCTCAGTCTCATGTTGCAAAATGTGTAAAAAAACTATTTGGAAAACGTTCCTACGAATTTGGAAGACGTCCTACCTCACCCGCCCTATTCATTGGACTTAGCCCCTTCGGACTGCCACTTATTTTGATCGATATAGCACGGACTTTCAGAACAATACTTACATGCTTAGTAAGAAATGAAAATTTGACTCCGGGCTCGATTTGTTTCTCACAGAACCTGTGAGACTGTTCGTAAATATTTGGCGAAAAAAACAAGTCTGCTTGCTTCAACATCCTTCGTATTTGCCTGATATATCTCCTTGTCAGTATTTCCTGTTCTCGAAACTCAAACTAGCAATGATAGAAACGTTGTGTAACAGTGTTTGAAACTCCAAGAAGGTGTGACTTTTATCAGCAAACTTATCATCCTTAATCAGAACACCGCCATTTTAAAATAGTTTTAACGAAAAAATAACACTGATCCATTAACAATTAAAAATATTTCAACGTGAATGCAAATTTTTTAGGTCAGAAACGACAAATAAAAGAACCGCGATAAAGTTACGGATATCAACTGTACCCAAACTGTATGGATATCAACGAAACAATTTAATTTAGAGTTCTCCGAAATGGTCTATTTGGAATTTGCCATGCTAAAAACGTCTGTTTACAATGTAATAACCGTGTGTGTTTCACCCAATGCCTGGATGACTTAAGGCGAAACATTTTCGACTTTATACCTTAAAATGGTTTAGCATTTTACTTTTGATATGCACAGGTTGAGTCACCAACTTTTGAGTCGTTTTGAAAAAAACAAGTTGTTAGGTTAGATTTGTTAAAAGTGTCGCTGAGAGTGTAACAATTCAAACCGAAGAAAACGTCCAAAGAATCAAACTCGAACAGATTTATCACTTTATTTAACTTCTCGAGATGTCTTTCGCTAGCAACGTTAACATTCAATCTTCTAAGGCTTCAATTGAATATGAGAATGAACTGAATGGAGATTGAATCATTTCCTAATGATGCCAACATGGTTAACGAAACACGAAAATCTTTTCGTTTAGTGTTTCACGCCGAACATTCCAATAGAGGAATCGGTCTAAACAATTCATCAAAGTTATGTCTGCCAGACTCATCGAAAAAATTACGTACATTCTAAAATCCACGGTACATCTCATTTTAATGGAATTTGCTACACGACACTTGACCAGCACAGAAAGACACGGTAAAACATGAATTCTAGGCTAAAAAAGTATCGTGATTTTCGGTTAACCTCCATAATTACCTGATTTGATCCCGCGCGATTTCGGGCTATTTCTAAAACTGCCTTTAGCTTGTGTTAGCTGAAGACATTTTTTAAGAAGTCATGTTTGAACAAAAAACTATAGCCTTCTACTGGAAAGTTCTGTCCGTTTAGAATAAAACAAAATAATAAAATTTTCATATGTTGAATGCCTTATCCATAGAGACGAATGTGTGTATATTAGACTATTAGTCCGGGAGTACATCCGATTGTTTGTGTCCCGTTTGTTGGGAGCGTGCAGATTTTTCGCCAAGGACGCACTTGTCATTCTCAATGCGTGTCTGAAAACTGAAAGCTTTGGACTTCTTCGACTTCTTCAGGCAGGTTTTTTAGTTAGCCCGGAGGCTCTTACTAGTTTATAATGAAATTACGACCCCTGAGATGGGCACTTTTTGTTTTTGAGGGCCTCTAGCTGACCCGGGAGGATATGCCGGATTTTATGATTCCAACTATCACTAAAGTTATAGATAGACAAGAAGGATAGTGATCAAGTATTTAGAAGTCCTGGCGAACTTCTTGAGGTTAATAAGAAAAGAAAAAAAGCAATAAGAAAAAGCTAGATTTCTAATTTTTAATATCTATACTCCTTCAGAAATTCGATGGAGTGTTTCGCCGAATGGCGGTCCGACCGATAGAAATTGACCGATCGTCCGTGTCCGTGATGAGCTGAGGTTGAGCAGGCAAAACTCGATTCTCTTCTACCTGTCGCCCGTATGAGGGATTTTTGGTGGTATTTGGCTCAATTTACTCGGGAAGTGCGGGCAAATTTTCCGAATATCGCTTAGAGAAGCTTTTAGAACAAACTTCTCATAAGCGTTTGAGAAAAATTGGAAAAACCGTGGGGACTCCAGTTTCTCTATGAATTTGTTTAGTGCCAAACGCAAGGTTTTATTCTGGAAAACTTGGAGCCCCTGCACCGAATTTGGTGACAGGAAGCCAAAATTCAACAGTAGACCGTATAAATATACAGTTCTAATTAAGGTGTTACAGATATTTACTTTGATGCAAGGGTTTAGCTTGCTCGACCTGGAAATTAAGGGGTACACGAGGTTGATGACACCGTACCCCTTGGAAAGCTTTGGACTTCTTCAGCCAGGTTTGTTAATTAGCCCGGAGGCTCCTACTAGTTTCTAATGAAATTTCGACCCTGAGGTGGGCACTTTTTGTTTCTGGGGGTCTCTAGCTGACCCTTGAGAAAGCTTTGGAAACATTTCCAGAATATTTATACTCTTCTGGGTGCAAGTTTGTGGTGGCGCGTGCTTCTTATAGGTTCTGATGTTGGGCCCAGTTGGTAGTCAGTTGCTCTCCAGTTCTGTTTTAGAGTCAATTCTGCTTTAGAGCGTCGGTGATCGTTTTGCGCTCTTATTCTCGGTTGGTGTCGTCAGATATTCTACGAGACCAAAAAATCAAAGTATTAACAACCCCTTGAAGTTGTGCTGGATGGTGATGGGACCTTGCATTCAGATTTCTGTTCGTGTGGGTTGGCTTCCGATAAACTGTGTGTTGTAAACGTCCCTCTTGGGACTTGGTTATCAAAACATCTAGGAAGGGGACTTTTTTGTCTTCTTCGATTTCTAATGTGAACTATATTTTTTTTGTAAACGACATATAAATGGCTGTGGTTGACCACTATTGGTGATAGAGATTAACCCATTGCTGCTCCATCTGTTTGTCGGTATTGATCAAACACGAAGTAAGCGTTGTTCAAGCAATATCGAGACAAATCTATCGCATGGTTGGGAATGTCTTCGTTCTCCACTATTAATTGCAATGCCTCTTCTATTGGTATGCCTCGAATATAGAGATTTGACGTCGAAACTGACCATAATGTCTTTTTGGTCTATTGTGAGTTCTCTAGAGTCTCTGTGGAGTGCTGAGAATTTTTGGTATACGAATGGGCCTTTCCTGTTATAGGTTGTAAAATTTCTGTAGATTTTGTAATGGCGATTTGAAAGCGACTCCAGCTTTGTGAATCTTTGGCAGGCCATATAGTTTTGGGCATCTGCTTGACTTTTCTCTCGGGATGAGTTGTTTCTTGATACTGTTGTCGATTGGAGATTCTTTCATTTTGGCTTTAATAGTTTTTTCCAGATACGTTGTGGGGTCTCTGGTAACTTTTTTTATATAGACCGACCCCAGTTATAAAAAAGTTATACCCATTGAGAATATGAACCCATACCCATTGAGAATGCCAAATGCGATCTTGACGAAACGTCTGACGTTCCCAACAAACGGTCCCAACAATTTTTGGGCTTTTCGAGCTTTTCGGTATATATACTGTAGCAAATCAGACGAGTATGGTGGTAAAAATCTGAAATTCTTGGCATTGAGAATGCCAAGTGTGACCTTGGCGAAACGTCTGCACGTTCCCAACAAACGGGACACAAACGATCGGATGTACTCCCGGACTAATAGTCTAGCGTATTCTTCCATCCGCGAAACAACTAACATATATATATATATATATATATATATATATATATATATATATATATATATATATATATATATATATATATATATATTCAGGAAGGTTTCCACTGTAGTTAATGTTAAAATTACTAGATTCTCAGGTAGGACCACGTTTTAGATTTGTAAAATCTCGACGTTTTGACGTACGCAAGAAAACTGGAAAACTTTTCGTAAGTAGATTTAGTAGAACATAAGAAATTAAACTATGAATCGATTCTTGTTTCCAAAGCCATCTCTTAAAAAAATTAAGAATTATTAACAGATACGAGAGATCACTAATATTGAAGAATAATACGCAAGAACATGGAGTGTCCTATCTTTTAGTCCTGGACCTTATAGGGTTTTCAGTGCTTTGGTAGTTAATATTATTGTAAAAAATAAAGAAAACAGTTAATTAGAAGACTTTTTTGCACTTTTCCTTTTGGACAGACTGTGTACATCTAAGGAAGCTACGATGTTACCGAAACCTACGTTATTTCCAAGACTGTGAGAATGATAAATAGTTATTTTATCTCACTCCTACACGAAAAGACACTTATCCCGCGTGAGAGCACCTCCAACACAACCTACATCGTTCTGAAAACCAAATCGAATCGATGTAACATCAAAACCAACTAAACCTAATGGAAAATAGAGTTCCGTCTACTGAATTAAACCGAAAACCAAAATAGCGTTAATTAAAATTTGTCCTAAACATATCTGAAAGCGTTACTTTCACTGTGTAAACCCAGTGCGTCACTCTTGTAAAAGAGAAAGAAAGGAAAAAGACCGTATGTTTACAGAAATATCATGATCTGAAGTGGTACAGCGTCGAGACTAAGTACTACTTGATTTTTATTTGGTCTGGGTATGAATGAGTTCGAGTCTTGAGTGCCCAGACTTGTTTGAATCATAAGTGGAATGGAATACAATACAGTCACAGAGAAACTGGTATAGGGTTTTTTTTCGGGAAAAAAATATAGTGCTGACATTTTATGTTTATTATGGCGCCATGGATTTTTGGAAAATATTTCTCAGTTCTTTAAGTTCCAGGTCTATTTTTTTCTCTAATTTATTTATGCCGTCTTTAAATTTAGATACGTGTTTCGGTTAATAATGTCGGTTTTACTAAGAGATGGCGTTACTAATATATTTGTTTTGGGCGTTTTGGAAAATAAACATACGCCATCAAAAGCTAGTTCATTAATAACTGCCGTTGTGCAAAAAAACATAATTTTTCATAGTTTTGAACATGTCGAATTATGTACCAGAAAGAGACGTTTTACGGAATAGTTTTATAACCTTTTTTCATTTAAAGAAAACGGCTGCTGAAAGTTAGCGATTATCGATTGAAGCTAACTCAGAAACTTGTGAACGATGATTTAAAAGCTCTAAAGTTTGAAGATGCAGATTTAGTTTTTAGTTTATAGTTGCAAAAATGACTTTATTCTTCCGTATATTCTCCTTTAATCTCAATACATTTCTTCTAGCGGTTCTCGACTTTATTTATTCCATCTCTGAAGTGATTTTCTGGAAGTCCTTCAAAATAATCATCTACAGCTGCTATAACTTCTTCATTTAATGAAAAACGCTTGCTACGCAGGAATTTTTTGAGGTTTGGGAACAGATAAAACTCAGAAGGGGTCAGGTGAATATAATGGATGCTCCAACACTTCGCAGTGTAACTCCTTCAATTTCGCCATTGCAAAAACACCTCGGTGTATTGTTTTGATGAAAAAAAATTTTTTTTTCCCGCTAAACCAAGTATTTTCTCACGAATTTTTGCAGCCAATTGATCCAAAAGGTTTGAGTAATATGATCCTACTATAGTTTTACCGATTTGAAGGTAAACAATTAACAAAATGCCTTTCGCATCCATAAAAATTAATGCCATAACCTTTTTGGTCGATTTTGTCCACTTGGGAGTTGAACAACCGGGCTCAGTCCACTCTGCGGTTTATTATCACAGGTTAGGATCAACCTAAGTCTCATCCATAGTTACAAAACGACGTTTAAAATCCATTTTACTGTTTCGATAAAAAAAAAATATAAAACAGCCGTTCAGTTGAGGTATCCATGGCCTTAGTAATTTCACTCAAGTCAAGTGTCTGTCATCAATAACCATATCGCGTATAGAATTAATTATTTATTCAGCAGTTGCACTTAGTAGATGTCCAGAACGAAGATCATCCAGGTTTGTATGTTGACACTCACCGGCCCACTTACAATTCTTTGTTTTTGAAGGAGGCTTCCCTAATACATTTACCATTTCAATATGAATTTCCATTGCCTTTAAACCTTTTTTTACAAAGAATTTAATCCCTGCATGATTTTCATATATTTTCATACTATTATTGCTCTATAGCTGTCGCTCCGCGAACTTTTCAATTAGCCTGGTATTTGCCTAATTTGGCTCGATGCAATTTTTTCCTTTCAATTTATAACAAAAAAAAATAATGAGCACAATAAATAAACAACCTATTGTTTATCATATTTCGTATCATAAAAATTCTCTTTTGGATAGACTGAAATGTATTTGAAATATCTACATTTATGTTTAACAAGGTTTTTTTTTTCTTTATTTAATGGTGACATTTTGTTTCAGGATTTCGAGGACACAACTGCGAAGAAAACATCGACGATTGTCCCGGACATCAATGTCAAAATGGAGCCACCTGTATTGACGGTGTTGACAGCTACACTTGTCAATGCCCGTCAACGTACACAGGCCGTTACTGCGAGCAGGTTAGTCGGAAGTGAAGCGAAGCAAGCCGTGATATTATTGCGTCGTTTTTGTTTTTTTAAAGGACGTCGACGAATGTGCTCTCAAACCATCTGTGTGTCAAAATGGAGCCACTTGTACGAACAGCTTGGGGAGCTTTTCATGCATATGCGTGAATGGATGGACGGGGCCCGACTGCAGCGTTAACATCGACGATTGTGCAGGAGCTGCCTGTTTCAATGGTGCGACGTGTGTCGATCGCGTTGGCAGTTTTTATTGCAGATGTACACCAGGAAAAACTGGTAAGTCCTTCGCCACAATTTATTTTCTAATTTTATTTTTTTTCTTAATTTAAAAGACTCGTATATAAAAAGGAAGAAAAAGTTTATCAGAGTCCCTCTTTAATTAAGAGTTTGGGAGGATTAAGAAGTCGTTAAAGCGATATTTTTGGAAAAGAAATGTTAATCTGGTTTTTCAACATTTTCAATTTCACACACACAATTTTAATTAAATTAAATTGTTTTAATAGTTATAGGGCGACATTTAAAATGTACAATCATTCTCCTCTAATTAGCCCTTAATATATAAAGTAAAAGTCATTGAACCGTTATTTTTGGAAAAATGCTATTGATTTGTATTTTTCAAACCTACATACAATTTTGAAACGCTATTTTGCCAGGTATAAGCAAACATTTAAAAATTACACGTATTCCCCTCTAATTAAGCGTTGATTAATGCAATAAAAACAGTCAAAGCGTTATTTGTGGAAAACATTTTTTTTTGAGTTTTTCAACATTATATACATTTTTAGAAGATCTTTTACAAAAATATAAGCGAACATTTAAAATTTAAAAATAATTCTTCTCTCATTAAACCTAAATATATGATGTAAAAATCATTGAAGCGTTATATTTGGAATTATTTTATTATTCTGAGTTTATTTATATTACACGCCATTTTTAAATGCTATATTAGTTAATGTAAACGAACATTTAAAATTTACAGTTTTCCCCTCTTATTCAATATTAACAAACAAAAAAAATCATTGAAGCGCTACTCTTGGAAACATTTATTTGTCTAAATTTTTTAGTATTACATATCCATATAGCGTCTTTTCAAATCTATATTGCTAAATACGAAAAAGGCAATCGGATTGTACCCGAAACCAATTCGTATTACTTCATATGCATGAAAATTACGTAAAATAAACTGAGATTTCGCCCGAGAAAACCGCCATTCGATTAAAATCAATCGCATAACGAGCCGACAAAAAAATAATGAGCGTTCTCGATCGCCATTAACCAGAAAACCGATAAAAAACATTCTCCGATCGTTCGTGGCCTTTCATCCTCGTCCGCCTCCTCCCTCTCTCCCCTTCTTCTTTTTCATCATCGTTTTCTTCTTCATCACCGCTGAAATTCAACCTATGCAAATAACTCGCAAACTGGTCCAACGCAATTTTCACTCAAAAACGGAGAAGCGTCGTGATTATCGTCAAAAAATGCAGCCAGCCCGATTCGCTTAGTTTGCATAACCTGTCCCAAATACGAGGTCACCTCGATAAATATTGTAATGGCTTTTTTTTGGAGGATCACAAATTAAAAGTTTAAATGCATTAAGATATCGTTAAAGCGATATTTTTGGAAAAAATAATAATTTGGGTTTTTCAACATTGCAAACAGTTTTTAAACGCTGTTTTATTAGATATAGTGCGAATGTTTAAAATTCACAAGCATTTCCCTCTGATTAAGCTTTAACTTAATTAAGTAAAAATTATTGAAGCGTTATTTTTGGAAAAATGTTCTTTATTTAAGTTTTACAATCTGGCATACAGTTTCGAAATGCTATTTTAATTAAGCCAACATAAAAATTCCTCTAATTAAGCGTTAATTATGCAATAAAAACAGCCGAAGCGTTATTTTTGGAAAGCTTAATTTTTTTTTCTCAACATAACATACAATCTTTTTAAACGCTGTTTTTAAAAATTTAAAAGGAATTCTTCTCTAATAAAGCTTTCATACAGATAAAGTAAAAGACGCAATTTCTAAATAGTATTTTACCTAATATAGTGAACATTTAAAATTTGCAATTATTACCCTCTTATTAAATCTAAATAAACAATAACACTTTTCCAAATTCGATTGAAAAAAATCCATTAATCCAAATGTTTCAATATTTCATACAGTTTTACACTATTTTACTAGATACAGGTGAACATTTAAACTTTACAAGTATTCCCCTCTAATTAAGCCTTAAAAATGAAGTAAAAATCATTGAAGCGTTATTTTTGGAAAAAAAAATTATTGATTTTCAATTACCATTGTTCGTTTCAAATCAGTCGTCGCCATCGCGTCGAGACCAGTACCTCCCAGGACCGGTTTCTGGCCTAACAGCCATCGTCAGCTGGGCTCGAGTCTAATGCAAGGAGACAGCTGAACAGAAACGAACAAATCCAGACCAAGTCGACTGGCCATTTGAGCCCAGCTGACGAAGGCTGTCCTCCCAGGGCAGAAACCGGTCCTGGGAGGTACTTGTCTTGACGCGATGATGACGGTTGATTTGAAACGAGTAGAGGTACGTGGAAGTACCGATATTATTTATATGTATATATATATATATATATATATATATATATATATATATATATATATATATATATATATATATATATATATATAAATATATATATATATATATATATATATATATATATATATATATATATATATATATATATATATATATATATATTTATATATATATATATATATATATATATATATATATATATATATATATATATATATATATATATATATATATATATATATATATATATTTCCAATATCCAAATTCCTTCCCAATTATTTCCTTTTGAGATAATACTAAAATACTGAAGCGTTATATTTGGAAAAACTATAATTTTTACAGATTTTTAAATCGATATATTTATTATAACTTTGCACGGTGTTTTTTTACAGATGTCGCTTCTTAAAAAAACATTTTAGAGATATTAATCAAATATAGAAGCGTTGTTTTTGGAAAATGTTAATTAAACAGTATTAAGCTGAATTGCTGCAGACTATGTTGAATTTTGAAAGCGCTATATAAGATTTTAAATGCAGTAAAATCAGTTAAAGCGTTATTTCCGGAAAAAAATGTTAATCTAAGTTTTACACTTTGTAGATGCTATTTTACTAGTTAAAAGATAAAAGTTTAAGATTTAGCCATATTGCTCTCTAAATAAGTCTTAATAAATGACAGAAAAATGATTGAAGCGATATTATTGGAAAATTTTTATTTATTTTAATTTTTCAACTTTTATTAATTATAGTTCTGCATATAGTTTTGAAATGCTATTTCACTAGATATAAGCAAACATTTAACATTTACAAATATTCCCCTCAAATTAAGCGTTGATTAATGCCATAAAAACAGCTGAGGCGTTATTTTTGGAAAGCCTTTATTAACCGGTGCTTTCAATATTACATACACTTTTGATAAGCTATTTTATGAGATATAAACAAACATTAAAAAATTCTTGTGTTCTTTTTATAATTAAGGTTCATTAATTGAAGTATAAATCCTTGAAGCGTTATTTTTGGAAAACTCAAACCAGGATTTTGGGACTACTTTTATTAAATTGTAATTACGTTAACAGAAACAAAAAAGAGAAGCTTTTTATGAAATAAAGGAAAATGTTATGAAGGCCTATTTTTGAAAAAATCGTGTTCAGAGTTATAGAATTTTAAAAAAGGTATTTTTAAACCATATAAAATTAGAGGAATTCTCTCTTAATAAACCGTTTTCAGGAACAAAGTACGGATTATTGAAGCGTTATTCTTGAAAAGTTTTAATCCAGGTTTCTCATTTAATATCAATAGAAACGATTCTACTTTTAATAGATTGTAATTGCGTTAACAGAAACGAGAAAGAGACTTAAAACCCGTTAGGAGACGTGAAACTTTTTCCGAACGGATTAAAAGTTCGAAAAAAGCTGTAAAAAAAGCAACGTTAAAGGCCGAAACGTAATAATCCGATAGAAAATGATTGTTCACTCGACCAGAACCTGACGTTTCGAATAGTATAATACGCAAATTAGGCTTTTAATAAGGTCTTGTTCGGTGATTCCGCAATTGATAATGGAAGTTCATTGTGATCTATAACTGGTACTGTTAGTCGCTTTTGTCCGGTCCGGTCATTCTGTGGGAGAAATTCCGGATTTCACTGTAAAAATTCAGTTTTTTAGGAATGATTATTATACCTGTAATCTACTTTAAAGAATAATTATAATGTTTTTAACGTCCTAAATTTATTTACAATCTATAAATTAAATTACAATGAAATCTTCCAATATTGAAACTTTGAAATAGTATCCTTCTGAATTCGATTGAATAATATTTATGCCACTTAGAAGTAGCAATCTAAGAAGCCTCATTAACATACGCGTAAAAAAATCGACGACTACCAATTTATTTTAAATAGTCCAAAGCAAAAATAAATCACGAGATGATAAATTAAGACGGTAAGGGAAATGAGACATAAATTAGATGTTTTCCCTTCAACAATTTAATGGCTTAAGCGTCTGGGTGAAAGCTGGCATAATTACATCTTCAAAGATGTCAGATGTAAAAATATTTTTAACCAGATTTGAATAAATATTCTCTTTTTTTTTCAGGTCTGTTATGTCACTTGGATGACGCTTGCACCAGCAATCCCTGTCACATTGACGCTATTTGTGACACTAGCCCTATTAATGGTTCCTATACCTGCAGCTGCGCATCAGGATATAAAGGAATCGACTGCTCGGAAGACATAGACGAATGTGAACAAGGCAAGTAACGTATTCTTTATTTATTTTATAGTCCTTCGAGCCATCTATGAGAATTACTCTGAATTGTTTACTATTAAAGATTTTTTTTTAATTTAATTACCTTTTTAAAACCAAAGGTGTTATTCCTACGCCTCTAACTTCTAGGATATAATGTTAAGCAAATCACCTGCTTTCTTTTTCAGTTTCTTGCTGGCCTGTAAGTCATAACACCATCTTTTTCTTGGGCGTCCTAGAGTTCTTCTCCCATTAAGGATGCCTTATCTCCTGCGATCCCCGCTTCCCTGCGTTTTGCACCCTTCCATTGTGTAGATTCAATTCTATTGTTGTTCCTTTTGGTTTTATCAGGCATAAATCCTATAAAAAGTCCTTCAAAATCCTTGCTGCTCTTCCTCTAGTTGCTTTTTTGTTGTTTCAGTGTGGAATGAAATAGGTTTATTTTTTGATAATTATTTGAATTTTGTTTTTCACCATTCTTTTGTTCTTTATTCCATCTATTCATCACGCTCGTAGCTTCGCATCAAAACACTAGGGAATTACTATTTGGAAGACATAGAAGAATACGAACAAGGCAAAAAACTTAATCTCGATTTTTTGTGGTCCTTCGAGTTATCTATGAGAATTATTCTCAAATTTCTACTCACTCTGTTATTCAATTCTTCTGTAGGAACCTTTGGTGTGAAACACTAAACTTGAAGAGATTTACCACTAAACACCAAAGCACTTTTTTGAACTGCTCGACGCACGTTTCGCTAAGATTAAATCATCTCCTGATGATTATGATTATGGTTAGCGAAACGTGCGTCGAGCAGTTCAAAAAAGTGTTTTGGTGTTTAGTGGTAAATCTCTCCAAGTTTAGTCACTCTGTTATTATTTATTTATAATTTCGAAACACTTTCCGTTCATTCCCTGTTTTACTGCTGAGAATAATTGAAATTCACATGGAGCCAGATCAGACGAATATGGGGAATGATCGAGCATCACGTTCCTTTTGCTGCGCATGCGACATATACACTTTTTCTGCTCACTCGGCTTGGGGTATCGTAAAAACGTCAGGGTGAGTCTCGTATTATATATTTTTTCCGATATAAGTCGTACACGGTCCGTCAGAGTGTCATCAGCGCCTCCCCCATCATCAATACGCACTACGTCCGCTAATTACAGCGGAGAATAGTCGATGTCGCTAATGGTACCGCCTTGTGCTCTCACGGTGTTCGGTCTTCGAGCTTGTCAATGACCGGCGTACTGCCCGCTGGCTGCCACATGGCGTCCCAAAATGGTCGATTCGGCTGTGCTGCATTAGTATTTTGTTGTAATTAATTTCAATTTGAGCCTTTACACCATTAAAACGTATCAACATTTTGATTCGAAAACCTGTAAATATTAGAAATGTTGTATGTTAGTTTACTTTTCATTTTCCACTAGTTTGACCTTAGCAATTATGTTCACCTTTATCTTCGAGGGACCGTTACTTGTTAGGTTGAACTATTTTTATTGAAGTAAACTTTTTTAATGGAATTTTATGCACAGGACCTTTTTTTTTGTTTGAAATAATTGTATTTTACAACGTAATCTACTTAAGTTCGTTTAATTTTTTTTTTAAGTTCGAAAAAAAATTCGTTTTCCTGCCGTACAGTTATTCTCAGGCATTACGTTTCGCCTTCAAGAAAATGAATTCCCTTTTTCGATTTAACAGTAACTTTCATTTTAATTGGGAAAACTCTTGAAATAAGTAATGTCTGAATGATTGTGGCGTGTTCATATATATATATATATATATATATATATATATATATATATATATATATATATATATATATATATATATATATATATATATATTTGGTAATATGTCACTGTCATGAAAATCTATTGTTGTCAATGTAAGTATCGTTGACATACACAAAAAAATATATTTACTTTCACTCGTTACTTTATATATTACAAATTAATATAATTTATTTTTTAGTTTAGTTTTGAAAACGGGGGGAAAGTACCCTCCGAAACGTTAACGTTAAAAAATTTAAAAATGTTAAAAAACATTTTTATATCTTTAAAATTTTGTTCGTTAGGCAAATTTATTACAAAAAAGAATCACTGAGAAATTTGTCTCCGTTTGGTTTTTTGTTTTTACCCAGTGATTCTTTCTTTACATAAGAACAGGTATTTTTTGAGTTTTAGATAGTGGCGAAAAACCCCAATAAAGGAAAAAGAAACTCTTGAAATGTTTCAAAAAACTTGAAAACTCAATGATTTAACATTAAAACAATAAAATACTACCAAATTTCAATTAAAATTAAAAAGTATACATTTATATATAATATATATATATATATATATATATATATATATATATAATATATATATATATATATATTCATAAAAGTAATATTTGTCGAAAATATGAACTCTCTTGAATTGAAATAGTATATTTATATATGTTATATATTATAATGTTACAAATAGTATATAAATATAAATAAATCAATATAAAACTGGCAAAAATTCTCCACTTTTCACTACTATAAGCATAGATAACTTCCATATGTCAGATTAGCCTCAAATTTGTGTATTAGTTAATATTTTAAAACGTAAAGCAACCATCTCCCATCAACCATTTCAACCCATCTCCATCCCACTCCACATATGTATTAATTTTCATTTGCAATTAAAAATGTGAAAGTTAATCGATATAAATAATGAAGCGTTATTTTTGGAAAATGTGAATTACCTTGAAAATTTCTCAAAAACTCTAAGAGATATCAAAATAACAATTTAACTGTTGAATTCCTAACAAAATTTGGCATATGTAGCAGTATTTTCATAAGAATAGCATTATTTTTATTTTTTTAAATCTCCAATATTTACATGGAAAAATTGAAGAAGAAAAATAAAAAATGAAGAAGAGAAAATAAAATAAGAAGACATGTTTTACCTAAAAATATGTCCGATTCAATAATTTAATTTAAAAAATTAAAAAATATTACAAACAAAAAAGTTATGGCAGCATTTACCAAGGAGACGCCCCTGACTAAAATATTCAATTATTAATACAAAAAAGGTTTTTCCATTCCAACTTACTGAATTATACCGAATTGCACAACTTTAGCATAAACCGTTTCGAAAATATTGGGAAAAAACCATCTTCAAAGTTCCCCATTTAAGGGACCCTAGCCCTTTTAAGAAGCAATTTTTGGGGTATGTTTATAGTAACTTTTTGTTTTAATCCTTAGAGTCACCTCCCAAAATATTTCGACGTTATTTCTGGACACCCTGTATATCGAGGGTAGGGGATTTAAAAGTTAATTCCAAAATAAGATTTCGTAAAAAATCTTGTCCTTAATAAACCTCAGAATATATATTGGATAATTTACATTTCTAATAATCCCAACACGAACTCGCCGACAATAAAAACTAATTAGAATGCTTATTTAAACAAATGTCCAACGACACTCCATCTCGTATTCCAATTAGAAACAGATTAGGAATCTTACTTTCGTTTAGTTTCGATTCTGAAGCATTCAGTTCATTATTTTTTCAATTTCCAACAAAATCGTACATAAATTACATGTTGTTTCTCTTGTCTATGATTTCCTTGAACAATTTATTTTGTGATAATCAACATTTTTGATTTTGAAACGATACTACTCACGCTATCTTGTTATGGCTATAAACGACATTTAAAATATTATTTGTTATATCAATATTATTGATTAAAATGATGTGCAACATTGTCAACTAGTAATATCTACATCTATCCGAAGAACCGAGCAGGAAATCCATCATCATCTTCTCGTAGAGACGAAATTCCAACAGGTGGAAAGGCATTCAATTCTCGATCTCTCGCCTTCTAAAAATAACTAACGTAAACAAATCGTTCAACACCTGAGCACATATGAAGTGGATCCGTCGAGCTGAGTGCATTTAGTAAACGAAGATACCAGTAATTCACACTTGCACCATCATTAACATATCGATGTTTACAATGAGAATACCGAGGTTGTCAAAAAAGTTCGTGTTTCGTTTATTTCAGACGAAAAGATAGTCAAAAATACAGCAGAATGTTTTGGTTTTCACATTAGGATCACGGGAAATGGCGAAAAAGATTGATATTTTTGATAACAATTGATTCAGATGATTAGTGTTGAAATAACATAATTGTTTGTGATAAAAGCACTGGAAATGTATAGAACATACTAATTGAAAACAGAGCTGCCAAAAATTATCTAAAAATATGTCATTCTTTATAATAAAAAAGTGTGATTATTAAATTGATTTTTATGAATTTGTTTATAATATATATATATATATATATATATATATATATATATATATATATATATATATATATATATATATCTCAAAACAAATTTTTGACTTTGTTCATGAATGAAAAACCATTAAACATCTACTTTTTGTTGATTTTAATGAAACATTTCTATTTCCCATGTTTGTTGATTTTAATGAACACTAATAAGTACTACTGGAATTATGTCAAACATATTTTGATTTTGTTGATGTAAATGAAAAACATTCAACATATTGTTTATTTTTGTTGATTTTTATAGTAATTTATCCAAATGTTTCACGAAATATTCACTAATGTTAGTTAAATTTTCGCTTTGTTGATTTGAATGAAAAATGTGTATAGAAACAACATGTTTGTTGATTTTAATAGAAAAAATGAGCAAAACTGGTCAAGAGTATATTACTTTACAATAAAATTACTAGATATATCAAAATTGTACTTTGATAGCGTTGATTTCTGCGAAAAATATTTAAAAAACATTATTTTGTTGACTAATGTTAGTTAAATTTTCTTTTTGTTGATTTTAATGAAGAATGTGTATTGAAACAACACATTTGTTGATTTTAATAAAAAATGAGCAAAACTGTTCCATAGTATATTACTTCACGATAAAATTACTTGATATATCAAAATTGTACTTTGATAAATTTGTTTTCTGGGAAAAATATTGAAAAATTATTATTTTGTTGACTAAAGTTAGTTAAATTTTCTTTTTGTTGATTTTAATGAAAAATGTGTATTGAAACAACACGTTTGTTGATTTTAATAAAAAATGAGCAGAACTGTTCCAGAGTATGTCACTTTACGATAAAATTACTAGATATATCAAAATTGTACTTTGATAGAGTTGATTTCTGCGAAAAATATTTAAAAATTATTATTTTGTTGACTAAAGTTAGTTAAATTTTCTTTTTGTTGATTTTAATGAAAAATGTGTATTGAAACAACACGTTTGATAATTTTAATAGAATAAATGAGCAAAACTGGTCCAGAGTATATTACTTTACGATAAAATTACTGGATATATCAAAATTGTACTTTGATAGAGTTGATTTCTGCGAAAAATATTTTAAAATTATTATTTTGTTGACTAAAGTTAGTTAAATTTTCTTTTTGTTGATTTTAATGAAAAATGTGTATAGAAACAACACGTTTGATAATTTTAATAGAATAAATTAGCAAAACTGGTCCAGAGTATATTACTTTACAATAAAATTACTGGATATATCAAAATTGTACTTTGATAGAGTTGATTTCTGCGAAAAATATTTTAAAATTATTATTTTGTTGACTAAAGTTAGTTAAATTTTCTTTTTCTTAATTATAATGAAAAATGTGTATAGAAACAACACGTTTGATAATTTTAATAGAATAAATGAGCAAAACTGGTCCAGAGTATATTACTTTACGATAAAATTACTAGATATATCAAAATTGTACTTTGATAGAGTTGATTTCTGCGAAAAATATTTAAAAATTATTATTTTGTTGACTAAAGTTAGTTAAATTTTCTTTTTGTTAATTTTAATGAAAAATGTGTATAGAAACAACACGTTTGATAATTTTAATAGAATAAATTAGCAAAACTGGTCCAGAGTATATTACTTTACAATAAAATTACTGGATATATCAAAATTGTACTTTGATAGAGTTGATTTCTGCGAAAAATATTTTAAAATTATTATTTTTTTGACTAAAGTTAGTCAAATTTTCTTTTTGTTGATTTTAATGAAAAATGTGTATAGAAACAACACGTTTGATAATTTTAATAGAATAAATTAGCAAAACTGGTCCAGAGTATATTACTTTACAATAAAATTACTGGATATATCAAAATTGTACTTTGATCGAGTTGATTTCTGCGAAAAATATTTTAAAATTATTATTTTTTTGACTAAAGTTAGTCAAATTTTCTTTTTGTTGATTTTAATGAAAAATGTGTATAGAAACAACACGTTTGATAATTTTAATAGAATAAATGAGCAAAACTGGTCCAGAGTATATTACTTTACAATAAAATTACTGGATATATCAAAATTGTACTTTGATAGAGTTGATTTCTGCGAAAAATATTTCAAAATTATTATTTTATTGACTAAAGTTAGTTAAATTTTCTTTTTGTTGATTTTAATGAAAAATGTGTATTGAAACAACACGTTTGTTGATTTTAATAAAAAATGAGCAAAACTGTTCCAGAGTATGTCACTTTACGATAAAATTACTAGATATATCAAAATTGTACTTTGATAGAGTTGATTTCTGCGAAAAATATTTTAAAATTATTATTTTGTTGACTAAAGTTAGTTAAATTTTCTTTTTGTTGATTTTAATGAAAAATGTGTATAGAAACAACACGTTTGATGATTTTAATAGAATAAATGAGGAAAAACTTTCCAGAGTATGTTACTTTACGATAAAATTACTAGATATATCAAAATTGTATTTTGATATCGTTGATTTTTGCGAAAAATATCTAAAAATTATTATTTTGTTGACTAATGTTAGTTAAATTTTATGTTTGTTGATTTTAATGAAAAATGTATATAGAGACAGCACGTTTGTTGATTTTAATAAAAAATTAGCAAACCTGCTCCACACATAAAAATTAACAAAACTAAAATATTTTTTAGACTAATAGTGAGTATTTGAATGCATGAAACGATGAAAAAACATGTTAATGCTACTTGAAGAATAATATGTCATTAAAATTAATAGAATAATATTTTTTTGTACATTTTTCACAAAAATTAACGATACAAAAGCACCTATTTGATATATCTATATATATATATATATATATATATATATATATATATATATATATATATATATATATATATATATATATATATATATATATATAAAAAAGGAGCACAGGAAGATTTAAAGAACTACCGTCCAATAAGCCTCCTATCAGTCATGTACAAAGTTTTCACTAAGATAATTTCTAAAAGAATATTTAAAAAACTGAATGACGCACAACCAAGAGAACAAGCAGGATTCAGAAGTGGATTCAGTACAATGGATCACATCCAGGTTGTACAGCAGGTCATAGAAAGGCACAACGAATACACCATGCCACTGTGCTTGGCTTTTATCGACTACGAAAAAGCATTTGATTCCATCTCAAAGCATGCGATAATGGATGCACTGCTTAGCCAAGGTGTAGAGAGAGCCTATGTAAACCTATTAGGATCGATATATGATGGAGCTACAGCCACAATTCACCTTGATGATCTTGAAGTGGGAATTAATATAGAACGAGGTGTACGGCAGGGTGACGCAATATCGCCTATTCTTTTCTCGGCTGGCCTTGAAGAAGTATTCCGTAAACTGGATTGGGAACAGGATGGTGCAACAGGATGGTGATCAATGGTGCAAACTTAAACCATCTTAGATTTGCAGATGATATTATTCTCATTTCACAAGACCCAGAGGAGCTGCAAAGACGCATACAAGAACTGCAAAGGGCTGGCGAACCATTTGGCTTGAAAATAAACCTGAAAAAGAGTCAGGTTATGTTCAATAACTTCGCTCAGGACAGAAGAATTTCAGTTCTAGGAAGGGATTTAGAGATTGTTGACAGCTTTATATATCTTGGGCAGAGGATTTCCATGGAGGGGAATACCGCCCGGGAGGTGGAACGGCGTGTTAAATGTGGCTGGCAGGCATTTGGTAGGCTCAACATAGTGTTTAAGAGCAGACTCCTACTTTGCCTGAAAAGAAAAGTATTCGATCAGTGCGTTCTACCCGTTATGACATACGGAAGTGAAACCTGGACACTCACATCGCAATCAATTCAAAAACTTCGGGTGGCACAGAGGGGAATGGAGAGATGTATGCTTGGCATTACAAGACGAGACAGAAAGTCCTGCCAATGGATCAGGGAACAAACAAAAGTCTGTGACATCATTGGAAGAGTAAAACAGTTGAAATGGAGATGGGCAGGCCATATAGCGAGGCGATGGGACGACAGATGGACCAAGGCAATCCTGGAGTGGATACCGCTTGATCGCAAACGTCCGCGAAGAAGACCGAAAGCACGATGGATTGATGACATCGTTAAGTATATTGGACCCGAGTGGCAGAGGAAAGCCCAGGACCGTGAAGGTTGGAAGCATGCTGAAGAGGCCTTCATCCTGCAGTGGATCGATGCGGGCTGATGATGATGATGATGATGATATATACATATATATATATATATATATATATATATATATATATATATATATATATATATATATATATATCTATATATATATATCTATATATATATATATATATATATATATATATATATATATATATATATATATATATATATATATATATATATATATATATATATATATATATATATATATATATATATATATATATATATGTTAGTTGTTTCGCAGATGGAAGAATACGCTAGACTATTAGTCCGGGAGTACATCCGATCGTTTGTGTCCCGTTTGTTGGGAACGTGCAGACGTTTCGCCAAGGTCACACTTGGCATTCTCAATGCCAAGAATTTCAGATTTTTACCACCAGACTCGTCTGATTTGCTACAGTGCAACTTCTTGTGATTCTTGTGACTTAAAAAAATGCAAGCACTTAATTAAACAGCTGCAAAATTGACAGTTGATTGAGATTGGTTTGAGAGCGTGAACTTGACTGTAAAAAAGGTCAGAAACAGCTCCGTCTACCTCGTAATTCTCCAGCATCTGAAAAATGTCAGAACGTCTCCGTTAGTAAGGTTCGTTTTTCTAAACATATCAACTAAACTTTTCGAAGCGTACTCGTACGATGTCAAACACCATAAGAAGAATAAAAAAAGCGTTTGAGAGAGTTCGATAACACCTCGGTGCTGCGGCAGATTCGTTATGCAAACAAAGCGGAGGAACGGCCCGTCGATTTGTCGACGCTAACTGAGAAATAATCGATTTTTTCATATTCACCAGGCCCGGAGGACCGTGAATAGAAAGATTATCCACGCACAGAAGCCAGTAATCGTCTAAACAAATAGGAGAACCGACGGACAAAGCAGATCTGACAATAAAAAAGAAGGAACGGGTGTGGCTAATGTAGATGAGAATTAAAAAGAATATCCATACGAAATTTGTTCTTCGTACAACAGTTGGTAGCTGGAAAAAAAGTGATTTAATATAATGCGGCTTGAACACCTCACAATTCATCTTCAGTTTTCATTAGTCTGTATGAATAAGGAAATTTACTAAATACATTTTGAATATTTTTCATTTATTTCAACGAAAAACAATAATTAATAGTTCTACTAGATTAATAAAGCAAAAGACCATTACTACGAATCACGCACCTTATTCACCAGACCTAACAAATACTAAATGACATCAATTTATATATATATATATATATATATATATATATATATATATATATATATATATATATATATATATATATATATATATATATATATATCATCATCATCATCATCATCATCATCATCAACCTGTATCAATCCACTGCAAGATGAAGGCCTCTTCAGCATGCTTCCAACAATATACTTAATAATATCATCAGTCGATCGTGTTTTCGATCTTCTCCGTGGACGTTTGCGATCAAGTGGTATCCAGTCCAGGACCGCCCTGGTCCATCTTTCGTCCCATCGCCTCGCTACATGGCTTGCCCACTTCCATTTCAATAGCTTTATTCTTCAAATGATGTCATTCACTTTCGTTTGTTATCTGATCCATGTGCAGGTCTTTCTATCCCGTCTAGTAATGCCAAGCATACATCTTTCCATTTCCCTCTGTGCTACTCGAAGTTGTTGAACTGACTGTGATGTGAGTGTCCAGATCTCACTTCCGTATGTCATAGCGGGCAGGACACACTGATCACTGAAAGACCTTCCCTTTCAGACAAAGTGGTAGTTTGCTCTTAAACTCTATGTTGAGCCTGCCAAATGCCTGTCAGCCACATTTAACGCGTCGTTCCACCTCCCACTGAAACCCTTTGCCGAAGATATATATAGTGATCCACAACTTCCATATCCATTCCTAAAATAGAAATCCTTTTGTCCTCAGCAAATTTATTGGATATGACCTGACTCTTCTTCTGGTTTATTTTCAAGCCAAATGTTTCCCCAGCCCTTTGCAATTCTTGTACGTGTCTTTGCAGCTCATCCGGGTCTTGTGAAAGAAGAACGATATCATCTGCGAATCTAAGATGACTTAAGTACGCACCATTAATCCTTATTCCATCTTGTTCCCAATCCAGCTTACGGAACACTTCTTCCAGGCAGGCTGAGAAAAGAAGAAGCGATATTGCGTCCCCCTGCCGTACGCCGCGCTCTACATTTATTCCCACCTCAAGATCCTCAAGGTGGACTGTCGCTGAGGCTTCATCATATATCGGTCCTAGTAGGTTTACATAGGCTTTCTCTACACATTGATTAAGCAATGCATCCATTATGGCCCGCTTTCAGATTGAATCAAATGCTTTTTCATAATCGATAAATGCCAAGTACAGTGGCATAGTGTATTCGTTGTGTTTTTCTATGACCTGCTCTAGAACCTGGATATGACCCAATGTACTGAATCCACTTATGCATCCTGCTTGCTCCCTTGGTTGTGCGTCATTAAGTTTTCTTAGTATTCTTTTGGATATTATCTTGGTGAAAACTTTGTACACCACCGATAGGAGGCTTATTGGGCGGTAGTTTTTTAAATCTTCCCGTGCTCCTTTCTTATGTAAAAGAATCACTTCTGCATTTTTCCATAAGCTGGGTACTTCTTGTTGTTTGAGGCATTTTGTGTATAATCTTGCCAGTGTTTTATGTAAAGTCCGACCACCAGCCTTTAATATCTCAGCCGTTATACTATCCTCTCCTGGAGCCTTGACATTTTTCATCGAGTCTATAGCCTTTGTCACTTTCTCCACCAGGATATCCGGCATTTGTTCTTCAGTAGGCATTGCTGTTCTTGTCTGATTCTGGTCCTCATATAACTTTGAATAAAATATTCGGACAACCTCTAACATTTCCGTCCGTTTCCTGCATATTGTACCATCCTCACGCATTAAGGAAAACATTTGTGTCCTTTTCCTTCTCAGCTTCTGCTTAGCTTTGTTAATTCCCCTGTTTTCTTCCAGAGTTTTTTGCACTAGCTGCATGTTGAATCGGCGCGTTTCCTCTCGAATACGTTTTCTTATAGTTTTGCAAAACTCAACGTACTCGACCCCACCAAAAGGACTGTCTGCATTCTGCATTGCCCGGCGTTTTTTCATTAAATTAATGGTCTCATTGGAAGTTTTTGACTCTTTGAAACATTTATCTTCTGGTGCTATTGAAGCCACCGTTTTAAGCACATTATTGGCGATTTCTTTAATTGGTCTGTAATTTCCATCTCCTCTGGGTCTTGTAACACAGCAAAGCGGTTCGACAAAGTAATTTCGAAATCTCTGCCCCTCTCCAGTAGCTTCCCAGAATCCACTTTGCCACCTTTTGATCTTATAATTTTTTCGCGTTCTTTTCGGCAGTTTATCCTAATCTTTGCTCGTACCATTCGGTGGTCACTTCCCACATTAAAATGGTTAAGGACAGTACAATTGCAAAATATTGCTTTATCATTTGACATGATGTAATCAATTTCACTGGTGAGTCCAGATGGACTTTTCCATGTATATTTTCTGTTCATCTTTTTCTTATAAAACGAATTCATAACATAGAATTCTTGTCCTTCAGCAAAGTCAACCAGCCTGTCACCTCTATTGTCCCGCTCACCATTTCCATATGGGCCAGTTGCATTTTCACCAGTTCTTGCTTTTCCGATTCTGGCCATTAAAGTCACCCATCAGGATTTTATACCTACACCTCTCTTTGTGTAAAAGTTGGGCCACATCATCATAAAATTCCTCAATTTCCTCATCTCTATGGCTTATAGTTGTTGGCGCATAAGCTTGGACGATTTGAAGCTTAAACTTTTTATTGAACTGAATGAGAGATACTTTTTATTGGAGTAAAACGAAGAAGACTCGTTATTAAAACGAAGAAAAGAAATTGGTAACGAATAAGAAGAAATCATGTTCATATTGCACTTAAAACCAATAAGCGCAAGGAAAATTAGTAATTATATATATATATATATATATATATATATATATATATATATATATATATATATATATATATATATATATATATATATATGTATATATATATATATATATATATATATATATATATATATATATATATATATATATATATATATATATACATATATATACATATATACATATGCTGCAGTTCTTAATGCGTAGGAATTTCTGAAATCTGAGTATTACAATAAATCTCAGAAAAAACTTATTAGGAAAAACATTCCGTAGTACCAAAATCGCTATCTCATGCCTCCCGACGGTCCAGATCTCGGTGCCCTCGACAATTGATGGACAATCTGCGCTGACCTCGGCTGCCCCCTTTGCTAATTGCCTCTGTGCCACCGGTGCTGACCCCACCGATGGTTCGATCAGCCAATTAACCTAATGATGATGACGGGGTTCGATTTGTCACAATTATTGGCCTGTTGATCTTACCGCAACAGACAAATTGAACGTCGATTTGTTGTTTTGTCAGCGCCTAATCAACTTTGAATTAGTGACAAGGTGATGTATATTAAAGAAAAATAATTCGCTTATACACCAAGATTTGAAATATTTATTCTGTATCTGCCTGTGAAGGACCGTGGGTTGTATTTCTCATTATAGTTAAAGCAAATTTAATTGTCTCGACATGCTCAAAGGACCACGAAACGAACATTTGAAGAAATCAATTATAATTTCACGTGTTTTGGTCGTAACAACTCTAAAAGTATCATAATTTTCAACAATTTTTGTCAACAACGAAATTATGTACATACCTCGTGATATTCAAAGGAAGATATTTTTTTCGGTATGCTTGAAGGACCACAAAATGAATATATGAGGAAATCGATAATGATGTCACGTATTTTCATTTATTTTCATTATTTTCATTCTAACCACTTTTTTTGGTTGAGTTGGAATGTGTTGCCATATTCATCATAAAGTTTTAACAAAAATGATGAATATATTTTAATAATCATTTTTATATTCATTGGTAAAAACAAGAATTACTTCTCGAATAACCCTATACATGGAAATAAATATAAAACATGCTTGAAGGACCACGATATAACAAGAATATTAGATAAATAGCATAATGTTCATACTATTAGAGTGATAAAAAAGACACTATAACAGTAGGATGTAAGAAGAGATGCTGCAGAACTTCTGCCAATCAAAAGCTGTCAAGGAGGGCTACTGGAAGTCGATCCGGGTGGAGACATGAGGTGTAGGCTCACTGACGGGCTATAGCACCACGTGAAAAAAGAGAACATATCGCCTTATGTGGTAAAAAACGAGAGAAAACTATATTTTTGAAAAGTAATCTTATTATTATCGAAGGACCACGAAATAAAATTAGCCAGTATTCCATGTATTTTAAATGTGTTACTGTTTACTAAATATTTATATCTAAAATATTCACTATTATATTTTCCTATAATTTCATTGTATTTTTATATTATTATTATATTATTTCAAATATTGATCGAAGGATCACAAAATCACATATTAAATCTTTTAAGTGAAATAATTTCCGTGTAATATATTTTCTAATCAAAACAAGTCACAATGTATCTGTAAGTTCATTTTTATCTAACCAATATGGTTTTTTTTTCCAGGTTCGCCTTGTGAACACGACGGTATCTGTGTTAACACGCCCGGGTCTTTTGCCTGCAACTGTACCCAAGGATTTACGGGTCCCCGATGTGAAACCAACGTAAACGAATGCGAATCTCATCCTTGTCACAACGATGGTTCCTGTTTGGACGATCCAGGAACGTTCAGATGTGTCTGCATGCCAGGTAAGAATAAAATTCGTTAAAATGTTGCTTGGGCGGCTTTAACCATCGGCATTTTCATGAAAATATAGCTCTATAACCCCTTCAGCTCATAATGCACATCGCACTGGTACTAGAAGATAGGTGGAAATGAGCTTCGTCGGAAAATATATATTTTTTGTAAATGCTGCATAACTTCAGCGAAACTAAAATTACTTAACGCACGGCGAGGGTCTAGTCTGAGGGTCTTAGTTGAATTTTATACGCGTGCAAGGCCAGATCTTTGTTCACAATTCGAAACAAAGAGCTTTTCGTTATATTTAACGTTGAGATCAATGACGAACTGATGTTCTGGGATTTTCACCAACACGTACACATTCCCTAGTTCTCGATATTTTCATTGGATCGAGCGTTACGTGGACGCACTTATCCGGAAAACTCGAATAAGATTGCAAATTGCGATTTAAAATTTTTAGGTTAAGTCGTTGAAAAACGGCGATAAATTTAAATCTCGAAATTCATCTTGGAACACCCTTTTTAAAACTATAAAGTCAATATCTGCGTGAAATATACTTGGAAACGGATCGAAAACAACCAACCGGTATTTTTATTTCCTTTTTAGTTAATGTGCAAAGTGAATATGTAGCGTATAATTTCGTAGTTAGTATTTAAATTAGCTCGGCCAATAGAGAAAACACAGACAGTTAGAGCCATATACTTTATTTAAAACTGCGAATATTGTATCTATTAAAACTATAATGTTAAGTTCCTGGTAATATAAAACGACAACGAATGTGTGTACTTATAGTTTTTTTCTTCAAAGTGAGAACTAGATTAAGGCTTTGCACTGTTTAAAATTACGGTGAAATATATATAAACACAATATTTATATGGAAATTTATATCGCTAATCGATATCCCACGCCCTTAGTTTCTTTATCTTGGAACAATTACCGTATATCAATTCCGTTTATACACTTTATTTTTTATTGTGCAGTCTGTCCAGTGGAAATGGTGACTAGTTGAATATTCATGTGCCCAGCAACGCCACCTTTGAATAAAGAAGCCCTTTATGCCCCCCCCCCCTCAAACAATTTTAGTAAAAATATTGTCACACTAGGTTAATTGAAAAGTTCGCGGAACGGAAATGATATTACAACTTTCTAATTGAAAAAATAACTTTATTCTTCCGTATATTCTCACTTAGCTCCTTCTTAAGTACTTCAAAATACTCTTCTGCGGCTGCTATAATTTCTTTATTTGATGAAAAGTGCTTGCCACGTAGGAAGTTTTTTGAGGTTTGGGAACAAATGATAGTCAGATCTTTTACTGCTCTATATGTGTTACTCCGCGAAGTTTTCAATTAGCCTAGTACCAAAAATGATCGTCAATCCAAATTCATCAACTGGACTCTGTATCCAGGCGAACTTTGTAAAATCAAAGTCATCGAAATAATGTGAAAAGTACATTGCAAACCATCCAATTAATTCTGGCGCAGAAAGCCTTTCAAAGTGGAAACATGATTTTTTTTTTCCTTAGCTCATTTTTATTTGTCTTTGCCTTTTTGAATCAGTGAATTCATTCTTAATCGAAAAAAATGTGGCAAACAAATAAAAATAAAAAAAATCATGTGTAATATTTAGACAAATAAATATTTTAATTGGGGCAACTTTATATGACCCGTAATACACATATATGTATGACTGGTCCCTTCAATTTCAAACATCTATATTCAAAATTTGAGTCATAAGTGTAATTTTGTCTTATAGTGTAATTATGTGTTTTTATAACATTTAAACAGTCATACATTATTTTGAACTTAAAGTAAAAAACTGTCAAAAGATTAAAAGTAAAAAACTAAAAAAACTGTCATGGCATCGGAGAAGATGTCATGAAATGAAAAAAGAAGAAGAGAAGTGCATGTCAGATTTTTTATGGATAATATTGATGATGAAATGCAAACTACGAAAATTATTTCTTTTAAATAATCAAGTGTGTTTAAGAGGTGCTTTTAAAATATTTTTTATTGCTTAGGAAACTTAGAATCTAATAAAAATCTTACACGTTAGTTTATTACACCATTATTAAATCTCGGTGACAGATCCAGGGAAAATGTTAATATTTTTTATAATTAATAATAAATAATTCAACATAAAAAAATTATGGATTCTAAGTTTAAGTAAATCAGTAGGCATATGGGTTCCAGCATTAAAAGGAGGCTCTGTATAAATATACTAAAGTTCAAATTAGACGAGAAAAGTTTTTCATTAAACACAAGAGGCAAATTAACCGAGATGACATTTAAAATGACGTTTCTCGTCACGTATCGAAAGGATGGCACGATTTTTGAATTGTATGACGTCACAATAACATTCCAAACTGGACCTAAACATGACAGGGCCTACCACTGAACCGTAATCGAAAAATTATCTCCCAATTGCAAAATTATGGAGTGTACACCTGCCGATTGACCTCGGTGGGCGTCCAGATCGGTCCTGGCTGTTCAATTTCGAGCCGGACAGTCAGATTGGCCTGTGCGATATTCGAAAATGGCCCACTTTTTCAATGACCAAAATTGGACTTGATTGCGAGGCTTACGGAAACAAATCGGCCAGTTCGGTATGAAAAATCACCGGTCTTAAATACAGGGCGAGCCATTAATTTTTACCCTTTTCAACATACGATAAATATAAATCAACATACAATAAATCTACAAGGGTCGTTCGAAAAATGTTCGGTTTGAAACAGACATGGCGCAAGTATGGCCAAATAACTATGATATTTGTCAAGTATGATTCGTGCTGCTAAGTTTTGAGTCTGAGCGATCGTAATTTGTTTTTGTAAGACTCTAGAAAATTTCCAGACTAAATAATGTCTTGTTTGTTTATTACAATTTAAAACGACGATCCTCCAGACGGTACAGACTCATTTCCTGTAGATATTTCATCTAAGTTATTGTTATTTTGAATGAAAATAATACCTCAAACGCCTACAACGACATCTAGCTGTACAACTTTGATTACTACGACCTTTATGTAATTCTATAGAGTGCGCGCGATAAGTAACCGATCAATATGAATGGTAAGGGGTTAAGGAATAGATGTTAATCTGTACCATGTGGTATACAAATGAAAATAAAAAAGTCACAAGAACTAATGTGTAATATTTAAAAATAAAAATATTTTAATCGGAACAACCTTATATAACCCGTAATTCAAGTCGGTGTATGTCTGGTCCTTTCTGTTTTAATTTTGAATATAGCAAAATTAGAGTCATTGGGACGAAATTAACACGTGATAAGAATAATATTTTTAAGCCTCCATTACTTGTTTGCCTTTGCCTGGCCCTTTTCCAGCAAAATATGTCTACAATGTATCATATTTCCTTCCATTTTCGTAGGTAGTCAAAACATTTTGAACATTTTGTACAGATTTTGTACCTTAGCCAAACATTAATTTACAGAAATGTTATTTGAAACCTAACCTTTCAAATTGCCGAGATAAACAGAGCCGAATCCAAGCGAACGTACATCAAAAAATAAACCGTACGAACTTCTTCCCTTTCTTGTTCTTCTATATTCGTTTTCGCGTATAATTTGTCATTCTTTTGTCGCTTATTTCACCTCTTTTCATTTATAGTCGATGGATATTAAAACTCATCATTTCATTTGTTAAAACATTCAGCCAGTTACAAAATACGGTGGTTACACAAATAAAATTAACATTTCTCATGTAGCGGCTCGTTTATTTTTTCCTTCGTCTTTTTGCCGACCTCAACATGATTCGAAACAGGCCTCCGAACCGTCCAGATCCACTACCAAAACGAGAAATCGATCTCTCTTGTTAATTAACTCAACTTTAAGAGCGTAATAAACTGAAAGCGACAAGCTTTCATTAAACTTTCATTAAACTTCATTTAAAACCAAACACCATAAAATTCTCACAATGGAATAAATATTCTAAAGAGAGTTTTCTATATTATTTTTTTGTGTCCAGACTTGTAAAAATACAACGTTATCCGAAGAATCATTAAGATACAATACAACCACATTAATGCTCTCCGGTATAAAGAGTCACATAAATTTAGGGGATATAAGATGGCGCCATCCATTACTGCTATTCGTAAGTATGAAAAATAGGGCTGCTATACAGAGTCGTCATTTAATCCTGTAACTAAAGTGAGTAGGGTTTTATTTAAACTTGGGATCTTTCATTTTTCTATGTTGAATTATTTCAATACCAAAAGTTTCCACTAGAGCTATCACCGAAATTTATTATTTGAGATTTTGCGAGGCGAAAAATCGAGGGCTCTGTAGTGTAAGTACAACCAACGATAAAAGTTAAGAGATTCTAGATGAGAAAAAGGCAATTGATATCACGAACAAATGGAGCGTTCGGATCATCTTTTAAAAACGTCTTCGTATAACGAACGTCTTATATCACGTATATTCGCAGTGTCCAGTGGACCACGTAGCAACAGGCGATGATAAATCGGTACCGGGCCTACGAAGCTGGAAACGTTATTAAGGATTACCACTCGAATCAAAAAGTATAGATACCGGTTCGTTTAAATATTACACAACAATAAAACGTGTTTCCAGTTAGATAAAAATCCCACAGAAACTTTTGAAATAACCGAAATGATTTGTTGTTGTTCCTACTGAAGAATATTACCGACAAGTTTATTCGAAATAATCCATGAGTAATCCACAACATATATCTTGAGCAGAGGATTTCAGTGGAGGGTGATACCGTTTGGGAGATGCAACCGTACGTTAAATGTGATTGAGAGGCATTTGGCAGGCTCAACATAGTGTCTAAGAACGAACTGCCACTTTGCCTGAAGCTGCGTGCTGTCCGTTATGACTTACGGAAGTGAAACATGTACACTCACATCACAATCACTTCAAAAACTACGCATAGCACAGACGGGAATGGAAAGGTGTATGCTTGGCATTGCAAATCCGGACAGAAAGACCTGCACATGGATCAGAGAACAAACTAAAGTATGTAACATCATTGGAAGAGTAAATTAATTAAAATGAAGATGGACTGACGTGGAGCGAGGCGATGTAACGACAGATGGACCAAAGCAATCCTGGTTGGATATCGCTTGACCATAAACGTTCACGAAGATTACCAAAAACACGATGGACAGTAGATATTAAACCTGAACCGCAGATGAAAGCTTAGGAAGACACGAGCCTTCATCCTGCAGTGAATGAACAATTGCTGAAAAATGATGATGATGATAAAACCATTTCTTATTGTAAATAAAATACACATAAAGTACACTACAACACTAGCTGGCTACTACTACTGGTGTATTTATGTTGAGTTGAATTATCTTTATCTTTTCAGACCATGATGTGTCGTGTGTAAGCCTGTCCCGTCATAGCGAAGTCTCAGCTGCTTAATACAAAATAATCTATATCTTCTAGGTGTGAGAATCACTCAAAAAACCACAAATCTGTATATGACACATTTGTTTGACAATAACATAAACAAATTCGCGCCATCTTATGGTTCACTCACATACACTAACACAGTATCGATACTTTTCGATTCGATTGATAATATTAACGGTGCCTGACTTTCTCGGACGAACAGCCACGCCCGAACCCGACCCTATTCTCCATCTCTGTCGTTCTTTTGCTCCGCACCGTGCGACCGTCTTCGTCGTCAGTCTTAACGAAAACAAGGACGGAGATATGGCGCACGCCCACGCTCTAATATCTCGGGAACCGGCGGTGAATTTATCGAGCGCTCTTATGCAAAAATAGAAAGGAGATTCAGTTCTTAATAAAATAACACTTTTTATTTGTTTGTTTTTATATCTGCATGCAGTTTTTTTGAGGTCGTTTTCTGTCCGGTCATTTCCGTTTAAGTTCCAATTAAAATCTAGAAAGTACCAATAGGTAAGACGTATGTTTGTTCAGCATGAGATCTTTATCTCAAGCCAATCAATTCATTTTTACATTTGTCTTCCTATCTCGATCGCTGTCGTTGGAAACATTTGATGTTTCTCAAAATTGTTTACAACGTGTGGAAATAAGGTAATGAGATTGGTGGGGTAGCGTTCGATCTGGCAACACGGTTGATTTCCTCTTTGGAGGAGAAGCAGGCCGACATCTCATACCCCCTAGTGTGAGTTTGGCTTGCCTAGAGTCATTTGGTGGTCCGTTGCAATTTTTAAAATGATTTTCCCATGCTCCCCGTTCCAATTCAGCTCAAAGAGCGCCTGTGCTCTCGAGGCTTTACGTTACGTACAGCTGCCGTCAATCACTATCTGCTAGATCTTCGGTAAGCGTCAAGGAGATCCTATTGTATCGTTTCACTCGGAATATACGATTTTTTTTCGATACTTTTAACGGTTTGTAGAAATTGGAAGTATACATTCTGTCAAAAAAGTACCGGGAATTGATCATTTGAACACCCCGCCTAAATGGATTGTCAAAATTCTTTTTATCGTTAAGTTGGCACAACTGTTCTCTATACTGACGCAGAGTTTGAACGTTATCTGTCATTTAGTTTGTTTACAGTGCTCGAATTTGTCAGTTCATCTCAAATGTGTTTTGCGATTTTTACAATCGATAAAAACATCGAACAAAGAATTTGTCTTAAATTTTGCATTGCAAATGGAATTTCGTGCGCCGAAAATGTTGCAGAAGGCTTCCGATGAATCGACTTTATCAAAAACAGGTTCATATGAGTGGTACAGCGCATTCAAAAGCGGTCGAAATGTGATGGAAGATTTGCCTCGCTCTGGTCGGCCATCAACATCTTCAACTAAAGTTGACATCGCTAAAGTGAAGGAAATGATGACTGAAAATCGTTATTTAAGTTTAAGAGAGATAGCCGCTGATCTTTCTGTGTCTCAATCAATTCATACCATTTTAAGCGATTGTTTGGGCATGAAACGCGTTGCCGCTCAACTAGTGTCGAAAGACTTGAATTTTCTTCAGAAACTCAAAGGTCGCCGAAGACATACTCGAACGAGTCAATTCCGACCACACATTCATAAAACGCATTGTAATTGGTGATGAGACATGGATATATGAGTTTCACATGCAAACCAGTCAACAAATTTCGGAATGACGCCGAAACTGAAAAAACCACGTCAAAGTCGATCAAAAGTTAAGGTGATGTTGACTGTTTTCTTTGATTATCGCGGTGTTGTGCACTCGGGATTCTTGCCAGAAGGTCAGACGGTAAATAAAGAATATTTTCTGAGCATTATGCGACGTTTGAGAGAGCAAATTCGTCGAAAATTGCCAGATTTGTGGAAAGAAAACACTTGGATTTGGATCACGACAACACACAATCTCACAAGCCTATCATTGTATACGAATTTTTAACCAAAAACTCAACAAACACCATCGAACAACCACCGTATTCACCTGATATGGCTCGGGCCGACTTCTGTCTCTTTCCAAAACTCAAATTACCACTGTTTTCAGTCGATAGAAGACATAAAAGAGAAGATAGAAGACATAAAAGGCATGTGTTTAAAAAAATGTGTTACAATTGGATTATTCATTGGCATAAGTGTATTATTTCGGAAGAGACCTATGTTGAAGGCGGTACAATAAATTTGGATAAATAATAAACAATTTTGTGTTTTATTGACCAATTATCGGTACTTTTTTGACAGAATGTATAACTGCGATACGATTCTCTTTGTTACCCCACCCCGTGTCTACTGCTTAACGAACTGGAGTGAACTAATTTGATTAGTTTACTTTAGAAATCTAGTTGACTTTCTAGGGCGCCTTCACACTTAGGAACAGAATTTATGACCCCAACAATCTTAAAATATGAGCACTCGAGTCCAAACGTCTATAGGAATGATCAAAGACAAGGCAGATTGACTAATTGATGATGGGTCTAATTGACAGATTAAATTTCGCATTAGTCATGTCCTAATAACGCTAACATGAATAACGAAACGCGGAAAGAAGGGAATCTACTTGAGCTTAGCTTTCACGCTAAAGATTTCAAAAACAAGAACTGATAAACTGACCTTTGTGTGAAACACCGAACTAAACACTAAACACCAAATCAGTCTTACTAAACTTGTCGACGCACGTTTCGCTAACCATGTCAGGATCATCAGGAGATTATCTCAATCTCACCAGATTCTAGATTCTAGATCAGGTCCTGGTGATAAATCCCTTCAGGTTTAGTGTTTCATTAAAACTAACTTGAATCATCTGCTTATATTGAATCATCTCCTGATGATGGTGATAAGGTTAGCGAAACGCGCGTCGTGAAATGTATTAGTAATAGATACCAACGAACATGTGCCGTTAGAACCTCATGTAGTCTCTACTAACTTGAATCTAAAGTCTAAAACTAACTTGAATCATCTGCTTATATTGAATCATCTCCTGATGATGGTGATAAGGTTAGCGAAACGCGCGTCGTGAAATGTATTAGTAATAGATACCAACGAACATGTGCTGTTAGAACCTCATGTAGTCTCAGTTAGATGATCTCATCATTCCAAAATAATGTTATTACAGTTTCTGATTCTGTTTTTCTCTTGTTCTTTCAGGATTTACTGGAATTCAATGCGAAATAGATATAGACGAATGTAAAGACAAACCGTGTCTCAACGGAGGAGTTTGCCACGATCTAATCAACTCGTTCAAGTGCACCTGCGCAATCGGCTTCACCGGATCCAGATGCCAAATCAACATAGATGACTGCGTCAGCCAACCCTGTCGAAACGGCGGTACCTGCCACGATTCCATCGCCGGGTAAGCCTAATCCTTTACGTTCCTAGTCCTTTCAGAGACTAAAATTTGTCTTTTCTGTTTTTGTAAACAGATATACCTGTGAGTGTCCTCCAGGATACACCGGGTTGTCTTGTGAGACCAACATTAACGATTGCCAGTCGTCTCCCTGTCACCATGGCGAATGTATTGACGGAGAAAACTCTTTTACTTGTTTGTGTCATCCAGGTGAGACTTTTCGACGAAGAACAAATGAACCTGATGAGGTAATGCTTCATTTTTGATATAGGGTACATTGGAAGATTATGCCAGTATCAACTAAATGAATGTGACTCGAACCCATGCCAATTTGGAGGAATTTGTCAAGATTTGGTCAACGGGTACCAGTGCATCTGTAAACCAGGCACCTCCGGCCCAAATTGCGAGATCAACATCAACGAATGCAACAGCAATCCGTGTAGAAATGGTGCTAAGTGTATCGATGGCATCAACAGGTAAAGAATAAGATTTCACTAATATTTTATTCATAAAACCATTAGCTTAACACATCTTAATTTTTTATATTTCACGCTGCTTAGTGGGAATCCTTTTTTAGCGTAAGTTTCATTTTTTTGACACACACTTCTATTTTCGGGCGATCTCAAGTGTTCTCGGTTCTAACGATAAAAGATCATGTTCTGGGCGTTTGAAATGATTTGCTTATGAACAGTGGTGTAAGCGAAATTCTCTTGGTGTGAAATGGTTTGATGATTTTCACACGAAACTTTACGAAAGTGTGCATAACGAATCAGGACAAGACCTTTCTCCACTCTCCAACACTCTCGACCCCTCTGTCAACTTCGTACGCGAATTTCCACACTATCCTCACAAATATTTCATGAGCTTTTCTAGTATTATTATTTTCCGGTGACCACCGTGCCTGCTTATATTCAACTGATTGGTGAACATCCTGTATAACTATCTCAATAACTGAAAACCTTTGGGCAAAAGTTTCCTTTAGTTTCACGTTAACGGCGAAGTGTTGCTCCGTCAAATTTTCCCATGACCCTCACTAAACAACTGTGGTATAGTGCGTTTCAAGATATATCGATGACCGATTAGCTGCAATAAACTCTTAACAACCCCTGCCGTAACAAAACCCGGCAAAGTTGCAAGAAACGTAAACAGGGCCAAGCCTAATAAAATGAAAAGTAAAAAGATAAAATTAATTTTATACCTGGTTTAATAGTTCCGAAATATTTTAGTTTAGTTCGTATTCTTTTCTTAAACAGTGCAGTTCTATAATTTCGATCGTTTTTTTGTTATTGCAAACGTGCTAAAAATGTGGCAAGATAATGATCATTATGCCTACGGTAGTGTTAATTTTAAAAGAAAACATTTATCGCCCGATGCTAAATCGGTTGCGTAAATGCAGACGCAGCAGAAACGTCTGCATTAATGAAAACTCAGTTGTCTTCAGTTAAAGATATTGTGACGAAGCCAATTAAAGCAGAATAGTCCGTTGTGATTCTGGTAAAAGCAAATGTGTTGACGAAAGCGACAAAGGCTTAATTAGAAGTAAAATTTATGCTATGTAGGAAGAGCAAACTGTGCCTGCATTGCATTCATTACAACAGCGACTAAGGAAAGATGAAACCAACATTCTTTGCAGCAGCCTCCGGAGAATATTATTTCAAATGGGTTTTGCATATCGGACCATTTATAAAAGAGAAATATTAATGGAATCAGAACGATTGCAACGGTTTGACTATTTAAACTCTATAAAAAAATACAGATTATAAAATCGTCCCATTATCTACCTTGATGAAACATGGTTCGATACACATGAGACGCCAGCAATAGGATGGGTTGATACATCAAGAAAATGCCAAACCAAAGCCCCAGCAAACAAGGGAAAAAAAATTACAATTTTACATGCTGGTTCCGAGGATGGATGGGTTCCAAATTGTTTACGGTTGTCCTCCAAAAATATTAAAATTCCTCTTTGGACTACCATGACGACACCACAGCAGAACTTTTTGAAGACTGGTTTATAAATAGCATTTTGCCCAATGTGCCTAAGGAAAGCGCAATTGTAATGACAATGTTATTTATCATAACAGCTAAAAAAATAAAGTTCCTAATGCAAATAACACTTGTTAAAAAACGATATATACTTCGAAAATACATAAACAAATGTGATCTTCTTGAAATATTAAAGACATTTATTCATATTTTTATTGCGATTTATTGGGGAAATTGTCATTTTGCCGAAGGGCAACGAAATATCTTGAAACGGACTTATAAGAGAATATTATCACCTGATTTAAATTTCCAGGTGTGGCTGTTAATAATTCTTAATTTTTTTAAAGATAGCGCTGGAAACATGGGCCGGCTCACAGTTATGTCATTTTGTGAATACGACAGTACCTTTCAGAACACCATTGATGTTTAAACGATTTCGAATTAGCGCCATATTTTTTTCGTGTGGAACTGCTTTTCTTGTTCAATCAAAAACCCAACCATTTGTGATGTAAGAAGCTGAAACAGCTGAACAACAGACAGATCGAAAAGTAAAAGACGGTGTGCGAATTTTTGCTTTCTCGGCATGAGAGAAAGACTTTTTTGCATCGGATCGTGATTGGAGATGAAAAATGGATATATTTCCAGAACCAAAAACGCAGAAAATCGTAGGTTTATCCAGGGCAACCATCAACATCGACCGCAAGACCGAATCGTTTTGGAAAAAAGGCAATGGTGGAATCAGAAAGGTGTCGTCTACCATGAGCTTCTGAAACCAGGTGAAGCAGTGAATACCGTTCGCTACCGTCAACAAATCATCAATTTGAAGGATGGATTAGTCGAAAAGCGACCAGAATGGGCTACAAGTCAAACACACAGTGAAAACGGTCAGAGACACTATGTCTGCACTTGGCTGGAAACTCTTGCCCCCCCACGCCGTACTCGGCAGACTTGGCCCTTACCGACTACCACTTGTTTTCATCAAGGTCTCACATGCTTTCCTTAAAACATTGCTGTAGAGATGAGAAAATGTGCAGCTAGCAATGGGGCATACTTTGAATAAACCATTTTTTACCTGTCTCTCAAATGAAACGTTTTTTTTAAGAACAAATAAGAAACATTAACCGCCACACCTGGTTTGTTATACAATATAGTATATTACCCAAAATTATTGACTTCCGCTCGTTATATCTTTTAAATCGATAGACACCGGGGACATTTTTGAGATCACCTTCGCAATCAGATAAATCCAAACCCTAACCTCACTTCTTTCAGTTATGCCTGTGAATGTTTCCCTGGGTTCACCGGTCGTCATTGCGAAAACGACATCGATGAATGTGCGTCGAATCCGTGCGCCAACGGAGGAGTCTGCATCGATATGGTCAACGGATTCCGCTGCGAGTGTCCCCGAGGATACTATGACGCTCGTTGCCTCAGCGATGTGGACGAGTGCAAGAGCAACCCTTGTAGACACGGTGGTAGCTGTGAGGATGGTGTCAACCAGTTCATATGTCACTGTTTGGCAGGGTCAGCTTGGTTATCGCAAAAGAATTCAAAAGTTTATCCAGATTTTTTCTTTTTGATCCAGGTTCGGAGGGAAACAATGCGAGATCAACATCGATGAATGTGCCAGCAATCCGTGTCAGCACGGTGGGATCTGCTACGACCACTTGGCTTCGTACACTTGCGAGTGTCTTCCTGGATATTCTGGAATTAATTGCGAAACGAACGTGGATGAGTGTGCTAGTAATCCTTGTAAGAACGGAGGTTCTTGTATCGATAGAGTCAATGGATATGAGTGCGTTTGCGAGCTCCCCTTTACAGGCAGAGAATGCCAGGATAGATTAGATCCTTGCTCGCCCAACAGGTTGGATTATTTTCTTCGCGAAACTCTCATTTAAATCACTAATTATGCTTTTTTCTGTAGGTGTCGTCATAATGCAAAATGCACCCCCAGCTCGAACTACCTGGACTTCGCCTGCACCTGTAACTTGGGGTATACTGGTCGTTTCTGCGAGCAAGACGTGGACGAGTGTGTTGTATCCAAGCCATGCCGAAATGGAGCAACTTGCAGAAATGTCAATGGATCATACCAATGTCTCTGTGCACGAGGATATGAAGGAAAAGATTGTTCAATCAATACCGACGATTGTGCTTCATGTAAGTTCTAGAAATGATGGATAACTTCTCTTCATTTTCGTGTTACCCCTTGTTCCTCGCTCCCTTCGTGCAACTCCATCTCTTTCTTGTTTTTATTCACCTTCTGTATGTGTATCTAATTTTAATTTCTTCCTTTTTTACATCGATTTCTTGTCTTCCCACTGTTTCTGTTTCCTTTACTGCTTTTATTCCTTTTCATTATCCATATCCTGCAATTCAATCTCCTCTTCTCATTCTTTTTAATACTTTTATAGAATCTTTCAACGCAAGAGTTTTAAATTAAATTTTTAATGAACCAACATCGTACTTTTTTCTCCAATTATTGATTTTCTTTCCTCCTCTCTTATTGTTTTTCTTTTCGATACATGCGTTCAACTAGGATGTTATAATTGTGACACTTTGGAATGACACGTCGAGTGTTGTCAGCTATTCTGGTTTTCAAATGTTAAATATGTTCATATATGTTGTACAGAGCGTTCATTTAATCCGGGCTGTGATTGGACAGGAGGACAGGGTGAGGTATAGGATTAAATGAAAGCTCTGTATAAATACAACCGTCAAATATGTAGATTAACTATCAAAAAATCTTCTTGTTGAAATGGTCTATATTATAGATTATTCTGTTTTTTCCTCGTTCATATTCCATCTCACTCCTCCACCAACGTAATAATAACATTCCTCTTATCGTTTTTCTTTTTTTCCCTTTTATTCGTTTTGTTCCCTGCCTTCTTGTCATTGTTCTTTATTTCTCTTACATTCACGCTTTCATCTAGGATGTTATAAGCTTGAAACGAATTAATTCTTAATTTTATTCTGAAATTTGATTTTTTTTTATTCAGGTAATAGCTTTTTTATTTTTTTTTCCTTCTTCCTTTCGATCAATTCTTTTTTAGTTGACGAAAGATAAACCAACGATATAACTAAGATTTCTTTTACAGCTCCATGTCAAAACGGCGGCACATGCCTGGACGGAATAGGAGAGTTTACCTGCTTATGCGTCAATGGTTTTGAGGGAAAACAATGCGAAATTGATATAGATGAATGTTTGTCCAATCCATGTAGGAACGGAGCTACTTGCAATCAGTACGTTGACTCATACACATGTACATGCCCGTTGGGATTCTCTGGCATAAATTGTGAGACCAATGATGAAGACTGCACTGAAAGCAGTTGTATGTACGACGGCACGTGCATTGACGGTATCAATTCATACACTTGTAATTGCAAACCTGGTTATACCGGTTCCAACTGTCAAAATCGCATCAATTTATGTGACAGCTCCCCTTGTCGCAACTACGCGACATGTCAAGATCATACCACTCACTACACTTGCCATTGTCCTTATGGATATACGGGAAAAGACTGTGGTGAATACGTCGACTGGTGCGTCACCAATCCGTGCGAAAATCAAGCTACCTGCCACCAAATCAAGAACCAGTATCAATGCGCCTGTGGTCCTGGATGGACGGGAAAAGTTTGCGATGTCGAAATGGTCAGTTGTCAAGATGCAGCAGCACGAAAAGGTAAGAGGAATAATCGCGATATGCATTTATTGAAAAAATTATACAAATTCGCTCTTTAAAGTAATCTCTATGTTTGTTACCCACCGGTATATATATGATATATATATATATATATATATATATATATATATATATATATATATATATATATATATATATATATATATATATATATATATATATATATATATATATATATATATATATATATATATATATATATATATATATATATATATATATATATATATATATATATATATATATATATATATATATATATATATATATATATATATATATATATATATATATATATATATATATATATATATATATATATATATATATATATATATATATATATATATATATATATATATATATATAAAGGGATTTATCATTCAGTGAAGTTTATATTTCAAACTTATCATAAATGATGTTTTAAGACCACCTTCACCATTAGTGATATCACCACTAATAATCATTTTCTTATACAGGAATACTTTGGCAACTTCTCTGCAACAACGGTACATGCGAAACAATAGGAAATTCTCACAGATGTCACTGTAAGGAAGGTTATACTGGTTCATACTGTCAGATTGAGATCAACGAGTGCGAATCGGCTCCCTGCCAAAATGGAGCCACTTGCAAAGACCTGATAGGTTCGTATTCTTGCGAATGCCCTAAAGGTTTCCAAGGACAAAACTGCGAGCTCAACATAGACGACTGTCAACCGAATCCCTGCCAAAACGGAGGTATCTGTCACGATCTCATCGACAACTTCCTCTGTTCCTGCCCGGCAGGAACTTTGGGTTATCTCTGCGAAATCAATTACGACGATTGTCGTCCGGATTCCTGCCACAATAACGGCACCTGCGTTGATAAAGTTGGTGGATTTGAATGCAAGTGTCCCCCTGGTTTTGTGGGGCCGCGCTGTGAGGGAGATATCAACGAGTGTCTCTCCAATCCATGTTCGAACCCCGGCACGCAAGATTGCGTCCAATTAGTGAACAACTATCACTGTAACTGTAAACCTGGATACACAGGACATCACTGCGAGCAGAAGATGAACATTTGTGCTGCCAGTCCATGTCAGAACGGAGGAGTTTGTACTATGGTGCGACACGGTCACAAATGTACCTGCCAAGAAGGTTATTATGGAAAGAATTGCGAATTCAGCGGTTATGATTGTGATTCAGACCCATGTCAAAACGGAGGAATTTGTAGAATATCCGATTCTGAAGGTAAAAGCACAAAATATTTTTTTTTTAAATAGAATCTCATTCATATTTAATTTTCAGGTTATATTTGTGAGTGCCCGGTTGGTACAGCAGGAGTAAACTGTGAAATAGACTCTCTAAACGAATGCGACAGTAATCCTTGCAGACATCCTGATGCCACCTGTCAGAATAAGTTCGGAGATTATGCTTGTTACTGTCCTCCAAAGCACACTGGGAAAAACTGCGAGATCTACGACAAATCAGCACTAGGCGGATTAGGAAGGCCGATGAAAACAGTAGAAGATTACAGCAAGTTCTTCGAAAAGGTACACAAGAATACTCCAAATGCTAATGATTATATGATTTATTTCAGCCTTTTCCCCCCCTTTTCTCATTTATTTGGCTTCTTCCTTTTTTCGATTTCTTATACTCCTTCTTTGTTATCAATTTTCGTAATTTTTTTTCTCTTTCCTCTACTTTTCGTGTTGTTTTGTTTTTGTTATTCTCTTTTTTATATAAAAGCTAATATTATCTTTATTTTTTCTTTGAATTTGAGGCACTGAGCAACTGGGGCTATTAGTGGCTGGGCAACGTGTACTCCGAACCACAGTCATCAACTACCGATTAAGCCCCAAGTCCCAACGTCCCTTGGGGCTATCAAGCCTTGGTTTTTGTATCTAACTTTAGGTCTCTCGAGAAGCCTACCGACTGGCTAGTGACCAAAGTATAATACCTCTTAGAAGGCATCTGGCCTTACCGAGCCTAAAACTGGTGTGACTGAGAGGCAGTTCATTGTCAGTTTTTTTTACTCTTGCCTGTTGAAATTCAGTACGAAAGCCTAGTCTCTCCTCGAAGGGTTAGCCGCCAAGTACTAACCACAACTGACGACGTTGCATTTCGATATCCGATCTGATTACAGGAGATGCCAGTCTTTTTTTGTTAACCCTTATCCGTCCCTCCATGATTCTTCGTGGTATTCGGATTTTCCCTCGCCGTATGATGAGTTGCTGAACTCTCACATAGTCTACAATATCGAGATCTTTGTAAAATTGCTTGAATTCGAAGTTATACCTGATCCTCCAATTCCTATTACCATTCACAGCACCAAAAATGTTTCTGGGTACTCTTCTTTCATGACAATTGAAGCACAATTGAAGCATTTTTATATATATATATATATATATATATATATATATATATATATATATATATATATATATATATATATATATATATATATAATTACTAATTTTCCTTGCGCTTATTGGTTTTAAGTGCAATATGAACATGATTTCTTCTTCTTCGTTACCAATTTCTTTTCTTCGTTTTAATAACGAGTCTTCTTCGTTTTACTCCAATAAAAAGTATCTCTCATATTTTATTTGCTTTTTAGGATCTGGAAAGACAAAGACAACAATGCTTGAAGAACAAATGCTCCGTCAAGAGAGGCAACCGACGATGTGACGAAGAGTGTAACACTTACGCTTGTGACTTCGACGGTAACGATTGTTCTTTGGGCATCAATCCTTGGGCTAACTGTACCGCCCCCATAAAGTGTTGGGAACATTTCGGTGATGGCATTTGTAACGAAGAATGTAACACGCCCCAATGTCTGTTCGATGGCAGAGACTGTGAGAAGAAGCTGCAACCTTGCAATCCGATCTACGATGCTTACTGTCAAAAACACTACGCCAACGGACATTGCGACTACGGTTGCAACAACGCCGAATGCAACTGGGACGGTCTGGACTGCGAAAAAGAACCTCCCGACATAGCCGAAGGCGTCATTTCCATGGTAGTCTTAATGGACATGCAGGCTTTCAGAAAGAACATCATAGCCTTCCTCAGGGACACCTCCCACCAACTAAGAACCACCGTTCGGGTTAAGAAAGACCAGTTGAACAACGATATGATTTATCCGTGGGTGGGAAACGCGAGGGGCCACCTCGACGACGAATATAGCTCGAAACATCACGTGATCTACTCAGAAACAGCCCAGTCTGGAGTGAAAGTCTATCTGGAGATAGACAACAGAAAATGTACAGAATTTAGCGAGAACTCTGAATACTGCTTCCAAACGGCCAGTGCTGCGGCTGAATTCTTAGCTGCGAAAGCTTCGAAACATTCTCTGTCACAGAGCTTTCCTATCTATCAAGTAAACGGATCCACCGACTTCGATGACCCTTCACAACCGACCAACAGCAAATACGTCTTGGTCGGAATAGCCATAGTTATCATAATGACCTTGGCCATCGTGGTGATCATCCAAACTCAACGAAAACGAGCTGCTGGCATCACCTGGTTCCCGGAAGGTTTCCTACGCACCAATTCCGGTACCAGGAGAAGACGGCGGGGGCCTGAAGGACAGGAACTCCGTAATTTAAGCAAAAATCCCTCTATTCCCGGTATGGAGCTTGATTCGCAACATGGAGGACACGTATCTCAATATTCCGATGATGACAGCTACCCTAGTTATCCTTTACCACCGAAGAGAGGGAGAGTGGGAGTTGAAGCTGGATACGCCAGCGATCACACAGCTATTACTGAATATGAGGAAGCCGAACCCAGATGGACCCAGACTCATCTCGAAGCAGCCGATATCAGGCCGTCAGCCATGTTAACACCTCCACAAGGCGAAAACAACCACGACATCAACGCCAGAGGCCCTTGTGGCATGACGCCTATTATGGTGGCAGCCGTGAGAGGAGGTGGAATGGATTCAGGTGAAGATGACGAAGATGACTCAGCTGGTGCGGTGATTCAAGACTTGGTGGCTCATGGTGCTGACTTACACGCCACCATGGACAAAACCGGAGAGACCACTCTCCATCTGGCTGCCCGATATGCCCGAGCCGATGCTGCCAAACGATTACTGGATGCTGGAGCTGACGCTAACGCCCAAGACAACACTGGAAGGACGCCCCTGCATGCAGCCGTTGCCGCTGATGCGTTGGGAGTGTTCCAGATCTTGTTGAGAAACAGGGCAACAAATCTGAACGCTAGGATGAACGAAGGAACAACTCCATTAATATTAGCAGCAAGGTATGGTAGTTGAAGAAAACGTGTATCAGTGTTAGTAATGAAATTTTGATCTTATAGACTGGCTATAGAAGGCATGGTTCAAGATTTGATCAGTGCGGAGGCTGATATCAACGCAGCTGACAACTCGGGCAAAACAGCTCTTCACTGGGCTGCAGCTGTAAACAACGTTGAGGCCGTAAATATTTTACTGGCTCATGGAGCAAACAAAGACGCCCAGGATGACAAAGACGAAACTCCTCTGTTCTTGGCTGCACGGGAAGGTAAGTGACGTTACTTGGATTGTAACATATGTTCATAAAAAGCAATTTGGTTCAGGGTCATTCCAAACTTGCAAAGCATTATTGGAAGCTTTCGCAAATCGAGACATTACAGATCACATGGAGCGATTACCTAGAGATATAGCGTGCGAAAGATTACATCACGACATCGTAAGGCTTTTGGACGAGCACGTGCCTAGAAGTCCTCAGATGGTCAGCGTTGTTGCCAACAATCAAATGATGAGTACGTTAAAAAACAATAGAAGATATAATTGTGTTTACTAAATGCTAAAAGTTTTAGCTTCTCCAACAGGTCACATGTTGCAACAGCCCACAGTGATCATTCCCAAAAGGCAGAAATCGAAAAGGCCGTCCAAAGCCGCTGGACCGACCAGTCCCCAAGAAGGGGCCGACGCAGGCAACGTGACAGGAGGAAGTATTCGCCGCAAGGCCAGTGTGAAGAGATCTAACAATAACAACAATAAAAAGGTGGGCTTTTCCTTGTGACTAGACTCTTTTTCTGATTTTTAATATCGTGCTTCATATTGTTCAGGCACAACAACAAGCTCAAATTGGTGAGATGCCTCCTCAGAGCACCGATTCAGCTGGCTCCACTTTGAGTCCCGTTGAATCTCCCATGACGAATTTGCCAAGTCCTTATGACGCCACCACTCTGTACTCCAACATGGGTCTCACGCAAGGCCTCGAATCCTTAATGGGTAGGTTGGTGAGGAATCTCAAAGAAATTGTTTACATAACGCTTTTTATGTTTTTACAGCAGCGAACAAACAACCACCAAGCTACGAAGATGTGGTAAAAAACACTTTGCAATTCGGCATTGATAACTATGGAGCTTTTAATCTTTTTCAACAAGACGCTCTGATGATGCAACAGAGACAGCTTCAAAACACTCTGAGTCCTCCTTATTCGAATCAATCGCCACCACATTCAGTGCAAAGTAACATGTCACTGTCACCACAAGGGTAAGTTAAGATTCAGCTTCCTTTACCATTTCCCTCCAAATATGTTTGGGCTTGATATTTTTCATATTTTATGCATTTAGTTCTATACACTGTCAGCAATTAATAGATATAGACCAATCGATTTCTCAAAAGCAACCAGCGTTGGATAATCGTAAAGATGATACTGCCAGACTGTATTTGTTATCAAAAGACTAGTTAAATCTTCGCGTGACTAGCAGCGCCATCTACCTATAAATAAACGCTTTGAATCGTTTCAAAATATGTAAAATGTAAAGAGTCCATCAAAACACGCTTTTACATTTTTTACTGCTATTATCAATTCCTTCTTTTTTACCCTACTATACTCACCTGATATCTTAATTCACATTATTTATTACAGATATAATGGTTCGCCTTCTCCGGCTAAGACACGCCCCTCATTGCCCACTAGCCCCACCCACATTGCGGCAATGAGAGCCGCTACCCAACAGAAACACGGGGGCGTGCCGCAGAACCAAACCCTGCCGATGGGTTTTGATTTCAGCCAGACAGGTCTGGAGATACCCATGAGCTACATGGGAGGAAACGCACAAACTTTACACCAAAGCCAGACACAACAGGCACAGCAACAAGCTCAAGGACAGGGGTTTAATGTAAGATTATTTTTTATATCTAAAAGAAACATTACTTCAATGTTTTGGGTTTTTTTCAGCAACAAAACTATTATATGACCCCGCCTTCACAACACAGCGACCAACTACTGCCTGACAACTTTCCTACCCCCTCACCGGAAAGTCCTGGCCACTGGTCGTCCAGCTCGCCGCGCTCCTGTAACTCCGATTGGTCGGAAAACGTGGCCAGTCCGAATACAGGAACGTACGTGGCGCCATCTACCGCTGGTGGCCATCAGACAAACAAAGGTTCCGACGCCATCTATATCTGAACCGAGATGTAATCCGATCTAACCCAGTGACAGGGGACCTTCCTTTATTTTTTTTATATATATAAAAAACAGAAAAATGTTGTGATCTGAAAACGTTGTTGATTTGTTGTGAAAAAAAAATGTTAGAAAGTGACTTTTTACGAGAGCGCGCATGCGTAATTCTTCAATTTTGTGGTCTCATATTTTTTTTTAGGTTATGTTTGTTTTTTTCTGTAACTCTAAACGGAAAGTCTTTGTTTTTGTAAATTCTGGACTGGAGAGGTGGGCATAGACGAAGTGGCGTATGAAATACAAAACAATATTTATTCTTCGTTAATATTTTTTTGCGCTTATGACAATATCAGATGGGGAAAAGTTTTACGGATTGTATACATTTGTTCAGTTATCAATTTGACCAAAGAGAACGTACTAACTCTTAACAACACAAAGAATATAGCAGTTGAAATACAGTGGGCAAAAAAAGTATTTTTATACGCTAATTTTTAGGGGTTTATTACAAATAATAGTGAAAAAAAGTTATTTGTAAATATAACAAGAAGTGACAAGCCTAATGGCGAGGCACATTACGTCGAACATCAGTTTTCAATAACTGAATTAAACGATGTCAATCGTAGAATAACTCTGCATGATATAAATATGACCCCCGGAATAGGCAACCCCCAATATATGACCCAGGTATAAATATTACCCCGATATAGGTAACCCCGACACTTAACGGTAAAAGGCACATCAAATTTCAAAAAAATAATTAATAACAAGAAATAATAACATAGGATAACAATTTATTTGAAAATATCAATTAAATAAATATCCTTAACAATAACGTTTGAAACCGCAAAAATAATATTTACCCTTAAAAATGTTTATAAAAATCAATTTCCATTGGCATCTGATTTATTTCATATTTTGTGTTGACAGCTTCCAAACATTGATTCCACTAATTTTTTCGTAACATCTGTGGGCAAACTGTTCTTTACGTCAACAATAAACTTCTTTTAGATGCTCCTCGCTTTTAATTGTGATTTCACGAATTTTTCTGTCTAAAATGTTCCATACGTTTTCTATGGGATTATAGTCCGGTGAGTGGGGTGGTGTGGACAACCTTCTAGGTGCATTATAGACGAGCCACTCCTTGGTTATAGATTGGTCATGTGGCAAGGATATTTTCCTCCTTGTTGGCTTCTCACTCCTTGGTTATGTTAGCTGGTCCCTTCCATCACTTATTTCTCAGCACTCTCTCACAGGTTATCTAGCAACACCAACTACTCAGGACCGGGCTGTCATACTCCAAAACCATAACATAACCACCACCGTGCTTAACTGTGTTTAGTATGTCCTCTCTATTAAGCTTAGTATTATTTCTGCCCCTTAATATTAAAATGTTGGCTTGCTTAAAAACTTCAAAAATCTATAGGTTTGTCTTTATATTTTTGTGTGAACTCTCTGTCCTTTTTTGTCTATCACTTTCATTGAGGCAACCCTTCCTTACAGGTTGCCTACCTCGAACAGTAGTTAACAACCCCCGAATTTGACAATTTTCCATCGCTTCCTTACAGTGAGGACTCGAGAACGACCTGATCGGGGTGTGTTTTCATTTGTACCTGTCTTTTCTTTTTAACAATATAGCACACTGTAGAAAATAATTAATTTGTCTTCTAATTTTTCCATAACTCTTTCAGACACGGTACAATGCCATTATTCCCCCCTCACATACATAGGAATCTCTTTTCGCTTCAGTCATTTTCAACACACAAATTAAAAACACTTACTAAATTCAAATCTGATAGGGTTGACTGTAAACTGAAAGGGTTGACAAGATTAGTAAGTATAACAAGCCACTGTGTGTCCAATGTGCAAAAACTTTGTAGTGCAAAATAACATTACTGGGCATATTACTTGTACTATTAATATCGACTGAAACTATTTTGTTTTCATGTCATGTGCCTTCTTGTTATATTACAAATAAAAAAATTTGGTTAATTTCGCCATAATTTGTGACAAATCCCTAAAAATCAAGGTGTGCGTGTGTTCTTTTTGCCTACTCTAAACGATATGTATAAAATGTATTCGAAATTTTGCCTCATCAAAATTCAAAATGTGCCTTCTTGACACTTTGTTGTAATATTACTATGATATATAGATAAAAATGTTTTATTATTCGTAGTTTAAACTATATTTGTACATAGTCCTACGTAGGGTACTTTTTACTTGATAATTTAGGGTATTTCTCAAGCCAGGAAGACCATGTATAAAGTAACTATTTATAAATATTATATATATATTTTTATATAGAGATAAAAATACCTATATTTTTTTAAATGATCCAATCAACTTCTTTTTATATACGTTAGGCGATCGAGTATAATGTAGGGACTTTCAGAAAATTTTTAAAATGTAGCAATGACTGTGATGCTTAACTTTTTTTTAACAACATCCATCTTTTTTTTTAATATTTTTTAGGTATCAGTTAAACCACAATTGGACTAAGCTCTCGATAATTTATTATTTTATATTTTGTATATTTTATAATTTTCGTAAATCCATAAATGCACATTCCGAAGTAAGGGAAACTAACATTCAAGTGTCTTTCAGTATTTTTTTTTATAGAAATAACATCGACGCAAAATAAGTAAAAATATCTCTATTTTTGATAGGTTCTGTATTTTGTAGATAGACACATTTTTTTAAGAGAAAAAAATCAAGCAATTATTGTGATTTTTACAAAAATTGTTTTTCTCTTTTGTTTCAAACAAAACATGGCTAAGTTTTAATTGGTTGGTTTTTTTCTGTCGATTTTTTTTGTATAAAGTACTGATTAGAATATATAAAGGTATTTTTCAATTTAGGTTTTTTATTACGAGGCGAGTGGCTGTTCGAAGGAAAGCCAGTCTTGCTTTGTAATTTTTAATTTTAGTTTAAAGAAAAACGATGCTTTGTATTATACGATTTTAAATAAAGACATTTTTTATAATAATCGTGATTTCATTCATTTTCCTGTAGTGCGTGGTGCTACAGTATCAAATTACACTTGATCCTCCAAGTTCCATTATCATTCACAGCACTAAAAATGCTTCTCTCAAATGCGGCAAACATCTCTTCAGTTTTCTTTGCGAGGGTAAAAAAATGCTCAAAAGACTGCTAGTCGAGTGAGCATTTTTTAGATTCCTTTATGTAGGTTTAGATCTTAGGAGAAATTGGAGGAAAGAAGTAGTTTGGTTTTCGGCTTGTTTGTTTCCCAGGAACGTAAATTCCTGGAAAGCTTCAGGGCTGTCATCGCCGATTACCGAATTCTGTTCTCTTAGTGACGTTTTAACTCTGTTGAACGGTTTCAAATTATTGATTGATTTGTCCGTTACTTTGTGATAGTTCATCACAGAAGAATTGAATAATTCTAAAGTCAAAGATTGCCAAGAGACGGCAATTACAGTATACCGATCTGCTCGACCGGCATAATGGCAACCCGTCTGCATTTTCCGATGATACAAAAGTAGTTAATCTCCATGAAATTCGCTCGACCTCCGACTGAAAACTGCCCCCATACCATAAACGCTGAAATTTTCCAACAACCTCCCGGATCAGCAAGAAACCCAGAACCAATCAAAAAATCCTCCCTAAATCAATAACCTAACCTCACAATTCAGAATATAAATATAACCTTCAAAGTGAATCGACCCCTAACAAATAAAATCATTCCCTAATGACTTGAAATAATGTCTAAATTCCTATATCGTTTTATTAGAAGAAAAATATCGTTTTTTGTAGTTCCGTCTATAATCATTTCCTTAATATTCATTTTGTATCAGTTAAAAATATTTTATGAACTCTCTGCTTCAGCACCAAATTCAAATATCAGACAATTATTCAAGGAGAAACTGGTTAGAGGGACTCATATTCAAGAAAAACAGTTTTATTTACCTGTTGATGGTAAATTTACCTGTATAAAAAGTGGAGAACAGATTGCCTTTGAGAAGGTTAACGATAACTATTGTGACTGTGATGATAGCAGTGATGAGCCAGGAACCAACGCATGTTCTGATGGTTAGTACATTAAAATAAGTAGAAATAATTATGTTATATTTTAATTTTAGGTAAATTTTACTGTACTCAAGAATCAATAAATAAAAAGTATCCCAAAATGGTACCTTCAAGTAAAGTTAACGATGGTATATGTGATTGTTGTGACGGTTCAGAGGAATTTGGTAACAACAACGTGATTAAAAACATCCCCAGTAAGAGAGAGCACATTTTCCAATCTCTATTCTGCATTATTGTAACATAATATTTTTTAGGAGATTATCAGAATAACAATAAGCATTTTTTAGTACCATGTCCAAACATGTGTTAAAACAATGTGCCTAGAATTAATTGAAATCATGTTGTCTGTATTTCATAGTTTAAAAATTAATTTTCCACAGATTAAACTTTATAACAAAATATACAAACAGCGTTTTTACTATGTATTTATTTACCAATGAAATTCCTTGCATTTATGAAATACCACAAAAATATATAAAAGTTCTCAATTATTAGGTGAACAGAATATTAAAGTGGTGTGATTGGTATTATGCAACTAAAAATACTACTATTTACTAGTTGCCTACGATTTATAATATATATAAAAAGGAATCAGCCAGGATGGAAAACGAAGCGACGCCATCTGCGAATGACATTTAAAGATGTTGGTAATGTCGTTAATTTTCAAAATAAATGCAGGAGAAAAAGGACTGTAATCATTTTAAATAACGACAAAAACGGGATTATGGTTAATTTCGACCAAATATGAACTAAGAGTAAGTGATAGAAACGGTAGTCGCGGTGTGTTTTTGTGATGAACCCGACATTTTCGTTCGTCGATTTGGCGGGAGAGCAAAACGCCAGTTTGTGGTAATGGCCGATAGCTATTCTGTACATTTCAATGATCCCTGAAAATTTGAGAAGCTTCAGGGGCTCGTAAGTGATTTACCCTGTTTCTGTTGATAAGTTGGGAAAATTTACCGTTTTAAGATAATAATCGAATTAAAATATCGTAATGAAACATCCAGGAAGATTCTTATCAATGTTTGACGGGTGTGATCTATCGGTGAAGCTTCAGGAAAAATTGTTTGTAATGTTAAAAAAATCCTGTTTGCGTTCTGTAAATAGTACTTTTAATATAATATCAGTAACGTAAGTGATTTTTTTTAAGCAAAATAGCTTTACTATAACGGGGTAATAACTATATATTTTCGGCTTTATATAACTAAATTTTTTTGGTATTGACAGCATGGAGCAAAATATTGTTTTTTACAATTGTATCTCTATATCATCGTGTTTTATCTAGCTGAATTTATAAAAAAATACAGGGGGTATTCACCCTTGTATTTCCTATAAAACACTAGTTTTAATTTTAATAATTATCAGGACTTCAAAGAAGGCAATATTATTTCATCGTGCAATGATATCTTATACATTGTTACACATAGTTTTTACATCATAAAATAATGTTTAATAAATCTAACTTTATTGACTATGAAAATACTGTATACTAGTTCTAACAAGCAATATAAAATAACTCCTTTTAGGTTGTTTTTCATTAACCCCACTTAGCTTTAACAATGTCCTCGGCCGTTCTCAAAACCACAAATCACTTCAGTCCCAAAAAACAACATCTGGAAGAGTCTGTAGCACCAGATAGTACTACACAAGCTGAAAAAACGATGCTAGAGTTCTGTACAGGGCAAGATGTGTTTGTTAAACAAAAGGATGGAAGGTAAAAGTGAATGGGTCCAAAGTAGAGATTGGTGGAATAATATGTTACTTAAAAAAACCTTAGGTATTATTTTGGTACTGTCGTGGAAGTAGATAGTATAAGAGACCAGTGCCTTGTCAAATATGGAGACAATACCCAACATTGGTCTCCATTTAAAGAAGTAACTAAACTAAGCACTGGGTTAGAACAAGAGGACTTGCTTTGTGTTATATGTAAGAAATCATCTCCAAAGGAAGAGAAAGAAATATGTGTTTGTGACCGATGTGGCAGAGGATATCACCAGAAGTGTCATATACCTGAAATCCCCATTAATAATCATAAAGAAGGTATGAGAATGTCTTTGGTGATGTTTTTTTTTTGCAATACGGACTGACGAGGTAATTTGAACTAGATTCTTCGTGGCTTTGTAAAAGATGTACAGATAGTGAACCAACCAGACTGAAAAAGGGCGATTCGAAACCCACAAGGAGGGATTCGAAGAGCTCTAACTGTTCCAGCACTCAGGAATCAATGCCTTCATCTACAACAGTTAAAGTATTCCCCTACGACGTGAGTTTTAACCAAACTTAAACGTACGCGGATGATTCTTATTTTTTTTTTGTTTATTTTACAGTTAAGTTCTTTGAATTGGGACCCATATCACAGAGTAAACACCGAACAAATTTATTGCTATTGCGGTAGTAATGGGGAATGGTACAAACAAATGTTGCAGTGCGGTCGTTGCAAACAGTGGTTTCACGAGAAATGTTTGGAGTGTTTACAGTTCCCTTTATATTGTGGAGATAGATTTTATGTATTTGTGTGTTCAATATGCAATCATGGCAAGGAATTTGTCAGAAGACTGGAAATGAAGTGGGTGGATTTAGTTCATTTGATGCTCTTCAATCTTACCGTGTACAACAGCAAAAAGTATTATGATCTGGACACTGTTGTGATACCATATATTACTGATAACTGGCATGCCTTACAGCTAGCACCAAAGGTAAAGTATTTGAATAAAAACTTTTTAAGTGAAAAAAAAACAATTAGTTATTTTGCTAAAATTACTTCTTTGTATTCAAAATACATCACATAATATCAAAATATATCCCATCAATACACGTTCAACCAACACTAGCATAGATTTTTTTTTATGTTTTTCGGAATCGTCTCAATGATTTTCGACACGGCTTCTTGAACTTGTTTAACATTGTCATAAAATATTTCTTTCATGACCAATTTGTGTTTGGGGAACAGGAAATGGTTACGCGGATATAAATCAAGCTAATACGGAGGACATTGCACACAGACTTGTTTATCCGCCAAAAAAAACAAGTACAGCGACGGTCTTGTGAGATGGTGCATTATCTAAATTCGTCATTCGCTCAAAATTTCGTGAATCATGTCTATGATCTTATTTAATTCCTCCTATCCTCCTATATTCCATTCCTAATATCATAGTCGAATTAGCAATGTAAGCGATCATTTCACGCACTTTTTCCACTAATTCATAGCGACTCATCCTGGAATCGCTTATATGTTTTGAACACAGGTGCAAGCCAAAATTTAATATTAGCGTAGTGGCAAAAGGTACTGTCATTTTAAGCGCTATAACTTGCCAATCCGTTGTCGATTCTAATGATGGCAATTTCGTTTTATAGAGGAAATATACAGCTTTCAAATTATATATTGTTTCAGTAGTTGATGTAGTAGTTTTCTTTAAATTTAAAAAGTTCCGTTATTTTTCCGACAATACTGTCCATACTGCAAATACATTTCACAACAAAAATGATACAAAAAAACACTTTCGACTTTTCTGTATTAATTCATAGCACAGTATGTTGATAAGAGAAAAATCTGGTGATTAGGAAGGATGATCATAGCTTTTAATGCTTTTTTTCTTTTTTGTTTGACACAATATTTCATGTATTATCCTGAATAATTCTTAAAAACTCTACCTTTTCTTGATTTGTTTCCTTAGTTTTTGAGTAGTAGATCATCACAAACCCAGCTAGAAATCGTTACATCCCTGTTAACAATTGGCACTATGTAGATTTCTAATACCTTTTGTTTTATCTAACCAAACAATTTTTTTCCCACTATTCTACTGATCTATTTACAGTTTTTATTATTTTACAATAAAATGGACTCTTTGTGAATTGATACAACGTTGGAGACGATATCCAATACCTTCCTTTATTTGCAGTCGAATCGCATTCAGTTTGGGAAATAGCTAGAAGTCGCGTGGAACCAAATTAGGCGAATATAAGGGATAGTCGTTCACCACGAATGAAAAAAATGATGCTTTTATTAATATTTACACAAGTGTTTCCTTAAAATGCGACGCTCATTGCGTATAGGAATACCAATGAACCAGTTTTCTTTAGATCTATCTATTACAGATAGACCTGGCCATCAGTCTTCTCTAGCTTCATAAAATATTGCACTAATGCTTCTTCCTGAGGTGCTACAACCCATCATTGAGTCTTGGCCTCTTGGAATTTTCGTCTTTGTAGCCTTTTTATTTCGTCCAGTAGCCTTTTGCTAGTTTTTGATATGAAGTAGTTCTGCATCTTTTATTACATTAGCCTTCCATAGTATCTTCGGTCTACCTCTTTTTCTGTTATTCCCCTATTCGCCCCTCTATAAATCTGAAGCTTTAGTCTACAATATCCAAATTCCAATCCTTCAATTTTCTTTATCATTCACAGTACCATAAATATTTCTGAGTACTCTCCTTTCAAATACTGTTTTCTTGGCGAGAGTCCGCGTGACTTTTGTCGCCGAAAGTGACTATTGACGAAATTAGTGTTTAATATATCTTAACTTCCGTGTTCCTTTGTATAAGTTTAGGTCTAACGATAGACTAGGTCCAGTTTCTTCCCAAATGCGTAAATTCCTTCACAACTTCAATGCTGTCATCGCCGATTATCCATTTTTGTTCTCTTTGCCCTAATACTGCATACCATTTTATTGAACAGTGTTGCAACATTTACATCCTCTTATTTCAGATGGCCAGTGTAACTAAGGCAGAACGTAGAGATAATATCCTGTCGGTACTGACCAATAACAGAAATCGATTTAAATGCGGGCGAGAAATCAAAAAAAGAACCACCATATGGGGCCTAAGAGTGAGATTGCCCCCACCGGCGCCTTGTGTAGTCCTGCCTCAACCCCATCGGAGAGTGACAGAAATGGAACTGAGAGAATCATTGTCGCAGCAGGGAAATCGGTAACTGGCGACGTGCTTTCGGACATTTCAGTCACTCTGGCAACGTTAATTTTTTTCTTTAGACGTCTCCAATTCCTATCACCACCACCTGGATCGCAGAATGTCAGAAAACTAGTGCCCTGTGACACCACGATGAGAAACCTGATGATGGGTGTCGCGTATCAACAGTCGTCTAATCACAGCGAGACTGAGTCACCTTGTCCTAGCCCGGAAATTGAAAAAGATGAACGGGTTAGTAAATTCCAGCTACACTAACATTAAGGAAATATTAGTGAAAGTCTTATCTTAATGATAATGGGTTTTTAGAAGTCAACATAATTTCTGATTTCTTGTAATGTAAATTTAATTAGATTTAAATCGTTTTTATAGATAATTCCGCCAACGATACCTCATAAATTTAACCATACCAAGACGGAGTACGCTGGCTGCGCGAAGAAAACGGCCCCGTTCAAAAAGATGAGTTTGCAACGTCGCAAAAAGTTATTGGCCATGACCAATCGGGAGCGAGAACGAATACTGAAGCGTCCACGTCGGTTAGTGACGAAAAAAGATGAAGAAAACAGTGCAACATCGTCGTCGGTGAAACAAACTAACGTCGAAGGTAAAAATAAGGGGAACGTGGGCGGGGACATGCCACCGACACCACCCACTAGCGTTTCCGCCCCGCCCACCCCGCCTGCGTCCAGTGGGGGCGTGTCGATCCAATCAGACTTGAGCAACGATTTTTCAGAAGGGTCTAATCAAAGCAAGGTATGAATCGATATTTTTTCTTGTACTTGTGAAGTAACTTTTTGATATATCTTGTATCCCTTTATTATATTAGGGGTAGTCATAACTAATGTCGTTTTTTGATACTGTACCATGTAAGTTTCCATTGTTACTGACAATCTTCTCCTATCTCTCTGACAAACGTTCTATTTCCTTTTTGTAAAATGAGGATGGTTTTGAGGTAAAATAGTCTTTGAGACATAAAATGTATCGAAGATATGAAAAAAATGATAATCCGACGGTGCAGCACCAGGAGAAGCTGGTGGGTGAGGAACTACTTTCCAACCTAACTCTTTTTTTTTCCTTGGGTGATTTTCGCATTTTGAGGCCTTACATTGTCGTGTACAAGTGTTGTCTTGGTGTTAACTATGGTTTTTTCTTATGTGGATTGCTGTATATAATCCACTTTTTATCTCCAGCAACAGTTTGTTGAAGAAAATGATCCTAACTTGAATTGAATTGTTTTTAATTGAAATTGGCATTCCTTCTTTTTGCACATTGTTCAGTTGTTTTAAACTATGTGATTAATTCCTGGATGGGATTGGCATTCAGCAACAGATCCTTATTGAACTTAATAGGTCTTCCAGATTATATACCGTCAAATAGGTTGAAATCACTATTCTTAATTTTTTTTAAACCAACTGGTCCTGCTATCAAAGGCTCGAACATAAACAGCATGAATGACATTAGGGGCGTTGTAATGCTTTCCAAACTCATAAAGCACCAAATATCTAATGTGAAACCTATCCATCCACACTTTGCTCATGCATTCTTTTATAAGGTTATTCTTTGGCAAAATTCTCCATTTGTTTTTTAAAATTTAGTAATTAGCACACTAAATATCAATAAATGTGAATATAATAGGTTATGTTATATTATACTAAATTTTAGCCAGTAGATGTTTTTAAACTTTGAAAAAAAAAACATTACTTACTAAGGTACCCCTAATATTTGATTTAATATGCGACATTTTAACATTCGCGTATACGCCAATTTTAAACTTGGAAGAGATTTACCACTAAATATCAACTTTTTTTTTTTACTTCTTGACGCGCGTTTCCCTAACCGTGTTAGCATCAATGTTTGTGAAATTGTGATTTTTGTTTCGTAGGTGCTTCTAAACAAAAAAACAAACCTAATCGATCTAGAACTGAATACGCCCTGTGATACTTCCAGTGATGAGACTTCATCGAAAAGTACCTTGGATCTAATCATACCACCACCCAAAGATTTCGAAGGCAAGAACAATCCATTCTTGGGTCTGTTGAGAATGGCAGGGGAGGAGCCAATTAAAAAGAGGCGGGGCAAAGAAATAACCTTACCACTGCCCCTAAAAACTGTGATACCCGGTGAGTTTTTTTTACAATCACTTATTATCTACGTAAAAGTTGACGTTTCTTTCGAGCAGGACAACCGATAATGAGGCCGATGAAACGTCAGTTGAGCGAGAAGGACATAATTATAGGACCGAATGGTGAAATTAAAAGAAAGAAGAGGTTCAGACGGAACAGGAACAACATGCCGGTTTATAACGTTGGCCAGACTGCTAGTAAAACTGCCACAATTGTACCAGCTCCTAATACCAATAATCCCCAATTAGGTAAGTCCATTTAGAAAAAGGTTCATGAATTACCCCTAAACACTAAATCAAATTCAGGGAACTGTCCGGAATTCGCTGTCGGTGCCCAACCACGAAGACTACGCCAGCGTCCGGAGAAACCACCGGAAAAAGATGCACCAAACAACGCAGCCCCCAAGCAACCAACTCCAAAACCAAGCCCAGTGAAAACAGAACCAGATATCGACATGGAGGACCTGAAGAGTTCGGTGAACATCTACTTTGGAGCTGCGAACAGAATAGCAGCGGGGGAAAGATTCGGAGTGAGGGCTAAAAGGGTGGGTCCTACCGGAAAGGTGGAATGTTTGATTGAATGGGAGGGACCTGGAGGACAACAAGGTATGACTTGACTCAATAGGGGACTTGAAGAAATGTTTTTGCCAGTGCAAAGAATGTACATCAGTATCATTTTTGCTTAAGTACTAGTAAGCAAAACCTAGATGTTCACGTCACGTCATGAAGAACCCACGCCGTCAAAAAAATACATATTTCTATTTACTTCATATTATAATTTAAAAATTTCTTCTAGAGTTGTTTCCCTGTATATCGTCGTGTCAACTGCAAGATCGAATTAAAAAATCACTACTATTCAGGAAGCTCAGTTAACTGATTTAAAATTATCTACAAGATCAGCGTTTTAATCTTATAAGATATTAAATTATACCACTGTTCTGATCTGTTATTGGTCGTACTTTCAAAGACTGCTAATAGTATTTTATCAATAATTGTTATTTAGTAAAATCACATATTAAATACTTTGCTCTATAAGTCTTCGTATTCTTCTTTACAGAAGAGTCATGACAAATGGAAACTCATTCCGTTTTGCGGCTACTTCTCGCCACCGTTCTCTTTTTCTAGCATCTTTGCTTGCATTTTGAAGAGATGAACCAGTTTGGTCTGTCCATCTTTTTGGAAGTCTATCATGTGATCTAGAATCCTCCATTCATCCCTGCAGCATCAGTCTTTCTAGAATCTTAGTATTCGTTCATGAATAATTGGAGATAGCCTTGTGTGTTCATTTATTGGGTTCTCTTGCAGTCAATGGAATGCGAAGGACCCGTCTCCAGCACCAGAGTTCAAAAGAATCAATGCCACTGAGGTTTTGTTTTTTAATGGTTTATGTTTCAGAGGGATATAGCAATACTGGGAAAATGAAGGTTTTTACTATCTGTTTCTTTGTGTTCTGTATTATATCCTTTGTGTCTTTTATTTCTTTGTGTTCTGTATTATATCCTTCCAGGTTTTCTACAAATTTCGCATTTTATTTCTTGTCATTTCGCATCTTCTGATCTTTCAACCGCTTTCGTTCGATATTAAAGTTCGATAAAAAAATCCCAAGATGGACGAATTGACTTACTGCCTTAAAATACTAGTGAGCTACGTTTTTTCCAAAATTGTAGGCAAACTATTGAATATGCAATAACACAGGTTCAGTTTGTCTTTTGAAGTAGGACCATAATCGTCTCTAAAAACATTTTATTTCCTTAATAGGAAATGTAAATGCAAAAGAATCACCTTTTTTTAGCTAGTTGATTTAACTTTACCAAAAAAATTCTTTATGTTGTTTTAAACAAGTTGCTAATTTGTAGTTTTTTCATATACCCTGTTGAAAGTTGCTCTGATATAATGCATGGTGGACTTCCGGAATTAGGCTTTGGTTACAAAGCTGTAATAAATATTTTTCTTCTTAACGAAAATGTTGAATCTTTTTTCATAAACTTGTAATTCTGTATTTTTTTCTGGTTAATGAAATAAATTCTTCATCTTGGTAATGTAGTGCAAATACTCCGCTCTCTTCACCTATACTGAATTTCTGGTAACATTTAACTTGTTTTGTACTTCAAATATTTTTGGAAAACTTGATTTACCAGTTACGAATTGTAGTTGACCAGAGGCAAAATTAAGAAAATCATCAGGGATCAGTGTTATCACTTTAAATGGCTGTGGATGAGCAAATGTCATTCTCATAACTTCACTCCAACATTCAGAGGTGTGGATTGGGATATTTTTGATTTGGTTTCACTTTTTGATATGAACCGAATCTGATTCCGTATGTGAATGGCCCGGCTCAAAAAATACATGATCAATTAATACTAAGTTAGGATGAACTTTGACTGACATTATTCTGACGTGAACAATGTCAGGATGGGCCATCACATACTTGAAAAAACCACTGGAAATCTTTACTTTTCCTCTCTTTCCTTCAGTCTCGTCCCATGTGTAACAATGAACATCTGCATTACACAATGATTTTTAATTCTAGGCTTACACAATGCAAAGATCAAGGCGTCGGTCATACGGATTTAGATTCCCAGAATTATTCGTCGGTTGAGGGTAATATTCGAGTTTCCTCTTGGGAGAGATCAGTTGAGCAAATAATACACAACTATTAGTCAACAAATTTACATCATTCAATGCTTTACAGGTGTTTTAACTGTTATGACCTACATCCTAGGCCAAAAGTTTAACCACTAGAACAGAGAACAATCAACTGAAAAAACAAATTAATATTTAAAATTAATTTATGTAAAAAGTACCAGGGATTGTTAAAAAAAACACAAAAAATATAATTTATTCATAACATTTATTTTGTCGCCTTCAAAGTAAGCCCCCTCGAATATACCGCTTGACCAATTCCTCGATACATTGTTCGTAGGCTGATCGAGGTATGGCCTTCAGCGAATTTCTTTCTTGGCCCTAATTGACTCAAAAACTTCCCTCAACGTGGAAATATTTAGCTTCGAGAACAGAAAAAATCCACAAGAGGCCATATCAGGCGAGTACGGTGCTTGTTCAATGATGTCGTTGAGTTTTTGCATTTCGACTCGTTATAGATATTGTCGTCGAAGTAGTTTTGTTCCCAATTGCCCTTTTTGTGGAATTTGCCCAGCAAATTCCACAAGTGTTCTTGTGATGTTGAACACTGCTTCTGAGTTCCTTCATCTTTTTGTCTTTCAAGATAACTGCGGTATAGTTTTGAAATGTTTTTTGGATCATTATCTTGTTGAAAAACTTGAATTAGACCCAATTAATTTTAATCCGTATGGAACTGCATGGTGGAGTAAAATTTCCTTACATTTTTCTTTATTTAAAAATCCAGATATTCTAAGATTCAACCCCAGACGCCCAGAGACACCCCCCACACCATAATAGAACATAATAGAACCTTCATGTTTCTGAAGACTTGGAATTTGGGTTCATTGATCCACAGAACATGTTTCCACTCGGTGGTCCAGTCTTTTTATTTGGTTGTCGAAACAATGGTTTTAGCACTGCAACTCTGCCCAGTAGATTAGCTTTTTTTGACACGTCTTTAAAGATACCGGTTTCCTCGTTAATTCGTTAACGTTAGCTCTTATTTGTTTGCTTTGTAGTATAATTAGCTTATGTTGCTGTTCAGAAATTACACGAGGCCTACCTATTTGTGATCTGTCCATGTTCAAACCAGTTTCCTAAAATATTTTTATAGTTTGGTGAGCTGCAATCATGGACATTTTTAAGTGGGTTGCAATTTTTGTTTGCCTACCCTAAACAATGTCACAAGCGCTGAGCGAGTTTCGACATTTATTAGTTTCCTCGTTGCCTTGTTTATGACAATTTCTTTATAAGAAGCACTGGATGCATGAATATTAAACAATAAAAGTTTGTTTAAAAAAAAGTGTCTTTTCACTAGGAATAATACGGCACAAACTGATTCTGAATAATGTTTTAACCAAACCGAAAACGAGATTTGTAAACAAGGGATTAATTGACATCGTAGAATAAAGTAAGCACGAGAATTCGGCTGTATTTATTTTCCTTCTTATTTTCGGTAAACAATTATGAAGCTATTTTTGAAGGTATAAACACAGTATATTAACCTGAACAAACTATAGTATACTGAATAAACTTAGTAAGTATCACTAATTTTGAAAAAATATAATAATTTGGTAATTAAAAGATTTAAAGGTGAAACTTTTGGCCTGTAGTGTAGGTAGGCAACAATGCAAAGTATCGAATGTGGTAGATTCGCTACTTTACGAATATGTCATTTTCGTATCATTACCAGAAGAATTGAATGCGAACTCATAAAATAGTTCTTGTAAATTGTTAAAAGGGAATATTCGATGATTTACCATATTTAATACTTTACAACCGTGATTTAGAGCTTTTTTAAAGGTAAGTCACATTAGCCCTTATGCCAATGTGCGTATTGCGACTGAAGCAAATGAAAAACCGGTTTTTTCACAATTCGTTTACACTTGACACGACGATGTAATTCTGGCTTCTTTTCAACAAACTAAAGGTTTTTCAACAAGATTACAAGGCTCGTAAGTATGCCTTATCAAATAAACAAAGAAAAAGTAAACTGCCAGTTTAATCACTGCCACAGTCCGACTGTTAATAGTATGAGTGTATATAATTGAAAGAATGCTTCTTTGTTTCAAAGACGACTTTATTTTGAAACATTTTGGCGGATTACTAAGATTAATTGTTTATTTATTTGTTGTTTTAATGGTCTAGATAACGAGGGTAGTTAAAGGTCCCCAAAGACAGGGGTTTTTATCTGCTAGGAAATACAAATGTTGATGTTAGATAGAAAGAAAATTCGTAAAAATCAAGAGGTCTTTGGATGTACAATCTGTATTATAGGTTAGATAATTTCTTTTGTTTGTCGTCACCGGAACGCCTGACTTCGTTCTAAACGGTTCCCAAAAAAAAGAAAGATTACGGGAGGTTAACGGTTTTTCTTTTACAAATTGCGATCTAGTCAACTTTAAATTTTCAATATAAAATTTAAAAAAGGAAAAAAAAGAAATTTCAAGAATATTGAGAATACTGAACAAGGGGAAACATTCAGAATATTTAGTATTATATTTCTTCATATTAATAAACATTAGATACGGTGATTTAGGATTGTTGGTTAGTGATGATCCTGTGAATCCCCTGCAGTTCTTTTGAACAATTTTTTTCATCACTTATGCTCGAGAATTGATAATTCCATTGATAATAATCGAATGGTGAGAAACAATGCAATATTTACACCACTATTCCTAATTATTTATTTTTTTGTCTTATTTAAGAAGGGCTCATTTAGCTTATAAAGCAGATTTTTTTTATTTGCCCTCATATATATATATATATATATATATATATATATATATATATATATATATATAGTAGTAACATTAAGGCATATATATATATATATATATATATATATATATATATATATATATATAGTAGTAACATTAAGGCATATATATATATATATATATATATATATATATATATATATATATATATATATATATATATATATATATATATATATATATATATATATACATATACATATGCCTTAATGTTACTACTAAATTATTTAGTAACAAATCGGTTTTTTCCTCAAAGTCAGTCATAATTAATGTAATATTGTACCTCTTAACATAAGAGGTACAATATTTAGAGGTAAGAGCAAGAGGCATCTTGTGGCGTTACTTGGCTATATTCATTTCATCCTAGTAGACCAACTCTAGTAGATAGTCTTCCTTGAGATATCCAATATCTTCCTTGAGAGAAACTATGCAATAATTTTAACCCGTCTTTGTTATAATCCATATAAAGGACCTGAAGAAGATTATATTTCATAATGCAAAGAGTTAAAAAGCTTTCCCTTTACACCCCACTTTATTGATTAGTTTTTTATTAATGTGAAGACTTATCTCAAGGAAATCTACTGCAAAAAAATCGTACTTGCAGATTTCACTAACCATGTTAGCATCATCAAGAGATAATCTATCTAAAGCCATATTATGTATTTCTAATGATAAAATTGCCAAAATATGTATTAAGATGGTGCTCAATTGTAGATAGGGCAATATACTTGCAATGTGTTCTTTAAATATAGTTAGGTCTTCTTCCTGTGATGCTACAGCCCGTTAGTGAGTCTTGGCGTCCTTCAGCAACCCCTTGCCAGTTTTTTAATGTGCAGTAGTTCTTTAGCATCAATTCTTACATTTTCCTGCCATTAAGTCTCTTTTTGTTGGACTTGGTTTGTCTCTCTCTTGCTGGACCCTCACATAGTGTACAATATCTATATCCTTGTATAACTGCTAGAGTTCAAAGTTATACCTAATCCTACACTTTGCAATATCATTCATAGCTCCAAAAATCTGAGTACTTTTTTTTCAAATACTGCAAGCATCTCTTGTTTTCTTTGTGAAGGCCCATGTCTCAGGCCAGTAACTACTGACCTATGGAGTAATTTATAGATTTTAACTTTCGTGTTTCTTTCTATAAGTTTAGATCTTAGGGCAGACTACAACAAGTAAGTAATTGTCTTAGCCTTCAGAATACAATTTCTGATATCGCCTGTGGTGTTGTTTTCGTCTAGTTGGCTTCCCAGATAGGTAAATTCCTTCACAACTTCAATGGTGACATCGCCGATTATCCAGTTCTGTTCTCTGCTATCCAGATTAATTCTTTTTTTCCAGCAGCTTTCTTTGAACAGTTAGTGCGTTTAATATTATTTGAGTACAATTTTTACTGCTTTTTGCATAAATAACCAACTTTTTCTAAAAGTTTATCTAACATTCGTGTAAAGTATTAAAATTAATTTGATAATTTTCCTTCCAAAAAATCAAAGTTATAATATATTAGATTTCCGCCAATTGTGTATACAATATTATAACGTATGCAAAGGGGTTTTGAAAATAAAAAATTATCATAAATGGAAAGATCTTATATAAGTTTGATAACAAAATTAAAAAACTATTTTTATATTTTCCTTATATTTAAAAAGTTATATCAAATTGAAAATAAATGTTTAAACCTAGTACCGATGACGGACGCTCCCGAAAAAAAACCCGAGCGTATGTGACGTCAAAATGTTTATTTCCCCTCAACATTACAGATAGCTGATACGAGTATTTTAGTTTGTAATCAATTTATTCCTTTTATTATCATCAGTGTATTGATAAATTTATTGAAAATAACAAATCTAATTAATTATTGTGTCTGTTTCGTATCATTTTGTACGAATGCTACAAACACAACTCCCGAAAAAAATATTTTTAAATGGGCCACAAGATGTTAAACGCCAAAATCAATGGTTCCAAGCAGCACGACGTATTAATCCTAAAACATCAAAATTTTACAACCTTCTGTCATCAAATATATACGAAAGATTATTATTTATTATATATCATTTTTTTGAGTATTTATTACCCGCTGAAGCTACACAATCGTGAAATTGAGTCTTGAACTTTCCTTAGTTTTTCATTAATAATTAAAGTAAGTGTATCAGCTTTACTCAGAACCTTATGTTCTGGACATACACGTCCTTTCACCGTGCAAATACAATTTTTACAGTTAAATTGAACATACCCCTTATGACTATAACTTTTCCGTGATAACCTAGAAATAATGTAATTATATTTAATAGAAATATTTTGTTCTTTACACTTACATCATTATTAAAAAAAAACTCAAATTGATGCTTTAGCGCCTCGAACTTCAGCTAAATGGAACCGAATAACATGTTTGAGAAAATCTGTGATTATAAAAATATCCACGCCAGGTATATTATCAGAATTGGCCTTTATGAACCCTTTGTCACACATTAATGAATTAAATTAGTAACCAACAATATTTGTTTGCACTAAACTTCAATAATTTTGATAGTATATACACATGTAAAAGCCGTTAACAGTACTTTCGTGAAAACACTTTAACATAATGACGTTACAAAGATTAAACTCAAAGAGATTTACCACTTTATCCGCGGCCCAATCGTGGCGCTTTCATCGTCACGAGATTTTTATTTTAAATTTTATAAATTTTAATTCATTTATAATTGAATATACAATTCCGAAAAGGGTACATGTCTAAATATTTAAATTTTTCAGGAAATAAAAAAAAACTAATTATTTTCTAAAGAAGTATATTTAAAAAAATTGTTTTTGAGTTACATTTTGGGGTCAATTAGCAATCGAAAGTTACACGTTAAAGTTATTATATATGTATATTTAGTTATTTTGAATTTATGAGATATGCCCTTTTCGAAATTCACGGTATTGGGTACACAAAATTGAAAGAAAAAAAAAACATGTAAATTTGACAAAACTTTTATTTTAGGTATCTAAAATTAAAGGTAATACTTAAATTAAAGGTAATTAATAGACTTTCTTTAAAAATCTTCTGCAGACTCTCTTTCGTTTGTAGTTGGCCATTGCAGTACTTCGTCATAAAATTCTGTAAATTCTGGTATATACTGTTTCAAATTTGCAATATCTGCAATTTTAAGATGATTAATAGGTACTTTGCTTGTACTTGGATGGTCGATCAGCTTGACTTGGTAAGTTACTGCAAGTACCTTTCATTTTAGGAAGAACGAAAAAGTCAGTAGAGATGTCATTATCTATATATTTTTTCCGATTATTTCACAAGCTTTTCTTCAGAAACAAACTCATAATAATTCGATACTTGAAAAGTATTTTTTTCATTTTTAGGTACATCTTTTCCGTAACTTCTTACTGATAAAGGTTTAGCTTTCTTGAAATCAATAATGTCTTCAGTATTTACTTTTTCAACGTTACATTTCTTGCTGTTACTGGACTGTATTATAAGATCAATATATTGTTGGTGGGTGAACAGACGATCTTCACGTCTAATTGTCCTTTTGACGTCTGAAAAATTTCTGTCATAATCATTAAAAGAGTGGCCGCGTACTGGAAAATATATATGGATCATCATATTTCTTTGCACAGATAATACCATCACAAATCGTATAGAGAACGTATAGAATTCGCAATGCAGAATTCGTAGACCCAGAGCTGTCTATAGTAAAAAAAATCTTGCACAGGTAATGTGGGTAAAGGCAAGTTTTGCATATAGTCGAAGAATAAACCTAAAACTGTTTCATTATTAGTACATTTTTCTTTAATTTCTTATAAAATTTGCTTGCACGTCGCTTGTGTGTTATTAATTCTGCAATTGCTGTTCTTTTAACACCGTCATTTAAATTGGGATCTTTTATTTTACATTAAATTCTTCACACTTACTGCAAACATCGATTTGTGGTCTACCAAATGATAAATCAAAATTCAAATTAAAATATTGCCGAAAGAACTGATTAATTATGCCTGTCATTTCAGGATTCCTGTTTAGAAACATATCATGTATTTTTTAATATTCATCAATGAAGATAACAAATTACTATGTCTTAACATCGTTCGAATAATGAATTTCTTTCTTGTAGAGGCTCTATAAAGTTGTGAATTTCAATGCAATGTTCACCGGGAATAACATTACTTCTTGAACTAACTGCTTTGCCTCTAAGATCTTGTGGTATATCATTCTTCTTTTTTAGTTCAATCAGACGTCTGCATCTCTTAACAGTTATTCCATACAAACTTATAAAAGCAGATTTTTTATTTCCAGTACGAGTTTCGACATATTATTTGCACAAAGCCGTTTTAGGTTTTGTCTTTGCTAGATCGTTGGTCCGCTTTGAGGTGTCTTTAGATATAAATAACTCATCATAGTTTGAAGATAGATATCTTGTTCATTTTTCGTTTCAAAGGAACTTAATCGTTCAATCAAGCCATCCATATTATCTTCAGACAAACCAAAACATTTTTGGAGACATCTAGAGCAATAAAAACGGTCGTCAACAAGTAGATATAACTCAGGTTATTAAAATAACACGTAAATATGCATTATTTAGAAAAATATCTAAAAAATTATCAACCTTTCTACTTTTTCTAAACCTAGTGTTTGTTATGCAGGCGTGGTATAAAATAGTTTAATTTAATAAATCAATATTGGATAAAAAATAATCGATGTAACTTTTACCTGCAAGTATCTCCCGGTCGTCGTCCTGGTACTTGTCTCCTCCCTTTGTGGTTTACATGAGGTAGACCTTTTATTTTAGCGGTTTTTATAACAACGTATTTATATTTATCGGTATTTCTTACTCCTCTTTTGTTTTTTTTTCGTTCATTGTCAGAATCAAAAGAACTCTATGGAAACGCAACGGCACGCGTTTACTAGCAACTGACAACGCAATCATTGATGGGTATTGCAATATATTGTATTTAATCACGTGAACAAAAGAGACAGAATTATTATGGTGGTTAACGGTCTTATGTTAAGCAATAAATTCAAAAAGGGCACATCTCTTAGAGTTGTGATCTTTTCGAAATTTTTTGGCGCCACGCTACGACGTCGACAGTAGAACAAATACTAGATATGTGCCTTTTTCGAACATAGAAGCATTTAGAACACATTGATATGAAAAAACGTATTGTCAAAATATACGAGATGTGGCCTTTTCGAAATTGCATATTCAATTAATTGCAAACAATTTTTAAAAGTATTTTAAAGTTTTAAAATAAAGTAAAAAAATCAATAGTTATTTTTTGTCCAAACACAATTATACAACAGACGTGTTCTTAAAGACTATGGTTTCATTCAGGGTGTGACTTCTTGTTCAGTTCCACAAAATATTCATGAGGTCAAAGATACATTCTTCTTTATCCATAAAGTTTGATTCGTTCAATAACCTTCCAAATACATTTTGTATTCATATATTTTTTTTTGTAATATATAAAAATTCCCAAAGAAGTACTGTATAAGAGCCACACGATTTTTCCTCTCAATCAAATTATTTTAGTAACAGGGTAATTAGATGCAAGTGAATTTTTAACCGTATTTTTTCTGCATTTCTGATTTGTGTGTATTTTATTTTATTTATTTTATGTACAACTTTATACCAAATTAATACTTTTTTTAATTTAAAAAAGAAAACATTCACGTGCATCACTTAAATTAATCTTTTTTAGCGTTAACTATTATTATTAATAATTTTAACTTTATCGAGAAGACTATTTTTTAAAAGAATATGTTTTTTAATAAATTTGTATACAAAGGCTTAATTTTTAGTGTTTTAAAAAGAAATTTGTATTATATATGTATTTAAGTAGTATATATTGAGACTGACGCTAAAGATATACTTAAAAAGTAGAGAGGGGGGTGTTTCTAAGAGGTTTGTTAAAGGTCTGCGTTGGGTGATGGTTATCAGGACGAATTTTGATGAGTTTATTATTGATGTTAAACAAAAAAAAAAAAGAAATGCTTAGATAAATTGTACACCCTGTATTAGCAAAAGAATAAAAATGAAAATTCCTAAACAAATATATTTCTTTAAAAAGAAAGAAAGAACCATACAAGTGTCTATAGTCTATACGTTGTACATATTGTTTTTTTTTTCATTATTTTTAGTGAAAAATAACGTCTTGTATTCATGCAAAACTTGTATTTTTTCAAATTGATTTTAATTTTTAAATAAAGGCATCGTAATATGTTTTTAAAACTGTATTTTGCATTTATCCTATCCACAAAAAAGCTAAAATGGCTCTATATAGTACATAACACAGAACACGAAGAAGCAGATAGTAAAAACCTTAGTTATACTTATATCGGGCTGGAACATGGTCCATTAAAAACAGCCCCCATCTCCCCCCTCAGATTGCCTCCTCAACTTGCTCCGGTCCATGGCTCACTTTTTGCAAGGAAAAAAATCATGAGTGAAGAGGGGTAAAACCTTTTTCGCTTCCAAAGACTTATCGTGGTACCGAAGAGGAACAGAGTCACTGGCTGAAAAATGAGGGAGTTGAGGTCATCGAAAACAACGACCTATATTTCGAGAAATAACCTCCAGGTATAATTTTATTAAACACTGAATAATTAAGTATATCAAAAATGTGAATACTTTTACTCCACTCTAGTACATAAATAATTGTGAAATTGTTCTCCAAAGTACATTCCAACATCTCATTAACATATTATAGTACAAATTATATTAACACTGCAGTACTCGCGCCTTATCTAAGAGAAACAAGCCTCAGTCGAAATTCGATTAATTTCGGGACCATTTGTTTCCGGCGGCGGCCTCTCCGAATACCTTCTTCATTTGTAATAACGAATAAGGTTAGTATAGTGCGGTTCAAGATATATCGTTGACCGAATGGCTGCAATAAACCCCTGTCGTAACAAAAGCCGGGCCTAATAAAACAGGTAAAAAGATAAAATTAATTTTATATCTGCTTTAGTAGTTTGGAAATATTTTAGTTTAGTTCGCATTCTTTTCTTAAGTAGTGCAGTTTTATAATTACGATCGTATTTATTATTCAAAATGTGCTAAAATGTGGCGTTCTTGGCAAAATAATGATCATTGTACCTTCGGTAGTGCTAATTTTAAAAGAAAACATTTATCGTCCGATGCTAAGCAAATTGTTAAAAATGTGTATGTTTCTTTATTGAATAGGGGGCTTAATGTAAATGCAGCCGCAGCAGAAACGTCTTCATTAACGAAAACGCCGTTGTTTACAGTTAAAGATATTGTGACGAAGCCAATTAAAGCCAAACAAAGTTTGTCGTGATTCTGGTAAAAGCAAATGTGTTGACGAAAGCACCAATGTGTTGAAGAAGACTTAATTCGAAGCAAAATTTGTGCTATGTATGAAGATCAAACTGTGCCTGCATTGCATTCATTGCAGAAGGAAAGCAATGCAGGCACAACAGCGACTAAGGAAAGATGAAACCAAATTTTTTTGCAGCAGAACTAGCCTCCGATATGGGACATACGGTTTTGCTCCTTCCCCCGTATTACTGCGTTTTTAATCCAATTGAGCATATATGACATCAGATAAAATCCAATGTTAGAGCAGAAAACATTTCTCCGACTCTAAGTGCAAGTGCTGCAACATTAATTAGGAAGGTTGTAGATAGTATTCCTAAAGAAAGTTGGATAAATTCGATTAACCACGGTATTAAAATAGAAGATTCCTGTGTATCATTTACTAATAATACAGAACCACTTATTATTAATGTAGATCAAAGTGACAGTGAGAGTGAAACGGAATTAAATATATAATTAAATTTAAGTTATAATTTTTATTGTACTAATAGATAAATTTATTTATTTATTTATTTTTATTGTACTAATAAATTCAAAATACACAAACCATTAAACAATGTTTTGGTCATACATAATAATAATAATTTAACCTCTGAACCGTCATGGTTCAAACCTTTAATTTAAAGTACAAGATGAAGCGTTCTAGTAATTACAAAATTACCCCAAGAGGTAGACAATCCTTTGTCAGCTTTGATGGTACAACCGGACTTTCGGATTCTGGGGCGTCTGGGCTTAAATGCAAAATCTTTCAGAGGGAGTCGAAGACCTCTGGCCAACGTCTGAAACCGAAAACAAAAACTTTCTTTGGAACGGTAAATATCAATTCTCTCCTGCGTCCAGGAAAACTACACGAATTGGGACGAACATTGAATCAGCAAAAAATCCAAATTTTAGCTTTGCATGAAACCAGATTGACAGATGATAACACCTTGGAATTCGGCAACTACGGACTTTTTAAAAGTAAAACGGACAAAAGAATACTCAAAAATACACCACATCTCGGTGTTGCTTTCGCTATCTCAAGAAATATTCTTGGTTCTATAACAAATGTCTAGCCAGTAAATAATCGACTTATGACTCTATTCCTCAAGTGTGCTAACAAAAACTATACATTAATCAATGCACACCTCCCAGTTAATGAAGAAAATAAATTTAATCCTGAAAAAATAAATAAGTCCTGGGAAATTCTGGAAAAGACAATCTCTAAAATTCCTCTAACCATGTAAACATCCTATTGGGTGATTTCAACGCCCAACTAGGGAAAGAAAAAAAGTACAGGAAAACAGTCGGCAGTTTTCCCGCTCATAAATGGACTAACCATAATGGTAGAAGATTGGTTGGACTATGTTCGCAGTTTAATCTAAAAATAATGTCAACCCATTTTAAGAAGAAAATAACAAAACAACAGACCTGGAGGTGCCCAAACACGTGCATGGATGAATTTCAAATTGGCCATGTTGCCATTTCGTACCCCAATTATAAAGAGATTTTGAATGTTCAAGATAGGAAAGGAGCTAATATAGACACGGATCACTACTTGACTAGAATCAAACTTAGCTTAAAACCTCGAAAACTTATTCAAAAGAGACTGCTAATACCAAAGTTCGACCCGACGGAAATAAAACCAGCCCTAACAGAAGAGCTTGTTAAACAACCAGCACAGAACTGGCAAGAATTGAAACAAAAAATTATTAAAACAGCCTTAAAGTTGGTTCCTATACAAAAACGTAGAAAACATCCGTGGTGGAATGAAGTTTGCGAGCGAGCAGTATTAAGCCGAAGTAAAGCATTCAAAGATTGGAACAGTGAAAAAACAGCAATAAACTATAACGTCTTTTTGGAAGTAACAAAAGAAACATCGAAGCTAATTAGACAAACTAAAAGAAAATATGAAAACAATCAACTTAATAACTAGAAAAAGATTTCCAAAAAAATAACACCCGAAACTTTTACAAAACATTTAAAACAAAATTAACAGGCTATCAACCGCAAAGGCTTTGCTTCCAAAAGGAAAACGGACAATTAGCTCTAAATAACCAAGACAATTTCAAAGAACTTGCGAAATATTTTGAACAAATACTAAACTGTCCTGAGCCCTTAAACAAATTACCAACACTAAACCCTAAACAAACAAACTCAGATCCATTACCACCGAATGAAGATGAAATAATTAGGCAAATCAAGCGGCTTAAAAATAACAAAGCTCATGGTGAAGATGGAATCACTGCTTAACTTTTGAAATCCGCTGGTCCAAGTACAATCAAGGAAATAACCAAAATTCTACAAGAAGTTTGGCGAACTGGACGGATTCCGGAAGATTGGAAAGATGCTCTAATCCATCCACTACACAAGAAAGGAGATAGAACGGATATAAACAACTACAGAGGCTTATCTCTTCTGCCAGTTTGTTACAAGATTCTATCTCAATGACTACTAGACAGAGCACAGGGACAGTTAAAACCTAAAATTGGTGAATATCAAGCAGGTTTTCGACCGGGCAGATCCTGCCCTGAACAGATCCTGAATCTAAAGTTGTTCCTAAGACAATAAAAACTGTACAATAAAAATAGCGTCTGTACATTTGTGGATTTCAAAAAAGCATATGATTCTATTGACCGTAAATCTTGATTCCGAATCTTGAAAGAACAAGGACTAGATCTGAAAACGCTGACAATTATTAAAGCAACATTAACTAATACAAGGTCAAAAGTTAAATTCATGAGTGGCATCTCAGAGCCCTTCGAAATTAAAACTGGAGTGAGACAAGGGGATGGACTCTCGCCACTCTTATTTAACTGTGTTCTAGAAAAAGTAATACAGGAGTGGCGTGAAAAAAAGTTGGCCCTGAATATTGACCAGCCTATTAAACTAGGGACAACCAACATCAAAATTCATTGTCTGGTGTTTGCTGATGATCTAGCAATTTTAGCTCAAGATGTATTAACGGCACAGAAACATATTGAAATCCTAAAAGAAACCGCAGAAAAGGTAGGACTCCAAAATTCCTTTAAAAATACACAATACATGACCTGCAACAGACTAAGAACACCATTTCTAAAAACAAAACATCAGACGAGTCTCTCATGGAGACTCACTAGATGTCAAAAATGGAAACGGCATTGAGACTTACACAAAATATTTACAACAAAAAATGCCTATCTAAAAACACAAAACTGAAACATTACAACACAGTTATTAAGCCAGAATCTCTATATGGGGCAAACACGCTCATTTTGAATAGAAAGAGAGACATCGAGGACATTGAAAAGAAGGAAAGAAAAATCCTAGGCCCCAACATATAAATAGCACAACATACCGACTTCGAGAAAACCAAGGTATCAAACAATACAGATATACATAGCGATATGAGAAAAAGAAGACTTAAGTTTTACGGACACATAAAACGGATAAATCCGAGTAGGCTAACTAGACAATAGTCGAATTTTATGAAAATAGGAGTAGAGCTAAAGTAGAAATAATTAAATGGATTGCTGCAATTAAAGAGGATCTAACATCAGCAAATATTACACAAAGTGAAATTCAGGATAGAGGCTGTTTCCGACACAAGGTTGACGTTTGGAAGGTTAGCCAGAGAGAAAAATGTCGGAAGACCGGAACAACTTGGTCTGACGAAAGGAAAAAAGCTCATAGCGAAAGAATGAAATTAATATGAGCGCAAAGGAAGGCTAACAACAACAAACGCCTATAATTGCACTTCGCGTGGTCCACCAGGGCCCATACGTGAATAATAAATAATAATAATAATTTAACAATATTTTATTTTTTCCAAAATTATTCAGAAGTTAAACCACTCCGGCTCTGGCACCTTTGAAGAAACTAGGAATATTTTTATTGGGGTAATTAACATTTTGCCGAAAGGCAACGAAATATCTTGAACCGGACTATACGGTTTGAGCTGTCGGTGTTAGTGTATGTTGTCGTTAGGTCTATAGTGTATCTGACGGATACTTTGCGAGTACTCTAGTAGAATACAATTTATATTTTTGAATTTTTTCTTTGTGTTTTTGATATGTTTATGTAATTTTTATTTAAATTTTTTTAATAAAAATTAAAAAGGTACTGTATCTTATGGATACAACGCGAGTACCTTTGTATATTTTGTATTTAGTCATCAGTGGTATTTTTTTTCTTCGGGTAAAATGGCCACAAACAAGAACTTTTACAATCTGGAAAGCGAAAAGGACATTGAAGAAATACATAAACATTTATTTGACGAATGCAGTGACGATCATGTGAATGAACATCAAAATCCCTAAACCATCGATTATGATGTCGAAGAGGAAATATGACACAGATGGATCTGAGAGAGTAGAAGAAAGGCAGGAAAATTCAGAATCTGTACAAAGTGATATCGATTCTACTAGTGCTGAAGAAGACGAAGAAAACTTTTATATAGCTACGAGAAAAAGTGATAAAAAAATTGTAGAGCGGTTTTCTTGGAAGAAAGCCCCATTTCCTTCCAAAAAAGACCTGTTAAAAAAAATTAATCAAGAAACTTCCAGGTATTATCGGAGATACGAAAAATACCTCAAGTCTTTTTGAATGCTGGACTGTCCCATTAGTGAAAATATGTTAGACTTAGTTGTGAAATGTACCAATCAATATATTGACAGTGTAAAGGAAAAATACAGTCGTATCAGGGTTGTACATCATCTACCGACAAAGTCGAAATTAAAGCCTTCTTGGGACTTTTATACATAGCTGGGTACAAAGGTGGAAGATTAAATTTAAAAAATTTCTGGGAGATTTTCGTATGACAATGAGTCTGAAAAGCTTCAGATTTTTGTTCCAATCGATCAGATTTGATAACAGAGAAGCAAGTGCTAAAAGAAAAAAATATGACCATTTAGCATCCATACGTCAAATTTTTGAACGGTTTGTTGTAAATTATCAATCTTCATACTCAATTGGTGAGAATGTAATACTAGATGAAAAACTTGAAGCTTTTAGAGGGAGATGTTCCTTTATCCAATATATTCCATCAAAACCCGCAAAATATGGAATAAAAATGTTTGTCTCCTGTCGATTCTAAGATGTTTTATACCTGTAACATGGAGATGTATGTAATGTCTGAATGATTGTGGCGTGTTCATATATTTTTTTCCTTTTATTTGGGTTTTTCGCCACTATCTAAAACTCAAAAAATATCAAAAATACCTGATCTTATTTAAAGAAAGAATCACTGGGTAAAAACAAAAAACCAAACGGAGACAAATTTCTCAGTGATTTTTTTTTGTAATAAATTTACCTAACGAACAAAATTTTAAAAATATTAAAATGTTATAAAACATTTTACAAACTTTTAACGTTAACGTTTTTTTTTTGTTTTGAAATTTGTCTCCGTTTGGTTTTTTGTTTTTACCCAATGATTCTTTCTTTAAATAAGAACAGGTATATTTGATATTTTTTGAGTTTTAGATAGTGGCGAAAATCCCAAATAAAGGAAAAAAAATGAAGATTTATGCCGGAAAACAGCCAAGGGTCCTTATCAGTTAAGCAACAGAAGTTTAGACGTGGTTGAGCGTATGATCCCTCCCATTACCGCCGACAATTGCTTTAGTGACGTTTCGCCTCTAGAGACACTAACAGATCATCGTTTGTCATTCGTTGGAACTTTAAAGAAATTCTCACGAGACAAATACCGTGTTTTCTAGAATTTATCATTGTGTATCTGTGGGATACACCCGTGTTTGAATCTGAGCGCGAATAACAAAGTAGATCAAAAATGCGAATACTTTTATTACACTCTGGTACATAAATAATTGTGAAATTGTTCTCTTTGGTATATTCCAACATCGCATTAATAATCTTATAGTACAAATTATATTAGAAACTACGAAGCAAAATTAAAATTAAATGTAAGTAATTTTTTAAATTTCCTGAAATACACTCCAAAAGAATCTTTTAACGCCTGAAAATGTTTCTTTACGGTATTTTTTTCTACATTACCATATTAATCCATCTCATAACCCATGTTTTAGGTCCATAAAATATACTCACTTATTTACAATAACACCAAAAAAAACTTCGGCATTAGAAGATGCTCGACGACTTTTAAACGCTGGTTAAATATTTCAGTTTTCCAAACCTCTTTGTCGATTCTGTTCGCTTAATACAAACATTTCGTTTGTGCATTTAGACTATTTCGAGAATTTCAGACGCAGGCAGTTTGGCTTTGTTTTTTTATATTTTTACGCATAGTTAACCTCACTTTTCTTATATAATTCCATTGTTTTTTTTGTTCCCTAGGTCTGTAAATATGTTACGAAAAACCAATTTGTTTATAATCAATACAAAGAATTTAATATCTACAAGAAATCTTACTTCAACGGAGGTATCTTCGGCTCTAAGACCGTTTTATTTCTCCGTTCATCCCGATCTTTTTGGTCAATATCCAAAAGAAAGGGCCACTAACGAGGCCTCTTTGCAACAGTTAAGTTCCGTGCTTCAAGCCCTTCAAAATTCGAAATATTTAAATCCCATTATGCTTCCATTTTACGTTAAAAACAGGTACTAATGATAGTGTTTTTTAATATTTGGGTTCATTTTATTTTTCATAAGGAATGATCCCAAAGAAACTGTAAGCTTGATTAAAATTTATCTGAAAGAAGGCGACGTTGGGGCTGCTATAATAAATATATTAAAGGCTTGTAACCTGCCTACTGACCATTTAGAGGATCAAATTCAAAGCACAAGTGGGGAGTCTCGAAAAATTTACAATGAAAACGAATGGGTTACCATAAAATACAAAAACGAATATGATTTTACCAAGGCGAATAAAAATCACCCACTGTTTGCCACTTATATAATGCAACAGAAGATTAAAGAAGCCAAAGAAAACTTAAGGTGGCATTTCCAATATAAATTCAATAATAATTTTATAGGTTTGTATGTTTTAAGATTGAAAAACTGGTTACATCAAAATTCAAATGATGCACTAACAAAATGTAAGAATGAGGAAGCCTCAAGGGAGGAAATTAAAAGATTGAAAAGTGAGATAATTGATAACTGTAAACTGAAAGAAATCAGATGGGATTGTGGCTGGAATGGGACTCATTTCAGAGGTGTTAAATGTTTCCTCTTTATTATTAAATATTTAACAAACATATTTTGTTTTTTTAGGTTGCTTATTAGCTTTTAAATCTTTAATAGAACAACATCCAGAGCAAAAGAAAGAATTGGAGGGACAAATATTGGTATTTTCCTATTTTACAGGAGTAAGTTTAGATGGTCACATCATGTTGTTTAGTGGCGAAGTGCGACACAACTGGTTAGATTTTATTAAGAAAATTAACTATCACAAGAAGGCTTTGGAAAGAGTACCATTCTATGAAAGATCATTATCTCATGTTTTAAGAAATATCAAGGTAAGAAGTGTTTAAAAGCAACAATTCTAAGGACTATTGTGTACAGTATTATTTTGAAAAAAGATATTTTGTTATTTTTCATAACCTAAAATTTTGGTGATCAAGTTCCATTGTTCTTTGTTTAAATATGGCATTTAATTTTATTATTAATTGATTTAGACTTATGATTTATAATGCTTGTATGGTGATATGAGGTAATTTTAGGTAGGAAGAAGGAAGTTCATGCCCAAAATTATGGTTGGAGAATATGAGAAAAACTTAAAACAACTGACTACTTCTATCAGTGATTATGTTGGACACAGGTCTTATCCAAGTAGCTGGCCTGCAACATTGGAGCAATATGAAATTGTAGTTGAAAGTGAAGCTGGTCCATTGATGGTCAGTCCAACAGGACAGTTTATAGTACCATCATCCATGCCAGGTAAACTGAAATGTAACCAAAACTATACCTTAACAGTTCTAAATTTTAGGTCCTCTTCTTATTAACTTCATTGCAAATAATTTCCATGATGCTGACCATAAAATTAGTAGTTACAAAAAGGATAAGGTCATGGAGAAATTATTATATGAAAATTGCATCAAAGAATTAAACTTAGCTGCCTTGCACAAAGACGACAATATCACACCAGAGATGATGATTCAGTGTTGTAAAAAAATGTTGGAAAGCAAACACCACCTGAAAAATTTCACCAAAAATCTGCATCTCAATGTAGCAAGCTATTATTCTGTTTTGTCAGACGGTGTTGTGTGCATACCGTGGAATTTTAACTTATAATTCTTAGAGAAATAGAGATAAAAAATGTAAATAGATTGTATCATGAACGAGAGTTGTTTTCTACCTCAAGTCTATTTATTGGTAATTTTAAATGTCTGTGATGTTTATAACATTGAAAGAATAAAATAATTTTTTGTTACAAATCTGGACTCTTTTTTATTTTATATGCCAGTAAAGAAGTTTATCATAACTTGGTATAGTGCGGTTCAAGATATATCGATGACCGATTGGCTGCAACTGTTAACAACCCCTGCCGTAACGAAACCCGGCAAAGTTGCAAGAAACCTAAACAGGGCGGGGTCTAATAAAATAACCGGTAAAAAGATAAAATTAATTTTATACCTGGTTTAGTAGTTTCAACATATTTTAGTTTAGTTCGCGTTATTTTCTTAAACAGTGCAATTCTATAATTTCGATCGTATATTTTGTTATTCCAAACGTGCTAAAATGTGGCGTTCTTGGCAAGATAATGATCATTGTGCCACCGGTAGTGCTAATTTAGAAAGAAAACATTTATCGCCCCATGCTAAGCAAAATGCTAAAAATATGTATGTTTCTTTATTGAATAGGGGGTTTAATGTAAATGCAGTAGCTGCAGAAACGTCTGCATTAACGAAAACTCCGTTGTCATATACAGTTATTGATATTGTGACGAAGCCAATTAAAGTCAAAAAAGTTCATAGTGATTCTGGTAAAAGCAAATGTGTTGACGAAAGAGATAACGACTTAATTCGAAGCAAAATTTATGCTATGTATGAAACAAAACTGTGCCTACATTGCAACAGCGACTAAGGAAAGATGAAACCAACATTCTTTGCAGCAGAACTAGCCTCCGGAGAATATTATCTCAAACGGGTTTTGCATATCGGACCATTAATAAAAGACAAATATTAATAGAATCACGATTGCGCCGATGGCGGTTTGACTACTTAAACTCAATAAAAAAAATACAGATTAAAAAATCGTTCCATTATCTACCTTGATGAAGGATGGGTAGATACATCAAGAAAATGGCAAACCAAAGCCCCAGCGAACAAGGGAAAAATAATTTCAATGTTTCATTCTAGTTCTGAGGATGGATGGGTTCCAAATTGTTTAAGCTTGGCCTCCATACTTAAGCTTGGACTACCATAACGGCCCTACAGCAGAATTTTTTGAAAATTGGTTTATAAATTGCCTTTTGCCCAATGTGTCTAAGGAAAGTGTAATTGTAATGGACAATGCTAGTTATCATAACCGCCAAAAAAAAAATAAAGTTCCTAATGCAAATAACACTAAATTGGAATTACAGAACTACATGTTAAATAACGACATATACTTCGAAAATACATATAAATATGTGATCTTCTAGAAATCCAAATTCAATTGAGCATATGTGGCATCAGGTAAAATCCAATGTTAGAACAGAATAAATTTCTCCAACTCTAAGTGCAAGTGCCGCAACATTAATTAGGAAGGTTGTAGATAGTATTCCCAAAGAAAGTTGGATAAATTCAATTAACCATGTTATTAAAATAGAAGACTCCTATGTATCATTTACTAATAATATAGAACCACTTATTATTAATGTAGATCAAAGTGACAGTGAGAGCGAAACCGAATTAAATGTATGATTACATTTAATTTATAATTTTTATTGTACTAATAGATAAATTCATTTATTTATTTTTATTGTACTAATAAATTCAAAATAAACAAACAATAAACAATGATTTAGTCATGCATAATAATAATAATAATTTAACAATCTTTTATTTTTTCCAAAATTATTCAGAAGTTAAACCACTCCGACTCTGGCGTCTTTGAAGAACCTGGAAATATTTTTATTGAAATTTATTCGGGAAATTAACATTTTGCCGAAAGGCAACGAAATATCCTGAACCGGACTATATTTCTTCTCTACTATACTATTGCCTCGCATCTCAGAGTACTATAATTTGGTTTAAATATAATAACTCATTTTTCCAAGGCATACATGAAAAACTTTAAATAGGATGATCAGAACCGACCATGGAGTATAATCATACAGCCTGCATAAATGGGGCAAAGCGTTTAGCTCAACCTGCGACTGTAGTGCTCCAATCCAGACTATCCGACACATAGTCGAGGAGTGTGAAAGGCGAGTATATGGGGGAGATAAGATTAGCTTCATGAGAGTTGCACCAACCTGTCTTGAATGGATAGCTGTGATTTTATGTAGTTTGTCAAAATTGTAAGCGCATGTGTATCGAATTTTATTTAGTGGCGGTTGGTCCATAAGGGCATCCTACCTAAAAAATTAAAAAATGAAGTTGAAAAAATAATTTCACATTTTATATTAATTTATGCTCTGTTTTGTCTATGATCACGCTTCTTGCGACTTCTATATCCATAATGTCATTCGCGGTAACGAAATAGATCGTGAATTGCCGAAGCGCACCGACACGTGCTTTGGGCACAGACAAGTTTGTACCGCTACTGTTTTATTTACAATCGCGCGCGAAAAACAAAGCCAGCAATACCTCGTTTCTCTAGTAACCCGGAAATTAAATGCATTTATAACGTCATATCTTGGGCGCTGCCCCACTCTCAGACAACCTAAACGCGGACGTCAGTGATGGGTGAAGCTTATTGAACCTTTCCAAACACAGAAATGCAATTTCTCTCACAGTTTCGTGATCCTCAAAATTCATTTTACGTTTAACATATTTGAATTGCTCGTAAAACGTTTTTATTCGGACCTTTTCTTGTGTGGAAGTAAATTTAAGGTTATGTTACTTTGCCCTTTATGAGTGTCAATTTCAGTTTTTTGGGAGGATTTTCAGGTATATTTTGTTGAATTTATTATTGGTAAGTTGATTTTTTACAAAATCTGTTATATAAATTGTATTGCAATATTGGTGTTTCTGTTTTAGTTATATGATGATGTGCTTTGTGCCAGACTGTAAACATTATAGTGAACAAAAAAAATTGTAGATTTTTAATATTTCCTGTCGATTTAACTGAGTGAAAAAAGGGTTAAATCTTGGGAGGTAATATTAAATATTTATAAGATGGCATGGAGGTATAAAAATGATTCCGTAATTTCTACGCGACTAGATCGGGAACCCTCAAAACGTTCACTGGTCTGTAGTTGCCATTTTGTCAACAATGTTAGAAAAAAATAGTCTCAAGAAGATTTTAATATTAAAAGGAAATTTGCGTTTGAATATCCGGAGAAATGGTATGATATTTAAATATATATGGTATATGTCCATATATATACAGAAATGATAAGCTGTCAGAAAAAATGAAAGAAACACTAGTTATATTATTTATTCCAATGGCAGTTGTGAAGTAGTTGTCAATGGGAGCCACAATTACTATCATCAAATCCAAGGAAATCTTCACATTTTAAAGCGATCCAAGTGTTACTTATGTATATGGACATTGCAAGAAATTGCAACGGTTCTTATTGAATATGATCAATCATGGGTAGAAAATTTAGAACTATTGGAAAATTTTTATGTTAAATATTACTTACCTAAATTATTGGAGATGTAGATATATATGAACGATCATAGAGGATCGCAGAAAGAAACGGAAATTTACTGACAAGGAGGACCCCAATCCGAATGTCAGGATATGTAAGGAAATCTGTGATACCTTAACCATACAGGTTCATGAACGTTTAGGTTTCGATGTATACCTAACTGTTGCAAATTTATTTGAAACTGAAAAATTTGGTGATTATCGAGCTGTCTTTCCAAATGCAGACATTAAAATTGTGTGTAACCTGTTTGCAAACGCAAATTACTTAAAATTAAAAAAATGAACTATTGGTAATGTATGCACGGGACGATTTTATGAAACACAGTGGGGCTGTGCCACTGTTACAAATGTTTATCCAAAACAATTTAACATCAACATTTAGTGAATCTGTGGAATTTCTGACTGTTTTGTGTACCGTCCCTATGACGACTGTGGATAGCGAAAGATGTTTGTCTACGCTCAAACGAATCAAAACATTTCTAAGAAACACTATGCGCCAGGAACGGCTGTACGCGTTAGCAATGCTATCTATTGAAAAAAAATTTGTGAAGTCAATTTCAAAGTCATCTACCGCTTTGTTGCTCAGAAATTTAGTAGAATGGACTGCAACTACAAACAGATCTAATGGTCATGGTCCTATGGTGAGTTTAGCAAAATTTTATTATCTAGGTACCTATTTGAAAATTTGATGTCTGACAGTTACAGTCGTATTTCTGCACATCAAAGTGTGTGTATGATACTAAGAAATGTAAAATTTTTGGCTGCGACGCATTTCCCTAGCCCCATTCCAAATTTGGTTATACGTGTCTAACCTATTTTTCCCCCACGAACCGCCGCTGGTTTTATTATAAGGTAGTTTTTAAAGTGGGAAGGTGTAGAAGAAAATAGCGTTGCTGAAGAATTTTTTTTGCTTTCCCCTTTCTCCTTTTTACTTTTCGTGCTATTGAAACCATATACAGGAGGTGAGCCAGGAAAACATTCAAATTTTGTTTTGTTACTACTTACAAGGACATTGGAGGATGGGTTGTTGCTTGTTGGGCAGATAAAGAAATGAATAAGTAGGTACTTACCGTTTTCCGAAAAGTAAACCATTCAAACAGTTTATTGTAACTACAAATCACTAGAGAAAATTCGAAATGTTCAAAAAATACCAAAGTGTTACGACAAAAAAGGATTATTGTACACACTTTTGTCGATGAACAGCATCTCGCCGTTTCCTAGTTTATAAAATGAAATTCCATTCGCCTGTTTTTGTCCAAAGTAAATTTTCTCTAATAAATAAACTCTTTCACTAAAGTTCGGAATTAGTTCGACCATAGCACTCTTAATATTTAACATACCTAAAGCATTTACTCTTTCTTAAGAAATTGAATTTCTTAAATATGTTTTAATCAAGTTCAAAGTTGAAAAACACCTTTTGGCTTCGGCTGTGATCGTCAGTATAGTCACTAGTATTCTCAATACCTAAGTGATTTCTTGAAAAGCTGTATTCAGTCCCATATTCAAAAAAAAATTTAATGTCTTTAAACAGCCTTTAACATCTTCATATTGACAAATCTCGGGCCTTGAATAAAAAATTTCCAATTCGGTCTTCAAATCATCTTTTTCTATCGTTGGAAAACTTTCATATATAGTTTACTGTAATATTTTCTCGTAAAACTTGACCTATTTTTACATTCTTTTTGAACTTGACCCAAATTCAACACGGACGAGGGACGACCGTTAGTTTTTAATTCAACTTTCTCCTCCAAACTTAAATTAGTCATTATTAACTGTTTTAAATCAGACACCTTGATGTTTGTAATTCAAAGTTGATTATTTTTATTTAAAAAGTACTACTCGGTGTGTTCACACGTAGCAAATCCCAAATCAAAACAAATATTCGCGAGGCAAATGAAATATGCGACGCGAGACATATCAAACGCCCCGTACCTGTCAAATCGGCGTTTAAAATAATTTCCGATACGCTCGGTCGCAGGGAATCTACGTCCAATTCGCATGCTTTAGAAAGCAGTTAAACCCCGGAATTCTGGCAACCCACAAAACATGTAACGCCAACGACGAGATAAATTGACGTGGCGTACGGTCGCTGAAGGTAAACGTCCGACCGACGATATAAAAATTGTGGCGAGAGGATGGAATTTTTATCCGCATTATTTGATGTGATAGGTTAACAGACGTTCTTCTACATTTGGAGATTTTAATTTGCAATAATATCTCAAAATGAGTTAAAGGAAAAAAACTGAACGGAAAAAAATATGGTGTTTTATCCTGAAAAACTGTTTACTGTGATAAATGCTGGAGGAGCGACGTCCCAACGCCCTCCCTCACGAGCCGCCACTGGTTAAGTATTTCTTGGCTATGTGAGCTCTAGGGGTCATCCGGTGGATCTAAATCAGGTAAATATCGTGAACAAGAAAGCATCTTGATATTTATAATAATACAAAAAACAAAGTAGTTTTATATTATTTTGTATTGTATCGTGTATATATAATAAACAAAAAATATCAATACAAAAAGTATAACATTTGTTTTCTACCAAACAAATAGCTTCTCACTGTCCAAATATTTTTTCTCATCGACAGTATCATTATTGATCCATTCTTCAATGTCCTCTACCGTCCTAGGTACTCTGGTCAAGTCTTCAACTCCACTCTCTGTAATGAGAACGTTATCTTCAATACGCACACCTCCGAAATTCCTGAATCTTGCTATCACATCAGGCACTAGGAATGATTTCAAAACAGGGTCAGCTAAGGCTTTATCTAAAAGCTAAAACACCATTTTTCTTTTAAATAAACAAGTATTGCCGTGTTCACTTACAGGATCGATGAAATAGCAACCAGGTTCGATCGTTAGCACCATGCCTGCTTGTAAAGTTCTGGCGGTTCTTAATTTATTCAGTCCTGGTTTGTTGGGTCTTTCAGGCTGTCCTGTCAAATAACCTCCAACATCATGAACATCCAGACCCATCAAATGTCCTAAACCATGAGGCTACAACGTAAAGTGTTTCTAAATAATAATAATTTTAATATAAAGGTCAATCTGAAATTTTTGAGAATGCAAGGTCGTCTCCGTTTATAGTTCGTCAAGCAATGAAGAAAATGAGAACATTTGATACTTCTTTAATGACTTAAATCTATTAATGACTTAAGATCTATAAAAGACCCATTCTGCCCATAGTCACTTATGAAACAAAAGAGATGCTTGAAGTATTTGAAAGAAGAGTACTCGAAGAATTTTTGGTTCTGTGAATGATAATGACAATTGGAGGAACAGGTATAACTTTGACCTCAAGCAATTACACAAAGATCGGGATATTGTAAGCCATGTGAGGATTCAGCGGGTTAAATTGGTCGAACACGTAGCGATAATGTCAAAAAGCCCAAAAGATGAATGGAGGGACGAATAGGCGTAATAGACAAAGAGGTAGACCAAAGACATGAAGGCAGGCCAATATAAAAAGTGGTGCAGAAGAATCCCCCATTTCCATAGATCTTCATTCATAGATCTAGAATGAAGATCTATGGAAATGGGGGATCACATATAACTTCGAACTCAAGCAATTGCACAAGGATCTGGATATTATATCATAATATTGTTGTCTTCAGCGTTTCACATGAGACTCAACTCACTGGCGAGAATGCCAGAAAACCGAATACCAATGAAAATCTTGAAGGGGCGAATAGGGGGTAGCAGAAAAAGAGGTACACCGAAGACATGATGGCAGGAATGCTGAAGAGCTATTGTACATCAAAAATTGAGAAGGGCCTGCGGAGTTCGATTCGTTTAGAGGCAAAGGTTCAAGGGGGTCAAGGCTAACTGGCTGTAGTACCATAGGCAGAAGTATAGAAGCTTTGAACCAACTGTTTAGTATTCTAAACTTTTACTCATATCGAATAAACAATTCTTGTACTCGCTGGGTTTGCTGTGTTCCAAACATTTCAGTGAGACCCTTGCAAATACTGTACCTACCTGGAAAATTGCTGCTAGTCCTGCGTTGAACATCTCCGTGATATCTCCCTGTAACAAGCCCCCTCTTTTGAGTTCCTCCAGTAAAACTTTATTGCTTAAACTATGCATATCGACCCACGATACTCCCGGCTTGGCCGCTTTGTGCACAGCTTGGTTTGATTTCAAAACCGCTTCGTATACAAGTCTCTGGTCGGGGGTAAATTTACCATTAGCTTTAGAAAAAAAAATATCATGACAAAAAATACCTTTCAATATGGCAAAACGTCTGTTCGGAAATTGATACAGGGTTTCAACCTTTGAATAGTAAATATATTTGAAAAAATTGCCAGTAGCAGAAAGGTTTGGCAAGTACAGAGAGTAAAACGTGGCAATTTTACCTTCGAATTGAGTATATTCAGGCTGAATCATCTCCTGATGATGCTAAAATGGCGAAACAAGCATCGAGAAATTTAAAAAAGTGATTTGGTGTTTGGTGGCAAATCTCTTCGAGTTTGGCACTGGAGGTTCCGGTATATACGGAGCAGTGGCGGCTCGTGAGGAAGGGCGTTGGGGCGCCGCCCCTCCAACATTTATCATAGGAAACTATCTTTCAGAGCAAAACACCATATTTTATTTCCATTCAGATTCTTTCCTTTAACTCACTTTAAGATATTATTAAAAATTAAAATCTCCAGATATAGAACGTCTGTCGACCCATCACACCAAATAATGCGGATAAAAATTCCATCCTCTCGTCACAATTTTTACATCATTGGTCGGACGTTAACCTCCAGCGACCGTACGCCAGTTATCTTATCTCGTCGTTGGCGTTACTTGTTTTGTTGGTTGCCAGAATTCAGGGATTTAACTGCTTTCTAAAACATGCGATTTGGACGTAGATTCCCTGCGACCAAGCGTATCGGTAATTAACGCTGATTTGACGGGTACGGAGCGTTTGATATGTCTCAAGTCGCGTATTTCATTCGCCTCGTGAATACTTGTTTTGATTTGGGATTTGCTACGTGTGTACACACGGAGTAGTACTTTTTTAAATAAATATCAACTTTTAATTGCAAACATGAAGGTGTCTGATTTAAAACAGTTAATAATGACTAAGTTAAGTTTGGAGGAGAAAGTTGAATTAAAAACTAACGGTCGTCCCACGTCCGTGTTGAATGTAAGTCAAGTTCAAAAAGAATGTAAAAATAGGGCAAGTTTTATGCGAAAATTTGACAGTAAACTATATGTGAAAGTTTCGACGATAGAAGAAGAAGATTTGAAGGTCGAATTGGAAATTTTTTATTCAAGGCCCGAGATTTGTCAAAATGGAGACATTAAAGGCTGTTTAAAGACATTAAATTTTATTTTGAATATGGGATTGGATACAGTTTTTAAAAAAAATCACTAAGGCATTGAGAATAGTAGTGACTATACCGATGACCACAGCTGAAGCCGAAAGGTGTTTTTCGACATTGAACTTGATTAAAACATATTTAAGAAATTCAATGGAGGAAGATATAGTAAATGCTTTAGATATGATAAATATTGACAGTACTCTGGTCGAACTAATTCCGGACTTTAATGAAAAAATTATTGAAAATTTATTTTGAACAAAAACAGGCGAATGGAATTCCACTTTAAAAACTAGGAAACGGCGAGGTGCTATTACTGACTTACTATTACCGATTATATACCGACAAAAATGTGTACAATAACCCCTTTTTGTCATAAAACTTTGATATTTTTTTGAACTTTTCGAACTTCTCATGAACTTTTTCGAATTTTCTCTATTGATCTGCTGTTACAATAAACTGTTTGAATAGTTTACTCTTCAGGAAACGGTATGCATGGGGTGCCAATAGCACGAAAAGTAAAAAGGAGGAAGGGGAAAGCAAAAAAATCTTCAGCAGCATAATTTTCTTCTACACCATCCCACTTTAAAAACCCACGAGTCGCCATTGCTTACAGCTACATATACATTTAAATTAGTATTTGGTATTAATTAGAACTTGAGATTCATAATCGTAGATTCTTTAGTTTCTTCGGTTTTTTGTTTGTTGAAATACTTTTTCGGCGATTTCTTTTGCTATGATTACCGCTGATGCGTAGCCAATATCCCTGTATTCCTTAACAAATTGACACTCGTTTTTTTTTCGTTTCTGTTATCAAGGATAATAAATTTTTCTTTTTTCCGTTCTTCTTTATAAGTCAGCAATACAATTTATTTTTTATTACAAATTGAATGAGCGTTATGAGGCGTGCACTTTTGGGTTTTCTAATTTTTTTTTTTCATTTTTATTTTTGGCGCGGCATTTTGGCGCCCCTTGCTGACGGCGCCTAGAGCGACCGCACCTTTCGCTCTACCCCAGGGCCGCCGCTGTAAAAACTGGTATTTGTGCACAGAAACTGCTGCATACTGTTGCACAGAAACTGCAGGAAAAACACGTTGTGACAAGAATTTTTATTCAGCTCTTACAATACTGTTTCCCACTCTCTCTATCTGTGAGCTACAGTTCTTACTACAGTTGTTTTGATCAACCTACCTTTTGTATTCTGGAGAAAAAGATTACTCTGAAGAAGTGAGAATAAACCTTCCGATAACAGGCGTCTCTACCTGATCCACTTTATTCAAATTGTCCGCTTCCCTCCTCCTCCAAAACTAGTATGCGTAGCCTCCTTGCGCAATATCTTAATTTTTTCTAGACCTTCCTGTCTACTGTTGACTCGGTTGGAAAAAATCCTTTATTATTAAAATTTCTATATAAAAAATGAACGAGCAAACACTAAGGCTTTGAAAAGTTGGAATTAGAAACCTACACCAATTTCCGAACAACTTAATAATAATATTACCTGGGAATGTGCAAGTAATATCTGCGACATATCCAAAATAATTTGCCCCCATATCGAACAGACATAATACACCATCTTTAATGGGAGAATCGTTTGGAGCTCCGGCATGACCATAATGCAGAATGGCTCCATTAACACCAGAACCACAGATGCATGTGTAAGACACGTGACGACATCCACCTTTAGTGTTGGAAATATTACTATAAATTTTACAAATATCACAGTTTGCCTTACCTTTTTTATAGCAAGCGTTTAGAAACTCTGACTCTGCTTGATATTCGTACTGTCCGGGTTTAACTTTTTTCATAATCTAAAAGGTTTTAATCAAAATGTGACATCCTGGATCAGATAAAACTCGTTCGCTCCCCCAACCCGTCTCGGCGACAATTCAAGAAATAAAAGAAAGGGTTCAAAAGCTAACTTAAAACTTTGGCTAAAGAAAACATAAATTGAATCAATATATGGCATTTTACAAACTACTGGTCAATGAGGATAAAATACTAAAACTATGAAGGCAGTCCAACCATTGGTAAAAGTACCATCGTTGAAGAAGGTAAAAGAAAGTTCAATGAATCTTAAAAGTAATACAGCTCCCTGGGTAGAACATACAATCAGAACAACTGAAGCTTGGACGCAAAAGCTCAATCCATTCATCGATTATTAGTTAACATCTGGAATAATGGGCATATGTCTGCATAGTGGCAGCAAGCGGTAATATGGTCAATTCATAAGAAAGAAGACAAACTGAAATGTGAGAACTATCATGACATATCATTGCTCTGCACAACATAAAAGTTCCAACAAACATAGTAAGACACAGGTAAAGATGACAGCAAGAACATCAAAGACCATCCATCTTCACTCAAAAGAAATAAACGCAGATCCCCTTTACTTTTATCTATTTAACTAACATGTATATATTTCTTAATATAAGGTACTTTACAACAACCCTCTATATTCGCCACTATGCAATATATGCAAGGGAATCTATAATATCTATATGATTCCTTTTGGTCTAGATTTTATTAAACGATCTTTTCCAAACACCCTGGTAACATCTTAGACCAACTAGTTTATTCCCAACCTGTATGATTCAGTTTGAAATTCAGTTCCTTTAATCCAAGTAAGATATAAGCTCAAAAAATAACTATAAAACGGACAGAACAGGTTTTAACACAGATACAGGATACAGATTTTTGTACATATGAACTACGGGTTAAAAAACGTCAACGATCTCTTTACAAAGAAATAATTACTTATCACTCACATTAACATAAAAAATTCTTAACACTATATAATTCGGCTATTAAAGCCTACGATCAAGCTCCGCCCTGAACAATTATAGGCCCCTCCACTACCATTGCTTGTACTGACATTTAAACAATAAAATACTTACTTGTTTTTTCCTTTATTTGGGTTTTTCGCCACGATCTAAAACTCAAAAAATATCAAAATATCTGTTCTTATGTAAATAAAGAATCACTGCGAAATTTGTCTCCGTTTCGTTTTTTGTTTTTTTACCTAGTGATTATTTATATCAGAACAGATATTTTGATATTTTTTTAGTTTTAGATCGTGGCGAAAAACCCAAATAAAGAAAAAAATATATGAACACGCCACAATCATTCAGACATTACTTAATAATATTTACTTTCAACTGCTCTGAAATATTTTCACAAAATAATATAAAAATGAAATGTTACCTGTCTGTGGGCATAGCTAGATACTGCTACTACATATTTAATAACCCTGATTTCATGCTCTGTTTTGTAGACCCTCAAATCTGCTATTATTGGAAATAAAGTTTTATCATCAACAGAAAACGAATCAATTCCTTTGAAAACGGCAGGTTTTGCTGTCAAACCGCTGTCAGTATTTAATCCTTTAAAAAATGTTTTTAGCGCAAGTTTAATGTCTAGTATAATCAACAATAAAAAAAACCTTTTAGAGTCAGTATTTTGTTTCTATTTAGCGTTTCAAGAATTTCCTTGAGTTGCTCTACATAGTACACATTGGAAATTCCGTATTTTTTCGAAAAATCATTGGTTTGAGCTAGAGGTCCCATCCAGACGGCATATTCGTCTGGATGGTGTGGAATAAATAAATATGCTTCTCCAGTTTTTACATCTATAGCTCCATAGCATTCTGCTTCAGTGACCCCAAATGTCCACATAAAGTACGATTCTTGTCTGTATATTAAAAACAACTTTTGCCTCGCCCTCTACCATATAAAAATCGTACTTACCGAAAAACATTATAAGTGATATCCGTATCATAAAATGATACTTCATCACCTCCTTGCAATAAAACAATCGAATCTTCGGCTGCTTGCTTTAGTTTTTCCACAAGTCTTCGCCTGTTTAAGGCAAACAGCTCAATAGGTACCGCAAAAGTATGGGATCCCATAGTAAGGACACCCCCTTTTTCTAATTTATTAGAAGACATCTTTTAAGCGACGAAATTTTGAAATCAAATATCTGATCTCTGGTTTATAAGTATAAATCGCTACACTATAGATAAGATATGAAAATATGGAACAAAGACAAAATTCTGCCCCAAATCATAACATATCAACCACGTATATATAGAAAAATATATCCAGCTGATATGGTTTACTGGTTGCCGTTATCAAAAAATAACCTCAAGTGTAAACAATTATATACAAGGTGATTCGATTGGAATATACGAAAATTTGCCTTTCTTTTTCTACTTAAAAGGTCGCTAGATAGCTAGAGGACCCAGTTTCAGGGAGTAATACAAGAGCTTACAACTGTAGCTAAAGAATTATATTAGATATTATGTTTTACTGGTTGCTGTTAAAATATTAGAAGTCTAACCTTAATTGCAAGTAAACAACATATATTTAGGTAAGTTTATAAAGAAATGTGCTTTTATTTTTATATTTAATCATGGCTTCGGAAGCACAGATTGTTTGGAATAATTTAAAAGGTATTATTTGTGTTTTTAAACCAGCTGAAGTATCGGTGAAACGAATTAGGTCAAAATTGATTCATAAGATATGCCAAGGTAAAAATATGTTTTTTTTTGAGAAATTTTAAATATAACGAATAATTATTTAGGTTTAAACGAACTAGAAGGAAGACCCCCCATAAAATACGTGGCGATAGAGGGCAGTCCTTCTGACAAATTAACAGTTTCTGTAAAACCAAGTTTAGCTGACCATCCTTTGGTTGTTGGTCCAAGATACCAAGAACAAGACTTGCCAGTTAGTTGGTCAAATTATTTAGGATGGAACACTAGTGGTGTTTTGCGTAACTACTTCTAAATCAAATAAAATGTTTGTTGTGACAATGGGTTTTTTTTAGTTTTTGGCTTAAAAGCAGGTACCAAGCAAGCTAAATTTATCAGAGAAAACAAATCGGCTAGAGTGTACAAGGTAAAAGGTGTTTTGGGACAGGCTACAGATAACTGTTTCAAATCTGGAAAAGTTGTGGAAAGATCAACATGGAAACACGTGGAAAAGAACAACATGGAGAGTTTTCTCAGTGCAATGCAGGCATCGCATCAAAGGAAAATGTTCGAGTATGTTATATCATTTGGAGACAATACAAGTAATAGTATTACTTAAAAAGCTTCATTTTATGTAAAAATAGAGTATTGTTTAGGTTAATTTAAAAATGATATATTTGTAGAATGAGTGGTGTAGATTTACAATCAAGTGCAGCATATGAATTAGCTAAACAGGGGTTAATCAGACCAGCAAATTCAAAAATACCCATCATTTACGGTATAAAATGCGTCGAATTTGATGCTCCTAACTTCATGATAGGTATTAATATTTACTTTGCAGTTTTTACAACTATATTTCTTTTTATATTTTAGAAATACATTGTATAAATGAATATGAAACCTATTTAATGCATTTAGTTCATGAAATTGGTGTAAAACTACATTCAACAGCTCATTGTACAGGCATTCAATGCATAAGACATAATGGGTGGATAAAAGATTTAATAAAAAGTTGGAAGCTATTTTAAATTTGTTATTTTCAGGTTACAACTTGAACATGCTCTGTTAGCAAAACACTGGAATATACCGAATATTTTAGATAACTTGGCTATTTGCAACAAAATATTAAAAGAGACTCGCAGTAATCTTCCTCAAAAAAGTTCTAAGTTAGTGTATAATATTAAATAATGATAAACTTTATATTTGTTAGTAAACTAATTGCTGTCTTTTTTTTTCCACAAAAAAGTAACCTCAAATATGCAGTATCTATTAACTACTATATCCTAACGTTTCTGCGATCCTACTAAATAAGAACTTGCTACGTATTCAAAATATTTTTCAGAAATTCCTAATTCCTCCAGTATACAAACAAAAATGTTTTTTGCAATTCTTGTTAGTGTGTTGCGTATTTTTCTAATTAATTCTAAATAAATTAAAAATACCTCTTACTGTTTATGTATACCTAGTAAAGGAGGACTTTTACGTATTTAAAATATTTTAAGGAATTTGGTGTTTATCTCAAAAAGGACAGAAGATGAAAAAAAAATTTCACTTTAATTAAAACATCAAAAGATATGCAACCAAACATGTGGTATTATATTTTATTACATCAGTCAACACGTTAGAGTTTATGTTCAATACAAAAACCTATATTACTTGGATATTTCTAACAAAAAAACAACAATATTACTGAAAATATTTTACTTTATACCGTAAAATATTTTCAGATTTCTCTAATTCAGAGGATATAGAATCTAATCGCAATGCATATGTATTATATACATTTCATATGTTTTATATATTTCAACAATGATCGGAATTCTGAAGCATTCGTCATAAGTGAAAGCCAATAATATACATGTATATTTATAAAAGACATTTTTTTTATAATAAATAGATGTTTGTATGCAACTAAATATACACATACGATCTGTTTACTTGAATTAGATCTATCCTCAATCTTCTGAAGTCCTAACAAAGGAACACTTTTACGTATTCAAAATATTTCTGGTTTACATTGTAGGACAGAGACCGAGAGAGAAATTCGTAAAATTTTATTTGTTTGGATGCAGTCAATCTTATCGGCAAGTAAACCTGTTGATTGTTATTTTTAGCTTTGGTATAGGATCAATTGTAGATCCTGTTATCGTCTAACTGATAATCTATAACATTTAAATTTTATTTTGTATGAAAATGTTGAAAAATCTAAACTGTAGAGTATTAAGAGCTTATATCAGTAAAAGGTTCTGTGCTGTATCTACTGCTCCATTAGAAAATCAGGTTAATATAATACATGTCAAGGCAAATATTTACAACAGATAAAATAGAAAAAATAAATATATAAAATACCCAAACATGTTTGCATGAAAGATTATGATACACTTGATTTTTTAGAGTTTATTAATAAACAATGTTATTGATTTTTGCAGAAAAAAATTGAAAATAATCCACTCACAGACAAGTTTGGAAGGCATCATACTTATCTAAGAATCTCCCTCACAGAAAGATGCAATTTGAGATGTAACATTTTATATACAAGGTATTAGAGGTATTTTATGAATAAATTATATGATTTCAGGTCAGTATTGTATGCCTGAAGAAGGAGTAAATTTAACTCAAAAACCAAAATTATTAACTACAGAAGAAATTTTGCAAATTGCAGAATTGTTTGTTAAGCAGGGCATTACAAAAATTAGATTAACAGGTGGAGAGCCCACTGTTAGGAAAGATCTTGTTGATATTGTTGGTCATTTAAAGAAACTACCAGGTTTAGAAACAGTGGCGATGACTACTAATGGACTGACTTTAACCAGGCAGCTAGTTGCTTTACAAAAAGCAGGCCTTGATATTTTGAATGTCAGTTTAGACACATTAAATACTGATAAATATGAAAGAATCACTCGTCGTAACGGTTGGAGGAAAGCTGTCATGGGAATAGATCTAGCACTGCAGCTTGGATACAATCCTGTTAAAGTAAATTGTGTGGTAATGAAAGGCCTGAACGATGAAGAGCTATTAGATTTTGTGCAACTTACCAGAGCTAAGTCTCTCGACGTCAGATTTATAGAGTACATGCCTTTTTCTGGAAACAGGTGGAATCAAAATAAAATGGTATCTTATAAGGAAATGGTCGATATAATCAAATCAGTTCATCGAGATTTTTCTCCTTTAATGAATGCTCCTAATGATACTTCTAAAGTGAGTTAGTTTTAAATGTATTTTGTTGTTTTCCATTTTTAAGCCCAAATATTTATGAGCAGCAGTGTAGCTATTGCTGTAGTTCAAATATATCAATATACGAGGGTACTTTAAGAAGTCTTATTATTTATAGATACATATATAAACATAGTTTCTTGTAAATAGGCATGGAAAGTCCCAGGTTATAAAGGTCAAATAGGTTTCATAACTTCGATGAGTGAACATTTTTGTGATTCTTGTAACCGTTTAAGACTCACTGCCGATGGCAACTTAAAGGTTTGCCTCTTTGGTAACACTGAAATATCTCTTAGGGATGCTATAAGATCAAATTGTTCTGAAAGTGATTTGACTGACCTTATAGGAGCTGCAATACGAAGAAAGAAAAGACAACATGCAGGTATTTATCATAACCTTGCTACTATGTTAATTTAAGGTAGTTCTAAGATAATGAATCTGGTAGACAACAAAGGCTTTTATTGTTTTTTTACAGGCATGTTGAATTTATCGCAATTGGAGAATCGTCCTATGATTCTTATTGGTGGATAGTAAAATGTAAATACTAATTTTTAGTTTCTATTTAACTAATTCTTTTAAAAAAGGTAATTAACTTTATCCATATGTTTTGAATTTTGTACTTAACACTATGTAACCTTTGACTTGTTTAAAGCTTTTTGCGATATTGGGTTGTTTCATAAGTTCCCGCCATTTTTTTATTAAAAATTTTTATAGAACTTAACCATCCTCATCGTTGGAGAAAGTTGCACCACTTATTTGGTTGGACAGCTAGTACAAGAGGTGATAATCGGTTGGCGCAAGATCTGGAGATTACGGCTGGAGCGAAAGACCTCCCATTTGAGGTCATTTAGATTAGCCTTGACGATGTTTGCTTGGTGAGAATGCAGCAAAATGACTTTTTGATTTCAGTTGAATAACTTCATTTACACGGTGCAGCTGGGCGAGGTAGCGTTCCTTGTCAGGACCGTTTTGTTGTTCTACAGCATTTCCGAGTAGAAGAAACTCTCTCAGTCCCATCAAACTCAGATCATGGTCTTCTTGGGATAGAGCTCTTACTTAACTCTCGGCTTTGACGTATCTTCTGCAGCTACCCACTCAGTCATTTGCTTCATATTAGCGTATTGACACCATTTCTCCTATACCGTAACGATTCTGTACAAGAATTGTTGCTTGTAGCCGAGATTTTGAGCAGCTTTTTTGCGGCGATTTTCCTTGGTGTCGCCGGTTAGTTTGTTATGCATCCCATGAGATTCGGCCAATTCTCGGCGCTTTAAGACGGTCCAGGTCGAAGTCGGAAGGTTGATCAGAGCTGGTCGTATCGTCGAGGTCGAAGTCGCCATGCTTCTATAATGTTTGTGACCACGCCGAAATGCGAAATAAAGCAAATGCCGAAAATTAAGTTTTTTGAGAGAAACCTGAAAGTTAACTAAAATTACGTTTTTCAAAATAATGATGCCAGTAGCCTTGTAGAGTAAGAAAAGGGCATTGGAATGCATATATACTCTTCTAATAGAATGAAAATGCGGAACAGCCCATTATTTTAATTTGAGTGGAATATGTTTATTTTTTATTTCAGGAGTCATGGTCAGTTCGACCATCAAAAAAAAAAGAGGAAGGGTTTTTGGTCTTTTTTGCCTCTAGAAGTTTTTCTTTTATGTAACCCCATTTAAAATATTTTTTTTTTAAGTTGAGTAATTGTAATATGGTATCACTTCTATTTATTTGTGCATTCCGTAGGTTAAAAAATTTGTACAAATAATAAGAAATTAAATTTTTCTATTAGAACCTTTTGTATGAAACACAAAATTCAAAGAGATTTACCACTGAAACACCAAATCACTTGTTAGCACCATCAGAAGGTAACGTTTTTTTCGTTGGTTGACGTTGAAAGTCTTCCTGGATGAGGTTTACCTTCAACTTTTCCTCTACCATCACTAAAGTCCTTGTACCATTTGTAAAAAAATTTTTCTAACATAGCTTCATCAGCGTGACACTTCTTTAACATTTTGAATGAACCAGCACAAGAAATCTCCGTTTTTAGACAAAATTTATTGCAAATCTTTTAAAAAATCAAAAATTCTTAGCACTTCTGTCAGATATCAAGGAGTCATATCAAATAAAACAATGGGGAACTTTCATGATTTTTTTTAATTATAATAGTAAAATTATCAAATTAGAAATCAATGCAAGTTTCTCATTGGTTGTATCCATGTGTAAAGCGCGCGCGAATTTTTAAAACAAAACCACTTTTTTTTTTAGTCTTTTCGCCACGGTCTAAAACTCAAGAATATATGTTCTTATGTAAATAATCACTGATAAATTTCTCAGTGATTCTTTTTCTGTATAAATTTGTCTAACGAATAAAATTTTTAAAAAATACAAACATTTTTTAAAATAAATACAAACTTTTGAACGTTAACGTTTCGGGAGGTCTTCTGTTCCCGTTTTCAAAACGAATCTAAAAAATAAATTATATTAATTTCTATATATACTGAAAAGATAGGAAGTAAATATATTTTGTGTATATGTCAATGATACTTACATTGACAATAATAGTTTTTAATGACAGTGACATACTACTCCTTTGATGAGTAATATCTTTATAGAGGAACTCGAGAATGATATATTAAGTAAATCTCTTAAAAAGCCAATAATATGGCTTAGATATGTTGATGATATTTTTGCTATATGGCAACATAGCATTGATGATCAAATAGTTTTTTACAAGATATAAATTCTCGAGAGTCTACAATTAAGTTTACTTTAAAGATGGAGAGGGAGAATAAATTGCCATTCCTCGACACTTTAATAGTAAAACACAACACAATTGAAAATACAGTTTAAAGAAAACCTACAAACACAAATAGATATATCAATTTATTTTCCAATCACTCAAAATATGTCAAAATAGAAGTAATTAAAAGTTTATATGACCGAGCAAACTACTTCGTTTGTACCGACAGTGAAATACTACAAAAAGAAACAAATTACATCAAAGACATTTTAATAAAAAACAATTACCCAAAAAATTTCATAGATAAATATTTCAAAACTTTTGGTACTAGACAAAACAGACAACTTACTAATAACAATAATAATAATAACTCTCAAACAATTAACCTCACAATTCCTTACATCAGCGGTATTTCTGACACAATTAAAAGAGTAGGAAATAAATACAACATAAGAACGACATTTAAAATAAAAAATACTCTTAGATCTATATTAACAAAAACCAAACCAAACAGCATGCAACAGAATACCAAAAATGTGGTTTATAAAATTCCCTGCAAATGGGCCAATTTTATATAGGTGAAACATCCAGACCGTTAGATGTTATAATAAAAGAACATAAAAACCTTCTTAGAAAGGGCGATTTCAATAAATCTAAAATTTCGCAACACGCGTGGGAATCGGGGCATAAAGCAATTGGAATAATTCCAAAACGGTATTAAAAGAATCGATAACAAAATATAGAAGATTAAAAGAAACGGCTGTAATTAATTTAAATAAAAATAACTGTATTGCTATGCCTTCGGTAGATTTAAATTCAATATAGTTCCCGATTCTAAAGAAGACAATTAAAAACGTTTAAGTATTTCAATACACAATAATAACACAGTAAATCTCCCCTATATATATATATATATATATATATATATATATATATATATATATATATATATATATATATATATATATATATATATATATATATATATATATATATATATATATATATATATATATATATATATATATATATATATATATATATATATATATATATATATATATATATATAAATACATATATAATTTAATATAATTTAATTTTTAAATTAGTTTTGATAATAATAACACAGTAAATCTCCCCTATATATATATATATATATATATATATATATATATATATATATATATATATATATATATATATATATATATATAAATACATATATAATTTAATATAATTTAATTTTTAAATTAGTTTTGAAAACGGGAGAAGACGTTAACGTTCAAAAGTTTGTATTTATCTATGTGTATTTTTTAAAATGTTGTTCATTAGGCAAATGTATTACAGAAAAAGAATCACTGAGAAATTTGTCTCCTTTTGGTTTTTTGTTTTTTACCCAGTGATTCTTTATTTACATAAGAACAGATATTTTTGATATTTTTTTGACTTTTAGATCGTGGCGAAAGAAAAAATATGTGAACACACCACAGTCACTTTTACATTTTTTATCATAGTATATTTTTTTGATATTCAAAGATAAATTGAAATTGCAAAGTTATAAATCAGGATTATACAGTGAACAAAAGACCACTTCAATGGTTTTTCCTCCTAAAAGTCGAAGGATAATACAATTATTTTCATTATTTACAAAGTGAAGCTAGAATGTAATTTTCTTTAACAAATTTTAGCAACCTCGAGAACTAATTAAAAGAAACATTTTCCTTTTGAAATCATGCCTGCGTGTGACTCCTTTGATATCTACTTTGCTCGACATTTTTTTATTTGTTTCAGATACAGCAGTGTCTTCACAGCTGCTGGATTTTAAAAACACAGCTCTTGAAAAAGCCCTATTATATAGGGGTATGCCTTCTGTTAATATAGCTAAAAATTTATCCCACTTGTATCCTAGTAGTTATTCTCACACAAAAACACGTAACTACTGCACAAAAACTACCTTGTCACATGTAAATGCTCAGGGCAAAGCGTCTATGGTGGATATCACTAAAAAAGATATCACAGTAAGAACAGCCAAGGCATCAGCTACAGTGAAAGTGGGACCTGCTATAACGAAACTTATAAACGAAAACGCTGTTAAAAAGGGAGACGTACTAAGTATTGCCCAAATATCTGGAATATTGGGTGCAAAAAAAACCTCTGAAATCATCCCGCTGTGTCACAACATCTCCCTCACCAAGGTCAACGTTACAGCTGCCTTAGACGTGAACAATGAGGCTGTAAACATATATTCAGAGATCTGGTGCGAGGGTAGGACTGGCGTAGAGATGGAAGCCCTGACGGCTGTTAGCGTCGCAGCTTTGACCATATACGACATGTGCAAAGCTGTGAATAAGGATATAACCATAACGGACATTTGCTTACTGAGTAAGAGTGGTGGAGTGAGTGGGGACTATGAAAAGGGGCAATTTCACGTGAGGGATTACGATCACAGGCCAATAACTAGACTGACACCTTATGTGGGGCCTATGTAACCAAAATCCTATACATGCTGCAAATAGAAACTAGTTTTTTATAATATTTTTAATTATATATGGGTTTATTCAACTTTATATTTACAACAAATAAAAACTTATTATTATATACTGTTTGTTTTCTTTTAAGAAGATCTTTTGAACAAACTATCTTCTGTCATCAAAATCCTGCAAAAAATACTCAATAAACATTTTCTTAGGATTCCTCAAATTATTTTTTTTTCTTTATTTGGGTTTTTCAATTGTCGATGTAAGTATCATTGACATACACAAAAAATATATTTACTTCCTATCTTTTCAGAATTTATAGAAATTAATATAATTTATTTTTAGATTCGTTTTGAAAACGGGAGGAGAATACTTCCCGAAACGTTAACGTTAAAAGTTTGTATATTTTTGTAGAACATTTTAATATTTTGTTCGTTAGGCAAATTTATTACAAAAGAGAATCACTGAGAAATTTGTCTCCATTTGGTTTTTTGTTTTTACCCAGTAATTCTTTATTTACATATGAACAGATATTTTTGATATTTTTTGAGTTTTAGATGACCGTTGAGACCTAGCTTGGACGCTTATAAACTCTCCAATCACACTTGGTTGTGGTGAACGCGCTAACTTGACTGACGCTGGTCGAATGTAAAAATCTGGAAGAAGTATCTTGGAATCCTATACATGGTGCAAATAGAAACTAGTTTTTCATATTTTAAGTATATATGGGTTTATTCAACTTTATATTAATAATAACAAATAAAAACTTATTCTGTTTATGTTTTCTTTTGATAAGGTCTTATGAACAAACTATCTTCTGTCATCAAAATCCTGCAAAACATATTCAATAAACATTTTTTTAAGATTTCTCGAATTACACAACACTTACACATTGGCATTACTCGCCATTCCAGGTACTGTTATAGGTGTTAGTTTTTGTTCTTCTGGTACCTTTACTGTAAGTGAGCTTTTAGGCCCAGTCTTCCATGCATTACTTTGCTCATCTATAACGGAAGCTTCCACCGCTAAAACAACGTAAAACGTCATCAAAAAATAGGTTGAAGATGCTTCAAAGTCATACTTAGTAAATACTGTCCACCTCTGGGAAAAGCCAACAAAAATTGAGCAGAAAAAAAGTCTTTGTGAGGAGATACTGTCTGGGAAAGAACCGATACCTGTTCCAACAACTAAATAACACTTCAGATTTTTAATTTCAAGCCTCGTAAGTGTAAAATTACCTTTGGATCGATTATATCTTTGGTTTTCACTCCGCTCTGCAACTGAGAGGTGACTGTAATAACCACCTGCTCGATTTTCCGAAATAGTCCTGGTTTCATGCCGTGCTGGATGACTCCCTCAACTTTTACAGCTAGTTGAGACCCAGCTTGAACACTTATAAACTCTCCCATCACCCTTGGTTGTGGTGAAATAGCTAACTTGACGCTGGTCGACTGTAAAATCTGGAAGAAGTATCTTGGAATCGGGAGTGAAGCATTGGCGATGATCTCGACAATTTTTTTCAAGATTTCCACTTGCTACAATTAGAAAATTTAAACTGGTTGATGTTTTTAATACTATTTGTTTACTCTGTGCGTTATAGTCGCATTAGCACTGTCTTCCAAAAGATTTTGAGCAACTTTCAGGGCGTTGTCGCAAGCCGTGACCAATGCTCTCGATTCCAAATTAATGTTTTTCATTCCAAATTCTACAGGACTTTCCCTAATCTTTGTCCCACTGGTGCAGACTATTTCCAAACACTGTTCCATCAAAACGCAGATTTGCTGTAAACTTTTTGAAGAACATTAACAGAATGATGTCTCTGGTCTTGTTTAATGGACTTACAGCTGCATGTTCTCTAGTGTGGCAGGATCTGCATCAAACGCTGTTTGATACAACTTCCAGTGAAGGTCTCCGCAATTTTTGAACTCTTTAACGCATTTCCTCAGTTGATTCGTTATGTAACCGTGTCTTTGGTGCTCATCTCTGAAAACGCAATCATTGAGAGGTGATTTTTTTTTAATTTTAACAGTGCTACCTTGTGTTCTGCACTATGGTGGCAGCTATAGCTGGAGGAGGGACTATACACAGAATATTACATGTGTAAATCAACTGGGCCAGACACTGGAGAAATTCCGCCCTGATTCTCATATATTCTGCTTGAAATGTGAGATTGTGGGATGGTGTACTTGCAGCCTAGAAATCATTATTTTATGTAATGGTATGTAACAGAGCTAACTGTAAGAGTGTAAGAGTTTTCTACCTTCAAAGCGGCAATAGCTTTGTTGTAATGATTGACAGCCTTATCCAGTCTTGTCACCAGTGTTCCTGACTCTTCGTTCCCAAGAAACGCCTCAGCATCGCTCAGTTCCCTCAAACATGCCAACCAGAAATGAAAATGCTCAGAACTCACTTGTTCAGTTAATTGTTTAAAGATGACTGTGGCTATTTGATGATGGCCATATCTCACTGCAGCTCTAGCTGGAAACATCCCTGATTATCTTAAAGCAACAAACAATACCTTCGTTTTTTATACCTATGCAATAATTGGCCCAAAGGTTGTTATCTTTAATTACGCTGAAAATTACTTGTTGGGTGTGCTCATTCCACTTGTACCCTGACATTGTTTGAAAAACCAAAGTACACAACATTATATTGGTTGTGACTTGGAGTTGACTAGGATTTGGAACTGTGCTTATAGCAGTGAGGTGTGATAAAATTGTATTGATTTGGGGCAACATTGTCTCTGGTTTCAAACCTCCTATAGCACCCAAACCTTCACAAACAACTATAGTATAATCACCTTCAAAAAAACGATAAATACATAAACATTAAACATGAAAAAATTCTTTATATATACCTTCAGTGTCATCCAATCTCGTACCAAGTAAATCAACAAAAGTTTCACAATAATCTAAGCGAGATCTACACAATCTTACAGCGCATTTCATAGCAACTTTTAGATGTTTAGCTTGCTTCTGTTCTGAGTAAGTCAGTAACAAAATTAAAGCCTCCAGAGAAGATATAACATCGTCAGCACCATCAGGCTCCAGATTATCATCAAAGCTTTAATAAATCAGTTTAAAAAAGCAACATAATAGTTAAATAGAGAATAAATAGAATTTTTATTCTAGAAACGATACTAGCTATAAGTAATGTTTTTTTATCAAATTTTAACAATGCAATCTTTGGAAACAGCGTTTAATGCAGAATTAAACAAGACCATAGACATAATTCTGTTATTGTTCTTGAAATAGTTTACAGCAGATCTGAATACTAATGGAACAATGCTTGGAAATAGTGTCCATCGGTGAAACAAAGATTAGGGAAAGTCCTGTAGAATTTGGAATGAAAAACATCAATTTGGAGTCGATAGAATCGATCATGGATTGCGATAACGTCCTGAAAGATACTCAAAATCTTTTGGAAGACAGTGCTAATGCATCTATCTACACACAGAGTAAACAAATAATTTTACAAACATCAACTAGTTTAAGTTTTCTAAGTGTAGCATGTGGAAATTTTGAAAAAAATTCTTGAGATCATCGCCAACGCTTCACTCCCGATTCCAAGATAGTTTTTCCTGATTTTACAATCGACCAGCGTCATGTTAGCGATTTCACCACAAGTAAGAGTAATGGGACAGTTTATAAACGTCCAAGTTGGGTCTCAACTAGCTGTAAAAGTTGAGGGAGTCCTCCAACACGGCACGGAACCATGACTATTTTATAAAATCGAGCATGCGGTTGGCATCTATTAACTACAATTTAACTTCATGTAGCATAATCCATATTCTAGTTGAGTTTATTGATTTTTAATGTACTTATTGTTAAAGTTAGAAAAAAAATAGGTGAACCATATAAGAATGGAAAAGCAAAGTAATATTTAGATATATACATATTATACAATTTCCTACCTCGTAAATAAAATAAAATTTTGTATAGTATAAAACAACATTACTTATGGGTGCAAATCATAGCCTTGGAAATATAGAACTGATCAAATAGTTAAAGCAGGAACCAATAAACTCTTAAATTACCGTAGAAACTAGATTATTTCAAATAGTACTTACAAAAATATGTCTGTCTAGAGTTTGAAAACTTCAGTTTACTTTAAGACACCTTGCATATGTATACAGACTTACCAGCAACATATAATCTGTGTTAATATCTGTATGGCTTGTGCTGCAATGGCAGGATATGGAGAATAGCAGTGTTTTCCACAAAGTTCCCTCAGTCTGGTACCAGAGAGCCTATTCTGATGACACATTTTAGGAGATTCCACTAAAACCTGTTAAAAAAGGATGAATATATTGCTTTGTAACTGCTTATATACCAGATGAAACAAGCCTATTTTTAGTATCAGAATATTACTAGTACAAATAAGGACCAGAGAACATTTTTCTTCATTATTTCAGAAATCTTTCATCCTCTCTCCAAGTGGTGCCATCGATCGCCTTCGCCCAACCGCCATCATGTATCTCTCGGGACCAGTTTGTAGCCTTTCGGCCGTCATCGGACGAACCCAAGGAAAGCAGTTGAGAGAGACGATCAGGGTCAGGCCATGTCAACTGGCCATTTTGATGGCGGATCGTAATAGCACACAACTCACGCCATCATATAGCAAATGTTCATAGCAGTCAGGACTAGCAGTCTAGTCCTAGCACATATATATATATATATATATATAATTCCAATCCAAAGAAATCAAAAAACTGCTATTATAAGCCTTCCAACGAGAAGTCGGCGAAAGTGGATGTTTGATTGTGGAGAGGACTCCCTCTTGACGAGAGAGCTTATGTCGGTACCCTGATAAGTCTAACCACCAACAGACGAAACATGTGTCCTCCAATATGAGGGATGGGAGATCGATCTTGAATACTAAACATAAACTAAATCAAACCAAACTAATGAAAAATTAGCTTAAACACATTATTTTAATATTTTTAAAAAGATTTGAAGATGAAGAGTGACAAAATCAAGAGAAATTTGGTCAAGCTTCCTCCCAGTCAAGCAACTAACGAATGTTCATATATATATATATATATATATATATATATATATATATATATATATATATATATATATATATATATATATATATATGCTAGGAGTTGATTTATACAACTATCGAATATATAGCAGATCAAAAAACATAGAAGAAAACCAATCAAGAACTAAGCTAGATTATAAAGCACCAATATTTCCATACACCACCTGCAAGAAGGGCAACAAGAATGGTGTTAGAAGGGAAACCAGATAATATTAAAGAAAAAGAAGAAGGATAACAAAAGTTAAAACTTTTAAGTTTGATAAATTTGAACTCAGTATACATATTCACCTGAACTACACAAAGCCCTGGCATCAAAATTTTGTTCCATTTTGTATTGAATACATAGTTAATGAGATCATCAGCTGCCCCTTGAGGCCAAAGGTGGGCTCCAGGTTTAGCCAGTTCATATAAATGTTGGAGTGCTTTTGACTTCACCTCCCAGCGAGGGTCATTTTTAAGATATTTCAGTAGCAAAGTAACCTATAAATATTATTTAAGAACTTGTTCTAGAAAAAAATGTTCAGTACCTGGTTGGGTATATCAACTAGAGTTGTAGCTGCTAATTTTGTTAGAGTATTTAAGATCACTAAGACAAAGTCCTGAGCAGGATAGCTTGGCAACAGATCTAAGCATAGTGTCCTGACCATAATTGCAGTATTAGTATCATGATGCATATATTGAAGAATTGGGATTAACTGCAGCTTCATATTTGCTGTTGTTGCTTGGCCTTGTATCATGTCAGATACCTTATTACACATACTTACAGCAAAGGTTCTAGAAACAGTATATCAATTTAAATCTCTGATATAACACAAGCTTAATATTTACTTTGATTGTGCTGCAAACTGAATAGCAGCATAAATAGCAGCTTCTACTTCGACACTATCATGTGAGTCCAGACTTCTTCTTATACTATGATGAATTTGCTGACGTTCAGGAATAATAGAAGCCACTGATCCAAAAGTCCTCAGAGTAACTGCCCTAGCTATGGGATCATTTGAATGTATAACACTAAAATATCACGTGTATAACACAAACATGTACACTTTCATTCAACTATATCCACCTGTAAACTCTTCTTACAAACTCATCAACATTTGATATTTTATCTAAGTGTTTTTCACTCTGCTGACAAACTCTTAAAACGCATAATCTAAGAAAATTATTCCTAAAACATTTATAAGTACTATGTTATATCTATTAAATAAATTATATTGCATATAGGTACCCCATTCGAAAAACATCTGCCAATTTCAACAATGAAGCATTGATTAATATAGGAAAAGGATATTTTTCGAACAATTTGGGAAATCGAACTATCGCCTCACATTGTTCGCCGACTTTTCCCGACCTCAACCCTAAAAATGTTAATACACAGTGTAGAGTGTAAGTGGCGATGCAGATCTAATACCTTTGTCAAGTTCTGTTAAAGCAGAATTGGCGTCTTGTTCCGGCTCCCCCAGGTTCTCGTTGAAAGACGTTACTCTTACACCTAACATTTCTAATAATTTCTGTGTAACAGAAATATACAAATTGTACAAAATTTTTATAAAAAAACATAAACAAAATACGGCTTCTGAATATAACCTACCTTTTTAAAAAAAATTAGACGTCTATTATAGAAAATAAAAACACCATTGTTAGGCAACTAAATTTACAAGCAAAACAGACCTATAAACACCAGGCATTTATTCATCTTCTTCGAATGAACAAGAAATAAAATAATACATAACGTAACTTTAAGCTTATTTTATGAGAAATGGGAACGTACTGTATAGGCAACTAAATTTACAAGCAATATAAACCTTAATGTGTAAAATTTCTTGAAACAACTGTAATGTTATGCTAAGAGTGAATAAATACTCCCATAAATAATAAAACATAACTTACCTTTTCAATACAATTATTAAACTTTTTATAGGAAATAACAATGTAATGGATAAACAACTAAATTTTTAAACAAAAATAAACAAAAGGTTTAAAATATTGATTTATTTTCTTGATATATCCGTGAAGTTTATAAATAATATGTGCTAAAAATGAATAAATACTATGATAAATAATAAATTAAGGAGCTCACAGCCGAATATTTTCCAAGATCACTTTATTCTAGCAACGTCCTCTAAAATCTGCTGGCTATTCCACCTCCTCTGCTATCCGAATGCGAGTTTAGATCATCTCGAGATTTAGCAACAATGTTGCTACTATAGTACGGTTCAGACATCGTGAGAAGTTGACCGAACATATTTTTGAGGTATTGCAAAAAATCGTTTGAAAATGATGGTAGATGAGCCTCTGAAAGTAAATGATGATAATAATTTTTATTTGGGTTATAGCCAATTATCACCTTCTACAGCTATTGTGTTGTTAGGCAACACATAAAACCTGGGAGCTTCTATACCATCGGTTGCGTTTTTATCGCCAATCACCAAATTTGCTATTAATTGACTGGCATGTGCTACTCCATTAGCTCCAAGTGACATTCTTTTACCTAGTGTAAGAATTGTTCAGAATAACAGATAATAAATAGTTTCGTATTATTTACCACAGATGAAATTACTATCGGCCATAACAATAGGAATCCTGCTACAGGGTTTATCTCTATTTTTAACATCTAAGACATAACCATGGGAAGTTATTTCTCCTGAACCAAATAGATTATACATTCCTCTAAGTGAATTAAATCATTACAAATAGATTTGGATATATGTAAAGCAACTTACGTCACCAGAGATACATAGTTTTCATCCAAATCCATAACAGCTATATTTGTAGAGGTTCCTTCATGAAATTTGTTTCTGATGCTAAATTCCTGATAGACCCTCAAGGTAGATTCGAGAATTATTTTCGTTGATTCGGAGGCGATTTTGGTTAAGTTATATTCCTCGATTTCTCTGAGGTTCACTAGCAGGACTGGTCCTACTGAATCCAAGCTGGGAACGAAAACGTCGTAGTTGTGAAAAGTTGACTTGATACCTTGAGACTGTACAGGATTGTGAGCTGAATCTAAATAGCTATATAGCTCTAAAAAAAGACATTCTAATTGGTACATGGTATGCTAATCATATAAACAAATGTTCAAAGTGGTCAAGGAAACGATTGAGACATTTCGTTGGGAAATACTTTCACATGCGGCTTACTCATTACTAGTCTCGTGGGTCAGAAAAAGAATTCTAATTGGAACAAGTTTTTTACTAACCTTTTTCTGTAATATTTCCAATAGTAGTTAAAGTGTTACTTAAAATCTCTTGTTGAAAAAGTTGCCCTGGTTCTAATCTACCATACAGTTCCACAGTATTTACTCTAATAATTGCTTCAGCCAGTTCTTTTGATACTACAAAACCTCTCCTAGAAAAAGAAACGATATAAGGTAAATATCGAAAATATTTTGATGCAGCACATACTTTGCTAGTTCGGCTGATGGTTCTATGAGTTTTTTCCACGGTATGGTACCGTATTGTTGATGGATATAAGCCAGACCAAGAACCAAACGGGGCATGCGATCCGATAGTACATTTTGCGAACTGAAATCTATGACATTTGGTAGTAGTCGAGTCCGATGATTGTAGATTAGAATTTGGCCTTCTCTATAAACAAATAATACGTATATACTATAAATGTGGACAACCATCATGATAAGTTGGTCATGATTAACAGGAAATCATTAATTTTCATAAACTATAACAGATGTATATTGCTTTTTTCCGTTTTTATAAATAATCTTTTTGTTTGAATTATAAACACAGTTTAGCATTAACAACGAAAGTAAACATAACATTTAACCATTCCTACATTTTTTTGAACCTAAATTATAAAAATATTTTTAAATACCCCCATCGGAGCAAATGCCGTGGAAGGAAAAAAGAAGAAAAAAATCCTAGATTTTTTTATGGAAAAATATTGTTGATGGAACACAAACAAGGCAAATTATTTCTTTTAAATAGTGAAATGTGTTTGAGAGGTGATTTTAAAATATTTTTTGTTGCTTAGGAAGCATACAAACTAATTTACAACATTGAAAACACATGTCGATGACAGATCTAGGGGATATTTTAATAGTTTTGGTGACCAATGATAGATTAAAAATAAATTAAATAATTCAACATACAAAAAATTTCCGAAGTTTAAATAAATCATTAGACACGTGGGTTACAGAATTAAATGAAGGCTCTGTATAAAATAGGTGGGCAAAATGATTGTAATTTTTCCTGTTATGCTGAAATCATAACGTAACGCATTCTTTCTAACGTTTGACAAGCTGATTTTGTTATTAATGTATGTAACTAATTATGCAACTTAATATACGTAGCGTACAACTTGTTGCGGGGTTATGAGAGAAATAGGTGATTGCCAGCTAAAAGTATTGTTAAATTGATCATAACAGAATTAATTCAGAAATATTTCTGAATTAGGACAACTATTTCTCAATATCCCCTTGTAACAGGACTTGAACAACGTCTTAGGAAGGATACTTACGCGTCTAGGCCAGTAAGATGGGGCGTTACCACCGCAAGGCAGAAAGTACTAGCAATCGCAGCATCCACGGCGTTCCCGCCTTGCTTCAGAATTTGGGTGCCTATTCTTGAACAGTCTAAACTATCGGTAGCGACACTGCCATGTGGAACAACCTGTAAAATTTTCGAGGAAATATATAATTAGCTGTAATTAATAGCCATAGAAAAATTTCTAATGATTTGTTGGCGGAATATTAAAAAAAATCAAATACAATATATAATGAATTATTATATATTTATTATTCACCGTCTTGCTAAAAACTCTGTCCCTTGAACGTGTGTAGTTTGTAGACAAACATTTTATTTCTTACTGAGGAGATAATTCAAAAATATAAAACGCATTTGAAATGTTCACCTTGTAGATTCCCACAGTACTTCAAAAGTGTCCTCCTCGATATTGATATGAGGTCTAGTGCAGGCTTTCTCTAAAACGTTTCACAGCCGACAGTCTAGCGGCTTGAGGTCTGGACTGCCTGGAAGCCGATCTTTAGAAGGGATTTACTCAAGCAAATTGGTCTCCAAGCAGATGTCTGCTGTCTGTTAGTTCTTCGGTAAACCCCAATCCCTTGGTTATGTTAAATGATGCGCGACATGGTTCTCGGTAGTATTTTCATATCTTGGACCATTATTTTCTATTTTCGAAGCGGATCTCTCCGACAATTGCTGTGATCTTGGTCTCGGGAGGTCATCCATTTCTTGCTCTGTCATTTCACGGTGCGATAAACGAATCTTTTCGATACCTTTATCGGTTAGAGCAAGTCGAAATTCTCTGTTGCAGATTTATTAACAACGATTTGATTCTCTACGACACTCCATGTTTACTGCTTGGCGTACTGACACAAACTGATTCTAGAATGAGTTTCCATAGGTCACGACTCTTCTGTAAAGAAGAATACGAAGAAAAATAGCGATACGATCCTCTTTGGTAATCCACTTCATGCTTGAAGTATCTGGACGAACTGATTTGCTTACATCAGTTTAAAAAATCTAGTTAGCCGTGGTAAAAATTAAACCCACGAGTGGAATTTGAAAAAATTTTAGTGCGCCTTTACAGTTGAAGACAAAATTTATGGCAAGACTAAGTATCTTATAGGGATATCCAATTGGTAGTAGTAAAATAAACTTCAGTATGTTAATTGCTATATCGGCACCTATAATGTCGAAACTTAACTCAGGATAAAACACCAAATCACTCGTTGCCTGTTTCGCTGGCCATATTAACATCATCAGGTTATATTAGCCATATCAGCATTATATTTAATTCTTACCTGATAGTCACCGTAGTAAATTTGAATCATCAAAGCTACCGTAATTACTATTGTTAAACTACCAAAGGCTATGTTGATGAATTTAGTTCCGCTCAGGCACTCGTCGTTGCAGTTATACCATTTTGATTGTTTAGAACCCGTTTTTAAGGGAATATCCTCTCTTGTTTCAGATGCTAAAAAAAAATATTGTTAAACTATCTTAAATAATATTATTTAATAGGGTTTAAAACAGATAATTGGGCTTGTAGTATATATATATATATATATATATATATATATATATATATATATATATATATATATATATATATATATATCTTCATCATCATCACCAGCCTGTATCGATCCAATGCAGGATGAAGGCCTCTTCAGCATGCTTCCAACTTTCACGGTCCTGGGCGTTCCTCTACCATTCGGGTCCAATATACTTAACGACGTCATCAATCCATCGTGCTTTCGGTCTTCTTCGCGGACGTTTGCGATCAAGCGGTATCCACTCCAGGATTGCCTTAGTCCATCTGTCGTCCCATCGCCTCGCTATATGGCCTGCCCATCTCCATTTCAATTGCTTTACGCTTCCAGTGATGTCACAGACTTTTGTTTGTTCCCTGATCCATGCCCAGGACTTTCTGTCTCGTCTTGTAATGCCAAGCATACATCTTTCCATTCCCCTCTGTGCCACCCGAAGTTTTTGAATTGATTGCGATGTCAGTGTCCAGGTTTCACTTCCGTATGTCATAACGGGTAGAACGCACTGATCGAAGACTTTTCTTTTCAGGCAAAGTGGGAGTCTGCTCTTAAACACTATGTTGGGCCTACCAAATGCCTGCCAGCCACATTTAACACGCCGTTCCACCTCCCGGGCAGTATATATATATATATATATATATATATATATATATATATATATATATATATATATATATATATATATATATACCAGATGTTAATAAGACGGAAATCAGAGCGCTTGAAAGTTTAAAAAGAAACGAGGATATTACGATATTACCGGCGGACAAAGGAAACGCAACAATCATAATGAACACCGATGAGTATATGGCAAAGATGACAAATATTTTACTGGAAACGACATATAAACCAGTGAACAGAGATCCAACAATCCATCTAGAAAAAACGACAAAAAGCAAAATCAAAGCATGGAAACTAGAACCGGACATTGAACGAAGAATAATTCCAAGGGAAAAATCAAGCAGATGTCCTAAACTTTACGGTCTACCCAAAATACATAAACCAGAAATCCCATTAAGGCCCATAATAAGTGCCTTCGGTTCTCCAACCCAAAATTTGGAAAAATATCTATTAAGTATCATGCAACCTAGCGTCAAACTTGCCGAGTCCTATGTTCAAAACTCAGAACATTTGATAAGGATGCTTAAAGATTTCCAACTAGAGGATACAGATATACTGGCAAGCCTGGACATTGTCTCACTGTATCCAAGTATCCCCATAGACGAGGCCCTGGACCTAATTTCAATGAACGAAGACTTTCCACCATTTGTGGGGGAATTCTCCGAACACTGCTTGAAGAATACATATTTTTCCTTCAACTAGCAGATCTACAGACAGACCGACGGTGCCCCAATGGGATCATCTTTATCACCCGTTATAGCCAACCTGTTCATGACCGACTTCGAAACAAAGGCATTGGCCAGCGCTCCTTTAAAACCTAAACTTTGAAAACGCTACGTAGATGATATTTTTATAATATGGCCTCACGGAAACGAACTTCTAAACAACTTCCTAACTCAGTTAAACGAAATCCACCCCAGAATACAGTTCACTCTGGAAGTCGAACAGGATAGAAAACTGCCGTTTTTAGATCTCCTTATCACAAGGAAACTTTCTGGAACACTCGAATACACAGTGTATAGGAAACCAACTCACATCGATCGATACCTCAACGCTAAATTCCATCATCTTCCTTCTCAAATCCAAGGAGTAGCGAACTTCTTGATTTCCAGATCCTTCCGACTGACACTACCAGATACACGAAGCGAGGAACTACCAAAAATTTCCACAGCCCTTAGACAAAATGGATATTCAGAAAATTGTATCAGGAAGGCCATTCGCCATCAAGAAACCCAAACACGAAGAACAATAGAGGATCATGAACCAAATACACTAAAGGTCCTACTACCATACGTAAAAGGAATCACAGATAGGATAGGCAGACTACTAAGGAAACATAAGATCAGAACAGCCTATAAGCCACACAAAACTGTTGCAAACATTCTAAAATACCCCAAGGACAAAGTTAGACTGGAAAATCATGGGGTGTATAGTATATCTTGTTCCGACTGCAACAGAGCATACATAGGACAACAAACAGACGAATATCGACCAGAATACAAGAACATAAAAACGACTTAAAAAACAAACAAACCACTTTCGCTCTGTTCCAGCACCATTTACATACAGGACATAAAATCAATTTTGAAGGAGCCAAAGAAATAGCGAATATTGAAAACTACAAGGTCCGAACAATCAGAGAAGCCCTTGAAATAGAAGAAAGAGGTGAGCTGAATACACGAAAGGACGCTCGCAACATTCCAAATGTATGGAATTTCCTTCTGAAAAAAGAAAAAATGTGGCAACCTGGCCGCGAGGTAGAAAAATCAATAAACGGACGCCCGACAGCGTTGCCGAGCGTCGCAAATGCTCCCGAACTACCCCGATATAATCTGCGCAGTCGATTTGTGACCGGCCGGCTATAAAAGCGAGCTATATATATATATATATATATATATATATATATATATATATATATATATATATATATATATATATATATATATATATATATATATATAGATATATATATATATATATATATATATATATATATATATATATATATATATATATATATATTATATATATATCTATAGATATATATATATATATATATATATATATATATATATATATATATATATATATATATATATATATATATATATATATATATATATATATTTATATTATGTCGAGCCAAAAAAGGTGATAGTCTGTTGGAGATATGTCTGGAGGATATGAAGGGAGAGGCAATTTTTTCAGGATCTGTCTTACCACATAGTAAGAGAGTAATAATTGGTAGAACATATATCAATCCTTTTAGTTGTATACGATATATAAATCCTAAGTATTCCACCTTTGTCAAAATACTTATACTATGCAAAGCAAACTGCAATTTTCTCCGCTTTAGTGTGTATACCTATAATATTGATGATTTCTCATGAGTCTTATTCCTTTAGCTCCATAAATTTTGATTTGTTCAAAGTAGCTTACATCTAGACGAAAATAACAAAATAATAAAATAAGATCTAAAAGATCTAAATTAACAGGAAAATTAAGATCTATAAAACACTCATTCGGCCAGTAGTCACTTGTGGTTGCGAGACGTGACCCCTCACAAAAAAAAACAGAAGAGATTCTTGCAGTGTTTGAAAGAATATAATGTTTGGTGCTGTAAATGGTAACGTTGATTGGTGCTGTGATCAGTTATAATTTCGAACTGAAACAATTATACAAGGATCTGAATGTTGAAGACTATGTGAGAGTTCAGCAATCCAGATGGGCGAGAATACCAAAAAGCCTGAATACCAAGAAGGATCATGGAAGGGCGAATAGAAGGTAACAGATATAGAGTAGACCAAACTAAAGTACTAGGATGCTAGTACAATGTAAGAAGAGACATTGAAGATATTGCTGGGTCCATAGTTGTGAACTAAGAGCTTCTTAGTGTTATGCTCGATGTTAATGCAATATCATCTGTCTGTTTACTGCAATACTGACTTATGTTGTTGTTTAATAATTGAGTAAGTGCCTTGATAGTTCTCCTAACATTGTTTAATATTTGTTGGAAAATTTTAGGACGTTTCTCCTTGTCGAATATATTTGTTAACTAAGGAAACACGTGAAGGCGGGTTTAGGATACTCTGTGGTATCCTAAACCCCAAAATTTCATGCATTAATAGTAGATCTAATTTTAGTGTTATCACCAATCGCAGCAGGGTTATGTATCATATTTTTGTATAATCATATTTTTTTTAGCAATATTTCGGTAATATTTGCGTCTTTAGAATCCCTTAATAAAATTATCATTTCGACTATGTCCATCATAGTAATATATATACGCTATACACAGGGGATACAAAATTTAAAGTGCTGCAAAATATTTAAAGCGATTAGAAAATATTGAAAAGCTGGTTTGTTGGGAATAAAATGCTCGTAAGACTAGAGATGCTTAATTTTGCACTTCAGAAACTCTGGCACTTCGATGAGCCTATTAAATGCTATCATTTAAACTGTGGAGATCATTCATCATGTGATTTTATAGAGGTGAAACAGTTTGCTGCAGTTAAGTGTCTTGGTGTTACTTTGGATGAGCTACTTTCTTGGAAACCTCATATACTCAATTTAAATAAAAGAATCTTTGTTGCGATGGCCCAATTTAGGAAAGCATCAGAGTGCATGTTATTTGATATATTAAGGCATATATACTATGCTCTTGCTAATTCTATATTAACATATGGAATTGTTGCCTGGGGTGGGACATACAACAGCCACCTTGAGTCGATTGAGAGATGCAAAAAATATTTCTAAGGATAATGTGCAGATAACCGAAACCACCCGAGTAGGAAACTTTTTATTATGAGGGGAATTCTTGCTTTGAAATGCCAGTATTATCTGGCGATAGGTGTTCTCCTATATAAACATCTTAGCCCTCTGGGATATACATATAAGTAACATGTTCATTATGACACAAGGGCTGGTGGTGCGACTGTTTTAAACATTGCATTCACTAATAAAACTAGAGTGAGAAAGTCCTCTTATGCCTTGATCCCTCGGCTATTTAACGTTTTGCTGGAAAACATAGGAGAAAACATATAGAAGAAGAAATTTTGGGCACCTCATTCAGGTCGGTGTTTGTCAGCATGGTTGAATTGATTTCCCTTGTTCGTTCTTATTTTATGTAATTGTGAATGCTTGTGCTGAATGTTGTAACGGTTTTTCTTTTTCTAAAATTTCTATTTTCTTTTCTTGGATTTGACCCACACACAAGCAGTTCTTTATGGGTTGTAGGTTAGTATTACTATTATGCTAGCGTAGGATCTAAACATACAGGCTGTATGGTATTGAATTGAAAATTATTGTATTGTATATTGTAAAGATTGTATTATGATTATATATCTTAATAATAATATATGAAAAAATTTAATATTTTCCATTTCCATATACATATATATATATATATATATATATATATATATATATATATATATATATATATATATATATATATATATATATATATATATATATATACATTACATATATATATATATATATATATATATATATATATATATATATATATATATATATATATATATATATATATATATATATATATATATATATAATGAACAATGAACAATAACTAACTTACAATAAACAATGTTGTATAGAGATGTGGAGATAGAAGAACATGATAAATTTCTAAGGTTAAGATGGACAGGGCATGTCCTGCGCATAAACGAGAAAAGAAAGAGAACCAAATTTTCAAAAGAGACACATGAGGGAAGCGAAAGAAAGGCGGACGAAGAAAGAGAGGCAGAAACAAAGCTGGTCTGACAAAGTACAAAATAATTCATAAACAGACATTCTGAGAGTTCGGAACCGGAGGAGGTTAGCAGAAAGCATTCCTGAAAGGAAGAAAAAACTTCGGGAAGAAGAGGTTCTTGAAACTATTTATTTTTTCTGAACTATCATTCAATGCTATCAATGGGGTATTAATACTTGAAAACAATTTCGGAAAAATGTACTACGCGACTACTTTTTACAAAGCGCATTCTGTCAATCCAATTTCCGTTAGTCCAAGGCTTCAATATTTGCTGGTTTATCGGAATAGACCAAAAATTTAACATAACCCCAAAGAAACTAATGTAACGGCGTTAACTCACATGCTCTTGGTGGCTAGTTATCAGGTCCGTTCCTAGAAACCTAAATAAATCGATTGTAGAGTCGGCTGTATGACATGTGGAGCTATCTTATTGGAACTACATCTGCTTCAGGTCAATACCATTCAAATTTTTGTCACAATTATTGTAACCATTATTGTAAAATGATATTTCAGAAAAAATAGCGTTTGTAGGTCTGAAAATGTTAGTTGTATGGAGTTAATGAATTTATTATCGAGAATATCTCCATAAATATTAATTTTATGAAGAAAATGCAAAGAACTTTTGTTGTAGAGAATTTAATTTCCTACAAAATTGCTTCTATATCTTTTTCTCAAATACGTATACTTTAAGAGATACTTACAAAAAACTACGATTTTATCAAAAAATGAACTTGGATCGTCTTGAGGCATGTGTTATTTTTGTCAAAAAAAATCCCTCGTATTTTCAACAATCAATACATAAAACGCAGTATTTTTCAGTCATAATTGACACAACACAAGATTTGTCTAAGAAAGACCAGATGAGTTTTGCAGTACGATACGTCGGTTTATGTGAAGCTGTACTAAATGATCGAAGAAGTAAAGGGGAAGGCGTTGTGGAAAAGAAAAAAGTAGAAATTAAAGTATCTTTTTTGGGGTTTTTTAATGCGAAAGACCCAACTTCTACTGGTCTCTCTGCATATATTATCACCAGTTTGGAAAATTGGGGTTTAGATATGAAAAAGTGTTGAAGACAATGGTATGACGGAGGTGTAGAGATGAAAGGAGCATATTTCGGGGTACAAAAGATTGTAAGATATTGAAGAGCTGGTTGTATATGTTCATTGTTCTGCTCATAGTCTTAATTTAGTAATAAATGATGCGGTTGGAGGCGTTAGAGATCTGGCTAACTATTTTATAGTATTAGTCCATATATGTGTTTTTCGCCCGAGTATTAACCGATGGGACATATTGACATCTTTAACAGATTAATCTGATGTAACACTGAAAAAACTTAATCCCACAAGGTGAGCAATCAAGTTAAGAAACTCTAATGTTATGAAAGCCCTGAGAAAACGGACAAAATTTGTAACTGTGCTTTTATCTAAAGTGTTCAAGTACATCAATGTTGCTTCAAAATGCCTTCAGCGAACAGAAATGGATCTTGAAAGAGCAACAGCAGTTCTCCAAAACATTGTTACTAAATTGAATACGCTAAGAGATAGCTTCTTCAAAATAAAGGAAGAAGATGCAGCGATTGCTGTAAAATGAAATATACAAGCAATGTTTTCCGGTTAGCAGATAATCTTTGATTAAAAGGCACTTTGGTGAGTTATCACAAGATTACAGGTTTTGTGATGGTAAACGCAAGTTTAAAGTGAAAGTATTTTTCCTCTTTTGGACACTGAAAATGGTCAAATTACTGAACATTTTTTATCTTTTTTCAAATTTAATAGAAAAAAACTCTGGAAATTTTAGTTTTTTTTTATGGTGGCTTGCTGTTTTTTTACGAGGGGGGGGGGGGGACAACATTTATAGATCCGGTCCTGGTTCTTAGCCTTCCGATGTATTTACCATAACTACAAGTCACAGGTTAATTGAGATGAACTGTGTATAATAGACTATATAATAGACTGTGTCTAATAGACAAAAATACATGGGATTGATAAAATACAAGTCTTGAAAAAATCTAACTATCGAAAACAGCATAAATTATTTTTAGTTATCTAACATAATCGAAAATAAAGCTTACATGACCTAGAAACAATTCAAACTTGCTAAAACAATTAAAAATTATTGAATACAAAATGATTTATCACCTGTCGTGTTGTTTTCTGCACTTGTCATTTTGTCAAACTTTTTTATACTTGTTTTAATCCCATCATCGTTATGAAATAAAATTGTCTACGCTACGCGTTAGAACGAAGTGAAACAGTTAAAAGATTACGGTAACTTTCACAAGACGTTACTGACTTGGAAATATTTGATGACTCAAGCGAGGCGGAGTGAGTGTTACAAGGTGGGCAACGGACGAGTGAGAGCTTTATTCTTGAACTTTGTGGGCAACAGTCATACAATTAGACAGGTAGATTCGAACTTCAAACAGTTAAAAACATTCATTTGGCTTTTATGGGTCTGGTTTACATTCTGTCCAAAAAATACCGGGCACTGATCATTTGAAAAACCCGCTTAAAGGGATTGTCAAAATTATTTTTATCGCGAAGTTAGAAATGTCCTCTATACTGACGTGGAGTTTGAATTTCATCTGTCATTTAGTTTGTTTACAGAGCTCGATTTTGTCAGTTCATCTCAAGTTTGTTTTGCGATTTTTACAATGGATAAAAACATCGAACAAAGAATTTGTCTTAAATTTTGCATTGCAAATGGAATTTCACGTGTCGAGTCGCTGAAATGTTGCAGAAAGCTTACAATGAATCGACTTTATCAAAAACGCGTGCATATGAGTGGTACAGTGCATTCAAAAGCGGTCGAGATTAGGTTGGTGGAAAATTGGCCTCGCTCTGGTCGGCCATCACCGTCTTCAACTGAAGTTAACATCGCTAAAGTGAAGGAAATGCTGACTGAAAACCGTCATTTAAGTTTGAGAGAGATAACCGCCGATCTTTCTGTCTCACGAATCAATTTGTACCATTTTAAGCGATGGTTTGGGCATGAAACGCGTTGTCACTTAACTAATGCCGAAAGACCTGATTTTTCTTCAGAAACTCAATCGCGTAAAGGTCGCTCAAGACTAGAACGAGTCAATTCCGACCACACATTCATAAAATGCATTGTAACTGGTGATGAGACATGAGTATACGAGTTTGACATGCAAACTAGTCAACAAGTTTCGGAATGACGCCTTCCAACTGAGCCGAAACCGAAAAAACTACGTCAAAGTCGATCAAAAGTTAAGGTGATGTTGACTGATTTTTTTGATTATCGCAGTGTTATGCATTCGGAATTCTTGCCAGAAGATCAGGCATATAAAGGTAAATAAAGAATATTATCTGAACGTTATGCGGCGTTTGAGAGAGCAAATTCGTCGAAAAAGGCCAGATTTGTGGAAAAAAACCCTTGGATTTTGCAACACGACAACGCATCATCTCACAAGGTTATTATTGTGAACAAATTTCAGGCCAAAAACTCGATAAACACCATCGAACAACCACCGTATTCACCTGATATGGCTTCAAATGGCTAAATTACCACTTCGAGGCACCTGTTTTCAGTCGATAGAAGACATAAAAGAGAATTCTCGGCAAGAACTGAAGTTGATTCCAGAAAATATGTTTAAAAAATGTTTTGACAATTGGATTATTCGTTCGAATTATTATTTTGGAAGGGGTTTACTTTAAAGACGATGCAATAAATTTGGATAAATAATAAACATTTTGTGTTTTATTGGCCAATTCCCGGTACATTTTTGGCATAACATATAACCAAAGCATAACTGTCACAGCTAAGAATATTATTCGTATTTCCTACACACTCAGGCATACACAAACATCCATAATCCATTGAGAATATTTACTTTCTTATAGAGAAATTTAGCTTTTTTTATAGAGTTGGCTGTCAATAAAGCGTGATCCCTTGTAACCTTCTCCATCCGAAACGATCCCCAAAAGCCCCTTGTAAGTTTCTGATGTGCGGTAGCTTTTCAGTATCTCTTCTTACAATGACCTGCTAACGTGTCTTTGGTCTACTTCTCTTCCTGTTACATACTATTCCTTCCTCCCTGATGCCTTTACGTATCGGACTTTCCCGCCACGTGACCCGTCCTTTTGAGTCGCTAAATTCGAAGTTGTAGATAATTCTTCAATTTTTATTATCATTCACACTATCAAAAATATTTTCAGTACTTTTCTTTCAGATACTACAATCGTTTCAGTGGCGGCTCGTGAGGGAGGCCGTTGGGGCGCCGTCCCTCCAGCATTTATCACAGTAAACAATTTTTCAGAACAAAACACCATATTATATTTCCGTTCAGTTTTTTCCTTTAACTCTTTTTAGGATATTAATAAAAATTAAAATCTCCAAATGTAGAACTCTGATAGGTCTGTCGACCTATCACACCAAATAATGCGGATAAAAATTCCATCCTCTTGCCACAATTTTTATCTTTGGTCGGACGTTTACCTCCAGCGATCGTACGCCACGTCATATTATCTCGTCGTTTGCGTTACATGTTTTGTTGGTTGCCAGAATTCGGGGGTTTAACTGCTTTCTAAAACATGTGATTTGGACGTAGATTCCCTGCGACCGAGCGTATAGGTAATTAGTTTTAAACGCTGATTTGACGGGTACGAAGCATTTGATATGTCTCGCGTCGCGTATTTCATTCGCCTGGCGAATACTTGTTTGGATTTGGGATTTATTACGTGTATACACACTGAGTAGTACTTTTTTAAATAAATATAATCAACTTTAAACTGAAAACATGAAAGTGTCTGGTTTAAAACAGTTAATGACCAATTTAAGTTTGAAGGAGAAAGTTGAATTAAAAACTAACGGCCGTCCCACGACCGTGTTGAATTTGGGTCAAGTTCAAAAAGAATGTAAAAATAGCAAAAACAATCTTCAGCGGCACTATACTCTTCTTCGCCCTCCCACTTTAAAAACCCACGAGCCGCCAGTGGAACGTAACCAACGCAAACAATACTGCTGAAATGTAAATACTGCTAGCGTGTTCACAATGTGTCACATTTCAATACAAGCACAATATACGACTCTTCCACTTACCCAGTTTAGCGTGCATCAAAAATTCTTAACAAGACCCCGCAAACAAAAAAACAACATTCATACAAAAGAATGTTTTATTTAAATAAGTATAAATATGCCACAAAGTCCAATACAATAATATAATATAATAAACGTCATTTTTAATTAACTTAGAGAAAAAATACAAAAAATATACTGATTAGGTTTAAATCTTGAACCAAACTAACGCCAACCTTAAATGTTTGGCTTGATACAAGGAAAAGTTCTTATAACTAAGAACGCGAATACACCACCACAAATTACATAAAAAGGTTTGGTGATTTCTGATCAGGCATTTCTTCAGTCTTGGACGGCGACGCCTTTTTTGTTCGCCTTGTGGGCTTCGAGAACAGCTATAGCTTCTTCCACCTGAAAGAATTTTGTTTTTCAGTTCGCGACTTTACAGTGTCAATTACAATCGGGTTTGTCATTTTCATTCCCCGACGAATTGTCAAGATAAGTTTCAGAAAACACAATAACATGGAACTAAATGAGGAGAATTTGACGGACAATGTTCTAATGTTAAAATGTCATCATAAATTTCTCTGAATTGAGATTTCTGCATGAGGGAAAGAATGTTAACAATCAAAGGCGGGAATAGCAGAGGGTCAAGAGATTTGAACTTTTACCAGAGTATATACCAGATAAGAACTAATAAAAATTGAAAAATGAAAAAATTAAACTAACGAAAATTGAATGTAGTAAATGTTGTATAGATCATAAAGTATATAATGAAAGTAATATGGATTAAAGAGTATATGGTTTTATTCCAAATGGAACTGAAACTACAAATCGTCGGGTGTAATGCATTGAATAGAGCTCAAAATGTATATTAAGAGTAGAGGAATAGGAGGAAATTGTAAGGGAAAAAGAAGTTTAAAGACGAATGAGCTATATATATCAAAGGAAAGTAGGAAGAGGAACGGGAGAATTCAAAAAGAGAAATGGAGAATGGAGTAATGAGAGCACAAAATAGACGGAAGGTCTCTGGGAAGTCCATATCTTCGCAAAGAGCAAATAGTAAAGAGCACTCTAGCAAGACGAACTCTAGTGACTCTAGTGACGAACAGAAAAAGGAAAGTGTGAGAAGCGACATTGCCCGATTCTAAGCCTAAGCCTTCATGACTTTCGTGCTGTCCGCGATGCACGTGTCTGCTGTTTCATCACCAGTTACGCCAACATGAAGTTGATAAGTGACTGGCAAGAATGGAGATCTAGCAGTGGCGGCTCGTGAGGGAGGGCGTTTGGGCGCCGCCCCTCCAGCATTTATCACAGTAAACAATTTTTCAGAGCAAAATACCATATTTTATTTATGTTCAGTTTCTTTTCTTTAATTCATTTTCCTGGTTCACCTCCTGTGTAGGGTTTCAATAGCACGAAAAGTAAAAAAGGAAAAAGAGGAAAGCAAAAAAAAATCTTCAGCAGCACTAATTTCTTCTACTTCTTTCTTCTTTGTGAACTAGCTTTGTGAGCTCGTAGAATATATAATGACCTACATTTACATTATTTACATTTGATTTTTAATGTTGTTTGCTTTATCACGCATATCACAAGAGGGATGTTGTCTGGTATTTTGTTATTTTTCTTGACCTATAACTTTTACAAACCTGACAGGTTGTGCTGATGTTTTGGTGAAGTATTTCAAAGCGGTACCATCTCGTGGCAATAACTCCATCCTTGGTTGCCGTTATAAATCCCTCAATCTCGGATTTCAATCCAGCAGAATACATAAACTGAAATGTATGTTTCTTTGACAGTCCCTCTGTATCGACGTTTTCATTCTCAATTTTTGGCATATAGTTTTACATCAATATAAAACAGACAAGAGTTGAGACCTATAATGTAACTGAGTAATGTTAGACAAAACAGCAGGGAACTCAATAAATCACCCTGAAATACACCTCGCTGATATTGCGCATAATCAGTTGTGGTCTTTCCCATTATACATTGGGTTTTCCAGAACTTAATTAAATCTGATATAGTATTAGTAATTTGGGGATGTACCCTAAGATTATATCAAAGGAAAGTAGGAAGAGGATCGGAGGAATTTAAAAGTATTACTATTACTATTACAAGAGACATATGATTCTCACCTTGGCCCTTAAAGATTCCTGATTCTTGATCATGTGCAACAGTTCCGAATTGTCGATTTCCAAGAGCATGCCGGTGATTTTTCCCGCCAGCTCAGGATGCAGCTTCTCCACTATTCTAAACAACTGTTCACCTGCAATTTTCCAACCGAAAACGGTATCCAACAAATGCGTCAGTAGGGACATAAGTTCGCTAATTACCTAAGAGTTGTTTTTGCTCTTGGGGAGCGGCGTGAGACAAACGACCGTCCACCAATGGCGTTTCTGGACCGTGGCGAGTTGTGTATTTTGAGTTTGGACGGGCAGTAGGACCAGTGGCACCTAAGAATAATCCTACATTACCTTATATGCTGAATGGCACATACACCGTATAGGGGAAAAATAACAGAACTTTTTAAATAAATAAAAAATATTTTGCAAAAATTGTTTCATTTTCACCACAGACACGTTCAACCATTGATTTTTTACGTCGTTATTTGAAATCGTCTCACGAGACGACAGTCATCGTCACGGCTTCTTGTACTTGTGTAACACGTTCCTTTCATGTAAAACGTTCCTTTCACAACCAGTTTTAGTTTAGGGAACAGAAAACAGTCACACGGAGATAAATCAGGCTAATATTGAAGCACACAGGTTTGTTTTCTCGCCAAAAATTCACCAACGGGCCTTTGAAACGGTTTTAAACATTGACTTTCCGTTTGTTTAAATCCGTTCTCCAAAATTCGTGAATCATGTCTTTGGTCGTACTTAATTCCTCCCCTAACCATCTCACAGTCGATTTGGCATCGTAGGCGATCATTTTACGCACATTTTCCGCCAATCTTATCGATAACCACCCAACTTAGCGATTTTTGTTTTTTTTTGGTCGGTCTGGCTTTGGGGCGTATTTTAAAACATCACGATCGTTCTGGAATCGTTTATACCACTCGAACACACGTGTAGGGGATAAACAATAATCATCAAAGACTTTTTTCATCAATTAAAATGTTTCTGTAACAGTTTTACCGGCCTTTAATTTAATATTAGGTCTTTGTTGAATTTTGTTTTTGTGGTGACAAAAGTTATTGTCACTCTAAACGCTATAACTTGATAATCCCTTGATCGATTTTAATGACGGAGGTCTCGCTTTATAGATGAGATATTCAGCTTTCAGATTATAAACTGTTTTAATAGATGGCACTAGCCGTTTTCTTTAAATAAGTTAAAAAAGTTCCGTTATTTTTCCGACATATTATGTATATAAAAATGTTGCTCATTTTTATTAGTAAATTTTAAAAATTTCGATCGGTTTGAAAATGATTTGGTTCCTTGGTTCTACGTCCTTGGTGAAAGATCTGGAGAACTTGATGGTCATGTTATAGATAATGTGTTCCGAAAATTATAAATCCAACAGAGCTTTCTTCACTGGTGTTGTCAAATGGGCATTTTCGCAAAGAAGAAGAGAATTCTTTTCTCATTCTTTCCAATGTTAGTATTAAGCCAGGTGGTCTAGCGTTCAATCTCACAACACTGTTGGCTGCCCCTTGGAATGGGTGCCAGACCAATATCTGATGTCAATATATCCACCAATATCTGATGATCAAACGTCAACAAGCATCTCCCGAGACCGGTTGCTTTTAAGCCATCAATCGGTCTTGAGTTGAACGTTCAAAAGCAACTGAAGGATTGACTAAGGATCCTGACCATCTATGTCGGCCAAGTCGGCCGACTGATTCAGATTTCGGTATTATTATAACAAGAGACAGAAAACAAATGTTCAGTGAATAATTGGTAAAAAAATTAGGAAGAAGGTTGATTTAAATTGTAATAATGCTATGAATGTCTTACCTGTAATGGGTCTGGCGTGAGGTCTCACTGAGGCAGGCCTAATAGGAGACCTAAATGGAGCTGTACCCAAAAGAGGAAGACCGAAAGCAGCTCCGTTAGGGCGTGGCAAGGCCTGCAATGCAGGCCAACGAGGCGCCGCCCTTAAAGCAGGAGCAGGACCGAAGATACGGGGTGCTTGCGCAACTGCCGGTAAAAGAAATGGCGGACTACCCGCGAACTGTAATCCCTAAAACAAATACACTATATCAAATAAAACCGGAGCGAGTGTAAGCCAATTTATACCTGTTGCCTCGCTGCCTGAGCTCTGGCGATATACTGACTGTTTAGGAAAGCCTTGCGAGCTTCCTTGCGTTGAGCCAGTGCCACGTACAACGGTTTAGAACCGACTATTTTTCCATTCATCTCTTGTATGGCCTTGTTGGCTTCGTCCGGAGCCGAGAAACACACAAATCCGAAACCTCTGGATCTGCCATTTTCCGTCATCACCTGGAACGTGTTATTTCGTAAAAAGCAATCAAACACCGCCACAGATGCTACTTTGGCCGAACTAATGTTCCCGAAACAACTAAACTCTTGTCTAAGCTTCTCGTCGTTGAAGGTATCGTCCAAGTTCTTGACGTACACGTTCACTCCCTGAAACTTGTTAAATCTCTCCATTCTTTGTTGTTCGTACTTTTTGCGAAGTTCGTTCAAACGCTCTGCTTTTTTCTGAGCTCTGCCAACGTACAGCGTCCGTCCCTCAAACTCCCTACCATTTATTTCCTATATAGATTAGATTAGTTTTATTCGATTAGGCCACAGAAACGTTTGTGTAAGACGAAAAGTTATACAGTAATATTAAATAATGATAAAATCGATTAAAAATAAAAATATCTATAATAAATAGCAATAAAGCAACAAGAGGTATACTTTTATATTTTGTTGTACAGACTAATCTCCTTGAGGAAACCATAGAGATAGTCAGGGTGTTTTGAAAAATATTCCTGATAGAACCCGAAAGTTCGTACCTCCAGCGGAGAGGGGAAAGATAATGCAGGAGGATAACAGGTGAGGAACCGATAAGGGAGCATGGCAAAATGATGGGGGATGACTTTGGTACATGGAGGGAGATATCCCGCCCAGAAGGAATGAACATATAAACTAAGAACATATCCTTGAGGAACTCTATTCTGTAAGGTGAATTAACTCCATCTCTCAACTTGGAGCCTTCAGTGTAAATGACGTTATCAGGACAGAGGTCTTGAAGGATTTTAGGGAAAGATGATAGCGGGAGAGAGACCAGAATAAGGTTTGTTATATAGAAGGAGGCTGAAGTTAGGGGAATAGCGCAGAAGTAACCATGGAGGCTTGAAGGAGAGAGTTACTGGGTGACAAGGGCGTAAGCAAATACCAGAGTCAAGCAGAAAATTAGAAAGATGAATGGTCAAGCTCTTTAGTCGCGGGGAGAGAACAGGGTTGGGGAAATCAAGATAGCCGAAAGAAAATTGAAAAGAGGGAATATAGGATCTGCATCTAAGACTCACTGTCTATCTCAAAAGAAGATCCTGCCTTTAAATATAGAGTGGTGTAATTTTGGAAAATGGAGTGAAGGCTGGGGATGGGACGCTCCTAGAATTAAGCTAAGAGTCGTATTTTGGACCACATCTACCCTATGGAGATTGTTTGCAGGGCAAATATATAGGCGATGCAGCCATATTTTGGCCTGATAAGGTATTTGTAGAGGTGGAGAAGAGTGGAGTGGTTACAACCCCATTTTTGACAAGAGAGCCATTTTAATATACCAATGCCCCGATATGTGTTGGATTTGAGAAGAGAAAGATGTTTTTTTTCCAATTGAGTCTACTATTGAAAGTGAGACCAAGTAATTTTATGATATTAGCAGTAGGGAGAGGATAGTTACATAATGAAAACAAATGAAGACGGGAGCAACTCTTTGGGCATAAATGTACTGACAATAAAACTGGCAAGAAAATATTATTACGCACTTGTACAGCTTTTTCGGCAGCTCGAGGATCCTCAAAAGCGATAAAACCAAATCCTTTACTTGTCCCGTCTAGATGTCTGGCCACCATACTACTCGTTACGGTTCCAAACTTCGAAAAAATGTCGTAAAATTTTTCGTGAGACATGTGGGAACCGAAGTTCTTCACGTAAATATTTGTAAACTGTTTGGCCTTCTCCCCAAGAGATTTTTCACGTTCAAGTCTGGGCACGAATTTACCGACATATACCTTTTTGTCGTTCAGAAGCATACCGTTCACCTTTTCTATGGCTCTGTTCGCGACTTCTTCGCTTTCAAAATGCACGAAACCATATCCTTTGGAGTATCCATCTTCGTCCAAAGCTACCTTGCAGCTTAATATGTTGCCGAATGCAGAAAACGTGTCATACATTGCCTTATTATCAATATTTTTATCCAGATTCTTTATAAAAACGTTCCCTATTCCAGATTTTCTTAACGATGGATCTCTCTGACACCACATAATCCTAATAGGCTTGCCTTTGAGCGGATCGAAATTCATGGTATCCAGAGCACGTTCGGCATCTTGCGGACTATTAAAATTAACATATCCATAACCTAGCGATTGTTTAGTCCGGGAATCCCGGCAAATTCTGAGGGAAAGTACTTGACCAGCGGTCGAAAACTTCTCGTACAGCATCGCTTCAGTCACATCAGGATGTAAATCACCGACATAAAGGGATCCCATAGGAAACATAACTCCCTGTGGTGGAATGTTGTTCATTTCCAGGTTTTCAGCTTATTTTATTGCACTTACACCACTACACGCACACACAAAACGGCTTTTTTTGTATTTTTTTGATGATTTTTTTTTACTAAAAAAAGTTGATTGCGGTTGTAACCCAGCAACCCAAAGGAAACCGGAAAACCTGATTTAACTCTTACGAAACATTACGATATTTATATGCGCGCCATTTAAATATTGGCCGCCCATTCTAGGCTTTCTATTGGCTGCTTATTAAAGACAGGGAAAACATGTAAATCCAGCTCACTAGTTCTTGATCTTAAAATTCGAAAATATATTTTTAGAATTTACAATTCGACCTTAAAGGCCAATTACCTACAGGGTATCACCATGTTTATGTTTTCATGTTAGGTTATAAACGTTATATTTTTAATTTATTTATTTTCTATAGTAGAAATGGGGAAGAAAAGGAAATTAAAGCATTCTAAAAGCGACGAATACGAGTTTGACCCACTGCCAAAACATATGGTGACCGATCATTTGAAAAATCAAGAAAAACGTCTTATAATCATACTGGAAGATGCACAACTGGAAACTGTTAAAGTATTATTCCTCATAATCCATTATTAATGTATGTTATATAATTTTTTTTAGGTCGGCAATAAGTTTGAATTGTTAAATTGTGACGATCATAGTGGCATTCTTAAAAACAATAATAGAGATCAAGGATCTTGTCGACCAGATATTGCTCATCAGTGCCTGTTGATGCTGTTAGACAGTCCTTTAAATAGGGCAGGTTTATTGCAGGTTTACATGCACACTAACAAAAATGTACTTGTTGAAATAAATCCTCAAACAAGAATTCCCAGGACATTTAAAAGATTTGCTGGACTTATGGGTAAAATAAAAATATTTTGAAGTTGTATGAATAATATTGTAATCTTTGTAATATTTTAGTTCAACTTTTACATAAATTCTCTGTGAGGGCAGATAATGGACCTAAACTTTTAAAGGTTATTAAAAATCCAATCACCGACCATTTACCTGTAGGAGTTAAGAAGATAGCAACCTCTTTTTCATCTGCAATAGTGAAAAATTGTCGGGAACTGGTTCCTGCAACGGAGGATCCTATAGTAATTGTGGTTGGAGCTATGGCAAGGGGCAGTTTAAATGTAGATTATACCGAAGATACAGTTTCCATTAGCAATTATCCACTTTCAGCTGCGCTGACTTGCGCCAAACTTTGTTCAGCTTTTGAAGAAGTCTGGGGTGTTGTTTGATTGTGATTGTTTGTTATTAAAGTGTTTAAAATAAAAAAAATATGCATTTTTATTTTGTTTAAATTTCCCGCCAAATTGAAATAAAGTAGGCTGGTGACAGCTATCTGTCTAATTCATATTTCTGTCAATGCGCAGGCGCATCTAAAGAAATTGAATCATTTTCTAAGGACTACGTGGGGATTTCCCAAGTCTTTTTCCGATTTTTCTATTTCATAACATGATGAAATTGTTGTAAAACTAATAAATTTGGCCTTTGTTTTTCTCGTAAGATTTTCTAAGATCAGTTTTTTGACTGAAAATACAGTTAAAACAAAAGATTATATAAAAATTCCTAAAGTCAATTGTGTGAGAACTAGAAAAGCACCAAGAAAAAGGGGCGTAAAAACGACAAAAACATAGGAAAATTTGGACCGGAAAATCGGGTATGATCAGTAAAATTTCGATCGTAAATTTGTATCAAAAGCTTATTCGAAAAAGAGGCCATTTACGTGACCTCAAACAGCCATTAAAATTTTCATCCGTACGCATCCGAGACAAACAATACCAAAAAATAGTTTTTAAGGTTGAAATAATAAAAGATTCGCCAAGAAAACACGAATTTGACAGTATTTTTGATATTTAGATGGAAAAAATGGGGTAAATTTCGGCCTTATTGACAACCAGCCGATCACAGCGAACGCTTTAGGCCGCCATCACGGCAGTCGTGCCAAGCTTGTAAAGCGAGTTTGTGCGAAGTGGAGTGAGTGTTTTGTGGCTCCGTATTTTTCGCGATTCTCATGTGGATTTATCGACAAAATACGTAGGTAATGTTTTTTCAGTTAGTTTATAGTCTGACCTATGCGATAAAAACGTTATTTAGTGGTAATTCCTAAAGTTTCGTGATAAAAAAGTGAAATTAGTGGTGAGCTTCTCGTCAAAGGCTATCGTAAGTGCCCGCCATGTTGAAAATCGCCCGAGAAATGAATTTCTCTTTTCGTTCGGGAACGTTCCACGAAAATTCCAGTATTTTTTACGTATTTCTTTGTTTATTTTTCCTGGTAAGTCAGTGTTATTAGTTCTTTTCCCGCGTTTAGACGCCGTCAGCCCAATAGAAACGATATCATCGTAGCGACCGTTGTTATATTACAGTTCGCCGATAGTTGAGCTTAAATACTTTCCCGCAAATAATACCGCCAAGGTTTTTCTCTTCAAATACTAGTGAAATTGACCTTATCTACCGAATTTTCTCATTCTAAGCGTCCAGAGTATCCCAAATTCATCGTAAGGTGAAATGTAAACAATGCCGTATTATCGGTTTTTTGGGGGAACGAGCCAAAAGTCCAAAGACACACTCTAGGATTTGATGGGGCGTTTTGAAATCGTTTGCTTTGAAGGTTAGCGTGGAAAACGAAAATTTGTGATGTAACCGTGATTGTTTGTATGGAAAAAGGGGGTGTGGCGCCAAAGTAAATACGAAAATATAGGAAGTCTCAGGTGCTACTATATTTCAAGGTTTTTATGTGGAGCTTTTATTCATACTTCTACCTGATACACTCGGTTCATATCAGTTTTTAACTTAATATTTAATCTTAACCTTACTATATTTCTATCATCTATAATAAAAATATATTCTCTATTAATTTTTTTACTATGCTAATCAAAAAGTCTTGAATTCTTATAACTTTATTACTTACGTACGAAGATTTAATTCTTATCGTGCAATTGGTTCTAAAAAAAACATTAATTTTAATGGTGCATTTGCATGTTTTATTGTCTTTACAATGAATGTTTTGTTTGTTACAGGAACAAGATACCATGACATTCGCTTAATGTCCCACTATCCCTAAGCATGGGATACATAAGAACCTTTTGGTTTAGCTCTTGATAGACGCAGGTGGTTCACATTTGCTTAACTGGTAAGTTAAAGTTGTTCTTTAAGAAATATACAGTGCATATCTTTTATAAAAATAAGTTTATGGTCTTAAGTGTTGATTTTATAGTTTCAGTAAAGCAATGCAACAAGTTGAGGCTTCAGTTCAGAATAACACAGTAAGTTATTGAGATAGAGGTGATGGGGATAGGTGTATATGTGTTATGGGCTTTCAGAGTGGTAAAATGAATGAACAGGCCTCATCGGGTAACGGTGCAGCTGCTCCTCCGGCTTCTGCGAACATGGCGAGCCGTGAAATGCGGGAGCCTCCTCCAAGGAACGAGCCCACCGTTGAACCGGTCAATGGGGTTGTGCAGCCACCTGTGATACCTCCTCCAGAGAGGTAAGTCTTTATCAAACAACATTTACCTATTTATTTAGGGTGCTAAATAACTGTTACAAAATAAACTATGACAAATAAACTAACAAATATTTTTTATTTAAGTTTTATAGAAACATGGTTTATAAAATTAGCAATATGATCTTGTTTTGTATTCATGTTCATGCTTTTTAAACTTGGCTTTTTCTTAATTTTTTTATGTAATTTTTGCCTTGCTTCAGCTAATATATTTATATGTACATAATAATGTACAGTACTGTCCATAAGTATGTTCACAAGTTTATACCACCAAACAATATCTTTTATTGTCATAAATGAGGGTCTGTTATAAAAATGCATTAAGGGGCTATAATCTTTTATAGGTTGAAATAACTATTGTAAAATTTAATTATAGGAAATTCCCATTTTACAATTCAGGTAAAGGAATTAAATAAAAATTCAGTTTTTGGAATTGTTTATTGGGGACAGAGCCTGATATAAATGAGGGTAATAGAGATGTTAATTGTATGCTTATTTAAGTATTTTTACTGAAATGTTGATATTGTAGATTTTATTTATTGCCTAAAATAATGGAGCAATTGATTGAAGAAAATTTTTCTACCTGCCAAAGAGAAGTTTTTTTTTTAAATTTTTGGCATAGTCACTTTAACAATTCTGTGTAATTAGATCAAGAATGCTCGAACTTTTTAACACCCTCAGTATAATGAAATTTGTCCAAGACACCCACTGTTTGGTCTACTGTTTAGTCTCTGGTGTTTTGTGGTGAAATGATGTTGTCTACTTTGAAATAAGTTTAAACGCACTTGTGTTCATTCAAATTCTTCTAACCTAAAATGTTGATAAACTTTTCAAAGTCGTGGGAGAGTGTATTATAATAAATAAAATATGAAGTAAGTGATAGTTTATGAGATATAAAATGATTTGATATGGTCAAACGTAATAATATTCTGTAGAAGAGGGTGGGTGTGAAAGTACAAAGATTGGAAAAAGTAGGTGTGTAATCAACAAATCAGTATTGGTGGAATTTTTTGGCTCAAGGAAGTAGCGAGTGCTTGAATTGTGTTGTGTCAACATAACATTTATAATGACATGTTTGGCAGTGATTTTATCGGTACATCTGGAGGCGATCCCGTTAAATTGATGAGTTATTAACAACGCTACAGAGAGTTATTTGAAGTTGGTGCTATTCCATCTGAAATAAGAATAATAAGAGAACATTTCATGTTCCAACAGGATAATGATACGAAAGACAACTCACAAGCCTATGTTGTGACTGTTTAAAGTTAATTAAACGCGAGGGAAAAGTTCAGACTCTCCATCTCAGTTCAACAAAGCTTCCGTGATAAGAGCTGGATTGACAGGTACAATCTGGGACTAACTTACAATCTGCTTGTATAAGAAGCAAACAGGAAACACTCGTAATTTCCTTATCAAGAATATGTAGCACGGGCGTAGCCAGGATTTAGTTTTGGGGGGGTTTAGTTTAAAGTAAATAAAACAACAAAAATATACTTACATGAAATGAAATGACAAGAGATGGCGTTAATGTGCGCAACGTCCACTAGTTCGGATATATATATTCAATTCAAATGTAATAATTTAACTCTCTTCATTCCTCGTATTTTTTCGGTATAATATTAGGTACTATTTGGCTTATTTCGGGGGGGTTTGAACCCCTAACCTCCCCACCCCTGGCTACGCCCATGATATGTAGGTTTTTCGAGGCTATAATTCAATCCTATAATTCAATCCTTTATTGATATGATCCAAGGTGATCATATCAATAAAGCAAAATTTGATGAACCTGTATTATGTGAAAACACTCATCAGTAGTCCGTTATGGTTGCGAGACACAAAGAAAACTGAAGGTATGTTAGCAGTATTTGAAAGAAGAGTACTAAGAAGAATTTTGTGTTGTGCATGATAATGGAATTTGGAGGATCGGCGACTCAAGAAATAGTATTATATATGTGTGAATTTGAAAAGTCATTACTTCAAACATTTATTACTTTATATGATTGAGATAAAACAAACTACAACTATCCAATGCATTGTTTCTGTACTTTAAGGATGGGAAAACACTTATAAACGGTAGTGTATATCCTATTTTGAAGATGCATTACTTTGGGAAGAATCTATGTTGTAGTCCTGAAGATTGTGCGATGTTGACCTCTACCTAATTATCTGCGAATGTTGGGTTAATATATTAACTACAATATATGTAAAAAAATAGGATGAAAACCACCTTTGAGGCTAAAAATAAACGAAGACAAAATTAAAATAATGATTATCAACCGCCAAAGCAACATGCCCAATGTTAGTCAAATAGGGCAAATTCAAGTAGTAAGTCAATTCGTCTATCTTGTGGCTTTAACATCGAATGAAGGTAGTAACGCTGACGATACCAGAACAAGATGTGACATGGGAAAAAATGCAATGCGAAATTTACAGATTTAGAGAGATCCAGTCTTAACACAGTGCACAAAGGAACAGGTAGTAAAAATCTTAGTTTTCCAGTATTGCAATAGTCCACTAGAAACATGGACTATTAAAAATTATGATCTCAAGGCGAAAAGTACTCCGAATAGAACGCAAACAGTATGAGTTGCCATAGGTGACGACTCTTGTGTAAAGAAGAATACAAAGAAGATAATGCATGATTCATTGAGCAGACATTTCAGAAACAGGTTAAATATATCGAACCTAACTGATCTCATTTTTAGGGCAAGTTAAAATCTCTACAAATTGTGTATAATTTATAGATCACCATGATAATAACACTAATATTACATTTGTTTAGTAAAATAAACATTTTTTTTTGTAACACTTATTCAGCGCCAAAATATACTGGGTGTATCAGCAAAATCCGGTCAAAAGAGAATAGTTTTTTTAACTGAAACAGAATTTTATTGACAGAAAGCTATGCGTAGTGTGTAAGTTAAGTACCGAGGCTAGTGGCTTAGCGTTCGATATGGCAATACTGTTAACGTTCCCTTTGGAGGGCAGATGGTCCAACATTTGATGCTTCTTTAGTACGAGTTGGAATAATTGCTACGCATCCCCAAGCGATTCCAAGGAGTTCAAACTCTCACTGAAGACGCATTAGATGTAGATTTGTCTCTCCTTCAAAGCGGAAGCCAACAGTTTTGTCAGATTAAACGCTTCTCCACCAGTCTCATTACTTTATTACACACCTGGTAAGTTATTAAAAATTCTTCTGCTTGACATATTCTTGTCTAACTACACAAGTGCTGCTTAGATGCAAGTTTTCAGATATGTCACTTTGGAGGTATTTCAACTTGTTAGTACTCTTTAGATCAAAACATTATTCGACTACTTTCGTTCTGCTGAAAGATGCTTGCATACACAATCCGACGGTAAATTGAAATCGAAAATTATCAGGATTTTGCTGACCCACTCTGTATATTAAGCCAATGAGATACTTCGAATTATTTTGATACTAAACGTTTAAACTCAATCAGGGGGGAATCTAATTTCAGGCCTGGTAGGATAACAAATCAGTTACAGTTTCTTCAAAAGACCGTACTGAAAGCAGTATGGAAGCACCAGTTTGCCTGGCCTTTCCAGCAACCGGTGGATGCCAAAAAGCTGAACTTGCCTGTAAGATGAATAATATTTATGTCTAAAGGGGCCAGTTTTAACTTGATTGTATTTTATGTAGGACTATCACAAAATTATCAAACAGCCAATGGATTTGGGTACAATCAAAAAGCGACTAGACAACAATTATTATTGGTCGGGGAAGGAGTGCATTCAGGACTTTAACACAATGTTTACAAACTGTTACGTTTATAATAAACCAGGGGAAGATGTAGTAGTCATGGCACAGACTTTAGAAAAGGTAATTTTCATTTATTCTAGTAAGATCAGGTTAAAAATTTAGATAACACTTTTTAACTAGTTTAAATATTATTCCCGAGTCAATTGATGCCTGTATATTAAATGTACTTTTTTGATATATCTGATTGAGAATCTCACAGTTTTTCAATGCAGTTTGATGTAACTAACTTGAAATTAAATTTTTGTAGTGAGCTGCAATGAAGTCAGTTTTAATTTTTTCCGTGTTTAGGTATTCTTAACTAAGGTGGCTGATATGCCCAAAGAGGAGTATGTGGTGGAGACGCAAACCAAAGGTGCCAAAGGCAAGAAAGGCAGAGTTAGTACTGGACCAACAACACCAGTAGTTACACCCGGCAGAGGAAGGCCACCTGCCACAGTATCATCCACTGTTTCGAATCCTGTGGCTACTACTACAGGTAGGAATTTTATAATTCAATATTTCTATCATTTGTTGTGTTTTAACATGATGGCAAGACATTTGAAACCTGATTGTGTTTATGTTGATCTTTAATTTACTGATTAATTGTTTAAAACTTGTGTCGAATATTCAGTTTAGTAAAAAGTGGTGAAATGTTTTTTTTTGCAGGTTCAATGGGTATTCCTTTGGGTACGGGCGCTCCTGCTACTGTTCCAGGCAGCACTGCCACTACGACTATCGCGCAACCCAGCAACACCCAAGTCACGCCCATCACCCCTACCGGACCCTCCTACGCTCCCGCTCAGCCAATAGAGACGCCCGTTTCCGCGTTGAGCGTGGTACCGCCCGCACAACCGGCTAAAAGTAAAAAAGGCGTTAAGAGAAAGGTTCGCAAATTTGTTCGTTTTTTTTCCTGCTCTTTTTATACGAATTTATTTTGCAGGCTGATACAACGACACCGGCAACCGCCTACGACTACCTTCCTTCCGGCGCAGATTCGAATTCCTCTTCGTCAGCGAGTAAGATCTCCAAAAGACGAGAGTCTGGTCGCCAAATCAAGAAACCCTTGCGAAATCAGGTATTAACTTACACAAATTATATATTTTTTCATTGGTATTCAGAAATCAATTGATATTACCAAAAAAGAGAGTGCATTTTTGGTTTGTCACAATTTTAGTAGGTTAATAATCTGATTTATTTTGTGTTTGAAGGAAATGGATGGAATGGGGCCGTACAATGCTTCCACGCCAGCAGGAGCTGCACCATCCCCAGCGGCTCAGGCCGGAGTACATGCACTAAAGTCCAAGGAAAAGCTTAATGATACGCTGAAGGCTTGCAATGAAATTTTGAAGGAATTGTTCTCAAAGAAACATTGTGTAAGTTTGAATTCTATTTGCAAATTATTCTGTAAAAAGTTCTTAACCAAACCAACGTAATCTTCAGTAAGTTTAGTTCTAATTGTTCTAAGCAGGGTCTAAAGTTAAAGTCCATCTTTGTTGAGATTTTTCTGATCTCACCCATGATCCTGCTAAAGGACAACATCCTTTAGCAGGATCTCCGCAGAAAGTAGTTCAACATCAAATAGGATCTGAATGGTTAATCTTCGTGCAGTCAATATTTTCAGTTTATTTCTTTCTTTGTGCAGAATGTAGTGAGATCCTGTGAAATCCCATGCTGGAGAACTTCGCCCTCCTCACGTTGTGCTACAGTCCGTTAGTGAGCCTGGACCTCCTTCAAGCTTCACCTCCATACGGATGGATCTCCAGTAGCCATTGGCAGTTTTTGATGTGCAATAGTTCTTTTGTCCTGCCACCATGTCTTTGTTCTACTTCTCTTTATGTTGCCCCCTAAAGTTATTCGGCTTTCTGACATTCTTGCTACTTGTTCTACCTATCTGAATCGCGGAACCCTCACACTGTCTACAATCTAAGCATTTTTGTATAACTGCTTGCGTTTGAAGTTTTGCCTGATTCTCTGAATTCCATCATCATTCACAGCACCAAAAATCTTCTTGAGTACTATACTTTCAGATACTGCAAGCATCTCGTTTGTTTTTTCTCTTCTTGCAGCCATAAGCGATTACTGGTCTACTGGGTGGTTTACTGTAGAAGTTCACATACTGCAAGTCCAGCTATAACATTTGTTTAACAATTCTTGACATAGTGGTTCTTTAATTGAAAAAATCAAGACTCCTGACTACAAATCACACCATAGTGTAACTTTTTGAGGATGTAATGGTAGTTTGATAATCTTTCTTGGACTTTCTTCATTTTCTATATGCCTATTTTGTTGAAAGTGCGCCTCATTAATAAATAGTTTCAGTTTATCGATTGTCAAGACGAAAAAATACTCCTCTTAAGTATATATAAGATTAGCTGTACAAAAAGAACATCTTGAAAGACCTTTAAAATTAATTTCAACACCTTATAATTATAGGCAAGGTTGAGAACTGAACTGAAAGTTGACCTCCTATTTTCTCATAGACATTTAATTTGTAACTTCATTTTATAGAGTTATGCATGGCCCTTTTACAAACCTGTGGATGCGGAGCTGTTGGGTCTCCACGACTACCACGACATCATCAAAAAACCCATGGATCTCGGAACCGTCAAACAGAAAATGGACAATCGAGAGTACAGATCGGCGCAAGAATTCGCCCAAGATGTGCGGCTGATATTCACGAATTGTTACAAGTACAATCCGTCGGACCACGACGTCGTGGCCATGGCCAGGAAGCTCCAAGATGTTTTCGAAGTCAAGTGAGTAACTAGGACAAAGCACCTATCTCTCTCATATCATGTAGCGAGAATAACTATGGAAACTAATACTGAACTTTTTAAGTCAGGAAAAAGTTAAATGTAAATCAAGGGGAGAAGTGAAAAAGGCCGTGTGTTTCAGCGTGTTTCCATATTATTCTTCGTTCAGTGAGATTTTCACTTTCATTGTTTTTGTTAGGTTTGCTAAAATCCCTGATGAACCTTTGAATAGGATAGGTATGGTGCCTCACGAGTCCAGTTCCTCCGGCAGTAGTTCAGAGAGCTCCAGTGATACGGAGGATTCTGAAGAGGAGCGGCGTAACAAACAACTGAAGCAACTGGAGAAAGAGGTAAGTTTCTTTTTGTTGCATGTTGTCCTAACAAGATATGTTGTCAGAAAAGAAACTGAACTTTTTCTGTAGTCAATACTTCCTTGTCTTTGTTTTATAAACCGCTCCTTCATTTGACTGGGATTTCTTCTGTTCTTTTGCATCTTACTTAGTTTCTGTTGTTAAACAAGTTTCTACTCTTATAAATATTCGCTAATCTATTTTTGTTCGGGCTTTTCTTCTTGGTTTAATCCAATGATTTACATGTTATATCTTACACTGCTCTCATATATTTTTACTTGCTTTTCCCTGACTACAATATATGTTGGTTGATAACACACATACATGTATCCAGCAGCGCCATCTGTAAATGATTGCGTCGCTGATTTCACCATCAGGTAATTTCAGGTTGCTTACATCATTTTTGAGCGTCAATATTGATGCAGAACAAGCTTATTTTGGATAAAGACTTTTTCTTTTTTTTTTTAGTAAAGGTTTCTTCTAACTACTTGTAAAGTTATGTTTCTTTTTAGACAACCCATGTAGTGTGTTTTTGATGACTTATTATTTGTATTCTGAATACATTGATGTTTGTTATATCGACGAGCTTTTTAACACTGATATTTCTAGATATTGGAAATATAAGTGTTAAGATGAGTGAGACTGTACCAACGTTGTTTTTTTTTTACAGTTAACGGCAATGCAAGAACGAATGAGGAAGTTAGTGGAAGAGAGTTCGAGGCGTAAGAAAGAGAAGAAAAAGCAGAAGCTGAAGGACAAACCGAAGAAAATCACGGCGACCGCTCAGCCCGTTTCGGCGATTCCCAACAGTACTGGTGAGTATTTTTTGTAAGGTATTAACATCTTGGTTTTTTCTGAAGGGCGGGTTCTCTCTCTGATATATCTCGAAAAATCGACGAAGTACCCAGAATTTGACATTCGTAAGGTGGTTTTATGGGCTTTTATTACTTCCTTCACTGAATTCTTCTATTGGAATCTTCAGTGTGAAACACTAAGGTCGAAGAGGTTTTACCACTAAACACCAAAAACACGTTTAAATTTCTTGATGCACATTTCTCTAACCATGTTAACATCATCAAGAAATTAAGAAATTATTCAATCTAAATCTCTTCGAGTTGAAAGAAAAATGTCAAATTTGATTGGATCATCTCCTGATGATGCTAACGTGGTTAGAGAAACGCGCGTCGGGAAGTTTTAAAAAGTAACTTGGTTAAAAAACCAAGATTAATATCTAAATTTCCACTATATTTAAAACTTGTACGTATGACAATTGTTTCGACACACAGTGTCTTACTGCTCAGTTAAAGTAATTTGGTGTTTAGTGGTAAATCTCTTGAGTTTACTTTCTTCACTGTCAGATTTTGGTTATTTTGTATGGTCGACTATTGGATGACACTTTTTTTTTTCTTGCGTGGGTAGGTAAGGCATCGGCTGGTTCCGGATCTGCAGGAGGTGGCAAACAATTGCCGACGGCTCCTGACAGCGTCGCAGAAGACGGCGGACAGTCCGTCGACGTAAAGGGCGCGGGCGAAAGAGGCGCTGCGTCCGGTGGTGGCGCAGCGGCCGCGAAAACGCCCAAAACCAAAGGTGAGGTCGGCAGAGGGCTGAAAGGAGGAGTTGCTAGCAAAGAGCGTAGTCAGATGTCTTATTTGTGATTCAAACATTAACCTTTTGTACTTAAGTTCTATTTATTTTTTTTTCAATTATTACTTTATTATAAAACAGGATATTCAATATGTCAGCCTTTGTGACTCTTATCATTGCGGTCATAATATTCACGGTAAGTTTTCTCGAATACATATGTGCGAAATCTCCTTGGATTGTCCAATTTTTATTACAATACAATATCTGATCAGATCTATCTGATTCAAATATTTTTTTCTTAAGGCACCCTCTACCATTGCTATCTGGTGTTTCTATACTCACGTTGGTGTAATCAGGAAGTAATTAAAAATTCCAATTAGGTGATGTAATGCTTTGTGGACAATCTACAACACCAAATGTTACAATAACAAAAAAAATAATTATAACAGTAAATTTTTCTATTGGAATTTTTCGTGGGAAAACTTAAACTTAAGGAAATGATGAAAACATCACTGAACATCAAAGCACTTTTGGTGTTGGTGTTTAGTGATAAATCTCTGAGTTTTTGAAATACCGTTCCCTACCGTCAACAAATGATAAATTTGAACCATGCATTGATCGAAAAGCGACCAGAATGGGCTACAAGACACGGAAAAGTGATTTTGCACGACAACCTACAGCGAAAGCAGTCAGAGACACCATTTCAGCCCCGTCCGCCGTATTCTCCAGTCATGGCTCCTTGTTTTCATCGATGTCTTAAATGAAATGAAAACTTAAACTTAAGGAGATTATGAAAAGATCACTGAACATCAAAGCACTTTTGGTGTTGGCGTTTAGTGATCAGAAAAATATTATTTTGTACAAAAGGTTAATGAAATCACGAAACTACTATGCCTATTAACGATTTACTTTCATTTGGCTTTGTTGTTCCATATCTTTGCCTTAGCAATTCTGTCTGTAGTGCATGTGACTAGATTTATTTCCTTAAATTAATTCTTTTTGGACGATCTTTCTTTAGTAGTTCTTTTTATTTCTTTTTTTTTTGTTCAGTGAGTAGTATTAATAAAATATTGTTTCAGTACGGTCGTTACTTTTTATATACTACTATGATCAAAAAGTAAGATGATTTTTGGTGTTAAAATTCTCGCGTTTTACATATAAGGTGTGGCGGTTAATGATTCTTAATTTGTTTAAGAGATGGACGCTTCACAGTCTAATCTCTTATCTCATTTTGTTGTTACGACGGTACTTTTCAAAACGCCATTCATGTTTAAACGATTTCGAGTTAGCGTCATAATCTTTCGTGTGGTAAACATGTCGAGTTTTGAGCCAAATAAAGAGAAAGATCCGTAAGGCAGGAAAATGGGTATCAGTTGAACGACAGGCAGATGAAAAAACGAAAACCGGTGTGCGAAGTTTTGCTTTCTCAGCATGAAAGAAATACTTTTTTACATCGGATCGTGCCTGGAGACGAAATATTGATATATTTCGAGAATCCAAAACGCAAAAAAATCTTGGGTTGACCCACGACAACCATCAACGTTGATCGCAAAACCGAATCGCTTTGGAAAGAAGAGAATGCTGCTGTGCATTTGGTGGGATCAGAACGGTGTCGTGTACCACGATTTTCTGAAACCAGGTGAAACAGTTAATACCGTTCGCTACCGTCAACAAATGATAAATTTGAACCATGCATTGATCGAAAAGCGACCAGAATGGGCTACAAGACACGGAAACGTGATTTTGCACGACAACCTACAGCGAAAGCAGTCAGAGACACCATTTCTGCCCCGTCCGCCGTATTCTCCAGGCATGGCTCCTTGTTTTCATCGATGTCTTACGCCCTTTCTAAGAAAAATTTCAATAAATTCGGAGATGTTGAAAAATGACTGGGTCACCTCAAGAGACCTACAGTTTTTCTGAGAGGACATCCACAAATTGTCAGAGACGGGAAAAAATGTGCAGCTAGCAATGGCGCATACTTTGAATAAACCATTCTCCCAAATTAAACGTGTTTTTTTTAAGATAAATTAACTGTCTCACCTGGTATCGATACGACCATTTGTTTAGTTAGACAATTTAGCGTCTTTAATAATTGTCAAACATTCTTGTCGGCGATTTTTTAAAATTGATAATTTTATCTAGCAAAGATTTTGCATTCAATTTTGTCTAAAAAACGAACATTTTTGAACTAATACATTAAAAATGTTAAGCAAGTGTTGAAGGCGATCAAGGTATATTAAAAAAGTGGTACAAGGACTTTAGTGGTGCTAGAGAAGTAGTTGAAGATTAATTTCGTTCAGAAAAACGTTCTACGTTCATCAGTGAAGAAAATTTTGTCAAAATCAAGGATCTTGTACTGATTAATAATTGATTAGATACATTAAGATATTTCTGGAATATCATTTGAATCAATTCCGTAAATTTTGAAGAACAATTTTGGCATGTTTCGAAAAATGTCCTGAAATTGTCGAATAGATGCTTTCTGTTTCTGATCTATGCTTATGATCTACAAACAGGTCAACAATCAAGCGCTAAAGGTGAACCAAAGCCGCTTAAAAATCAAAGTATTGTCAGCAAAGACTTTCTTCTAACTGGTCAAACAATTGATAAAGAATTTGCGAATATAGAATTAATAATATCATTTAATAATATACATTAAACAAATACGGTTCCATAAGCATCATATTTACCAGATATGGAACGACGTGACTTTCACATATTCCCTCAATTGAAAAACGCCGTTTTGAGTTCATAGAAATCATACCAGAAGCCGAATGTAAAAACGGTTTTGAAGATTATAGAAAAGTGAGAGGGAATCTCTGAAGGGGACAAAATAAATTTGAATGAATACATAAATATATTTATTAAAAAGTCTCCTTGCTTTATGATCATATTAGTATACTTTTGAATTTATTCAAATATAATTTCTTTTTTAGCAGCACAGCTTGAATCGAGTCGCACGCACCAGCTCTTGTATGACCTTGTCTATATTTTGATTACTTTTACACTTGCAAAGTTCGGGAATAGTAATACAGTAACGAACGAGAATTTGGAAACTTATTTTATCTATATCGTTATTCTTTCATTTCATCAAATAATTCGTGTCCACTTTTGGTAGGCCACTTAAACCTTTTTTGATTGGCTTCTTAAACCTGAAAAGAGTTCTATTAGAGGGAATATGGTTGGCTCTTTAAATATGCTAATTCTGCAAATAATTATTTGAATATTTTCAGTAGAATCAACACTAAATTGATAAAAACACCATTACTTCCACCACCATGCTTCGTCGTAGACAACTATTAGGGGGGATGAAAAGTAATCAAAATGTTTTTTGCTGGCGAAGAAAACACTTTTTGTCAGCATAAAGGCAGTTGTTTGATTCCTTTTTTAAAAAGCCCTTCAATTTTTCATCGAAATACTTTTCAAATGCGTTTTTATTCTCCAACATTATTAAATTTTTTACCTCTTAATGTATGCTCTAACGATCTGAAAAGGTGGTAATCAGACTACTCTTAATTGAATTATATTCCATGCATTATATTTGACTATTTGTAGCAGTTCCTTTATTTACTGTCTATTAATATTTGAGTTCCATTGGAATTTAACCATACACTCTTAAATTCTTATTATTTTCATTTACACTTTATGTACAATATTTACTATATTCAAGTTTTATTAGTTCTTGTCTGGTATACACTCTTTATGGACTGCCAAATGGCCTTGGTTGCTGACATGGACCTAAATTGAAAAATTCAAATTAAAATTTTTTAATTCCTGTCACTTGGCGCTAAGTCGATACTGCAAGGGGGTAGCTGTGTATGAACGCCCCGTTTTTTTTTAAATTTTCTCCAATCTGTCTTAATTTCTGCTAAACTTTGTTATCTGAAATAAACTTCAAACTTCAAGGCAAATTTGAAAACAATTATCGATTGATTTGTCCGATATTTTATAATAGTTAATTTTTTTTTAAAGGAAAAAAACAATTTTTTATTTTGTTATCTATCACTTTTGTTTTTAAACAAAATTTGTGTGACTGTAGTTCTCAAACTTTAAAAGTTTTAAACTAGTGTTTGAAAATGTAAAGTCGTTTTACGAAACTATAGTCACACAAATTTTGTTTAAAAATAAAAGTGATAGATAACAAAGTAAAAAATTGTTTTATTCCTTTTTTAAAAACAATTGTTACTTTTCTCATTGATGCTATACTTATTACACGTTCGCTTTCTATTGTTGTTTACATGCAATTGACCAATCCACTTATTCGTTTATGGTCATGTGCATCGTGTTATTTTTTCCATTTTTTGCAGGTCCTCGAGGGCCGAAACCTGCGGCGGCAGCACCTTCTGGGGCGGCGGCAAGTGGCCCTGCGGCCAAACGCGCCAAGACCGGGCGAGGGGCCGCGACGGGGGCGGGGCCCGGCCGCAAAAAGGCTCAGGCGGCCGCTGCCCCGCCCGCTTTCGATTCGGAGGACGAGGATAACGCCAAACCCATGTCCTATGATGAGAAGAGGCAGCTTTCACTGGACATTAATAAATTGCCAGGTGAGAATCGATAATGGTTCATTTGAACTACTGCCTCGATTATACGAGGGTAACCTGAAAACTGCTGAAGGATCTAATCGTCATTGTGATTTTCTTTGTGATATTTTGAACGATTTTATGTATGGTTTTGATTTTATTACAGGTGACAAATTGGGACGGGTCGTACACATAATTCAATCTCGTGAACCGTCGTTGCGAGATTCCAATCCTGACGAGATCGAGATCGACTTCGAGACCTTAAAGCCGTCCACGCTAAGGGAGCTGGAGAACTACGTCGCCTCGTGTCTCAGAAAAAAGCCACGTAAGCCCTACTGTAAGTTCCGTTACTTTGCGTCTGTTCGTGATGTGGGGCCTCACCTTAAGGTCACTAAACTCACTTCTTAATTAGATAACACATCATACCTCAATATTTGAAGCATTTACGTAATTTTGTTAGCCGTATAACAAGATCGGTGTTTTTGGTGGGGTATGATGCGATATGGCAGGCGTATGTAATTGGAACTACACATTTTATAAGCATGGTAGATGTTGCAGGTGATTTTTTAGGTTACTGAAACATCTTATTACGTTAAAATATAATTTGTCGGGGATAGGAATGGTTAATTTTTTTGTAAGCAAATTCGTCAGCAATGTAAATGTGTCTGTAATAAGATTCTTGAAGCTTTTGTGGCCATTATCACAATGATAAAAATCTTGCATGTATGTCTACCAGGTAGATGTGGTGTATTTCTAATTTAAACGGTTGGTACCTATGGTATCGGGTGATGGTTAATATAAAGTTATTTTTCTTAATGGTGCTTTCAAGGGGCTTTCAACAAGGACTTTTTTACAGCTAATCTACAGAGCCTTCATTTAAGCCTGTAACCCAAGAGACTAGTAATTAATTTAAACTTAGAAACTTTAATTTTTTTACTTTGAATTTAAAAGTGGAATCATTTGTCACTAAAAATATTATCAATATTTCTTCTAGATCTGTCATCGAGATATGTTTGTCTTCTTTTCCCCTTTGAGAGCATTTTCTTTGATGGAGTTATTTTAACATTTTTTTCTTACCTTAGGTTCAGAATAACGTAGGTCTTGTCAAATGTTATGTTTATTTTCGTTATTAGTGCTAAACTGGGTGTATAATTCAAAGAAAAAAAAAATATATAAAAACCGAAAAAAAAAATCAATTTCAAAAATCAACGTATGTCGAAGTTTAAGAAAACTAGTGATTTCGTGTTAATTACCAACTTGTTGTATTGGTTGTCCACGTTGATAGGTCACGTGGGTTTCTGTACCGAATGAAGGTTCTGTACTACACTGACAACTGTCGTACTATATGAAATATCCTGTACGATTTAATCAATTTTATGATGACAATGGTTGGTCTTAATTTTTGAAGTTATACTTCTTTTGGCGCGTTTGGGAAAACAGATCAGTGTGTATTCTTAGCGTGGTACGATGTAATACTTTATTATTTTCTTATTAAAATTATGACACCTTCGTCTTTTGTCAACACTTGTTTTTTTTTTATTAATTACGTTAAAGAAGTATAACATACGTGCGTAATATAACTACACACACGTTTTTTTTTTGTCTTTAGTCATGAATCTATTATAGTTTTAATAGATATACAGTTAGAAAAAAAAAACATTCTCTGCATATATTACAATTTTCACAACTGTTAAATTTTTACACATATAAGAGTAAACTTTTCATTAACCTAAGTATTTTTTATTTTGAACCATTTTGTTCTTAACACCTTTATCAGAACATACAGTAGTGGAGATAGAAATAGAGTCGTTACAATAAAAGACACTGGCAAATAAATTTGTAATAGCATACATAATTAATACAATAACTGTATGATATAAATATATAACAAAAAAGGGAAAACATAATATCAAACTTAGTTAAAAAAAAAACTGTAAACATGATATTTAACAAAAATTTAAAAAATTTATAAAAATTGGGCCATAAAATTTATAAAGTAGTAAATATTGTTTCTTTACGTTTTGCTGTTAATTTATGAAAAAATTTTGTTTATTTCAAGCGTTGAAATTTAAAAAATAAATAAAAGCAAATTTGCCCGAATAATAATTTTGTTAGAAATGGGTCGTATCTGTTGAAAAGAGTGAGCTGAGAGAGTGAGGTTAAAATCTGAAAGACTGCAGGTTTTAACATTGTGGAAAGAAGCATAGTCACTAAGGGAAATTGCAAGGATCGTGGGTCGTTCAAAAAAAAAAATGATAAATATCCTAAAAAAACAACCGGTTCACGAAAACTGTGGAGCTAGAAGGAAAACGACACCTCATACTGAACCGGCAGATTGTCCGCATTTCAAAAAACGGCCAATTAAATCGTCTACCGAAATTAAAATTGAATTGGGGTTAGAAATAAATTCAAGAAAAATTCGAAGGATACTTTAGGTGAATAACTTACCCGGTAGGGCATCCAATAAAGTCCATTTGTTATGCGCTATGGGATGTAAAACGTTTAAAGTTTGCCCAAGATCAGTTAAATTGGTATGGTGAACAGGGAATTCAGAAATGCCCAATATTTTGTGGAGCGATGAAACAAAAATAAATTTAGTAGGTTCTGATGTTAGGCAATATGTTAGAAGACCACCCAACCAAGAATTATTACCAAAACATACTATTAAAATTGTAAAGCATGGAGTCGGTAATATAAATCAGTGGGCAGCTTTTTCATGGTATGGTGTAGGACCAATTTACTGGATTCGAAAAAAAAAATAGACCAAAATGAGTACATCCACATTCTTCAGGCAGTCATGCTCTCTTTTGCAGAAGATATGCCGCCGGTATGGAAATATCAACAGGATTATGATCCGAAATTTGCTAGGAAAACGAAACAATTTCTTAGTGATAATAAAGGGGATTTACTGCTGTGGGGTTCTCAATCGCCGGACCTCAATCCCATTGAGAACTTGTGGACTTATTCAAGAATGCCGTGAGTAAACATAAAAGAAGAAAGTTCGAACTTTGGGAGGTGATTAAAAAAGAACGGGAAGGTATGCCATTAGAAATGTCCAAAAGATGCGCTATTTAGGTAAGATCTGTTATTTAGTACTTTTGTTAACTGTTAAATAGTACGTATTGTGCTTCTTTTATGGTTAGCTCTATTTTTATGACCACAAGTTTTCAAGTTCTTTTTTCTAAATTTTTCTTAAATATTATGCTTACAGAATTTTTTTAAAACTAAGTTTGATATTGTTTTTTTTTGTTACATATTTATATCATACGGTTATTGTATTAATTACGTATGGTGTAAACTTTATTTGTCAAACAGCGTCTTTTATTGTAACGGCTCTAGTTCTCTGGCCTGCATATAGATTTGAAGTTCATTTTATTAACAATTTTACAAAACACAATTTTTAACGCTTTTGTATGCAGTCTGTGTACATTCGTTGTTTAAAGTTTTATTTACTTTTTCATTATAATACTAGTTTTGTCTGCAGGTCTGTGGGTCAGCCTTTGCTTAAAATTACTTCACAGTTTTTTTTTCATAGACGAAACTAAATTTGTTGACGAAATTAAATTTTCTATACAGTGTTCTTTTAGCTTCCTTTTCAATATTCCCTAGACATGTTCTATTAGTAATGTCTGAATGATTGTGGCGTGTTCATATATTTTTTTCTTTATTTGGGTTTTTCGCTGCGATCTAAAACTCAAAAAATAATACAAATATCTGTTCTTATGTAAATAAAGAATCACTGGGTAAAAACGTTTGGGGAGGTCTTCTCTTCCCGTTTTCAAAACGAATCTAAAAATAAATTATATTGATTTCTATAAATTCTGAAAAGATAGAAAGTAAATATATTTTTTGTGTATGTCAGTGGTTCTCACACCACTGTAGATTTAAATTCAATATGGTTCCCGATTCTAAAGAATACAATTAAAAACATTTAAGAATTTCAATAAACAATTACAATCACACGATAAACCCCACCTCTATATATATATATATATATATATATATATATATATATATATATATATATATATATATATATATATATATATATATATATATATACACATATACTTGGTAGTATGACACTGTCATTAAAAACTAATTGTCAATGTTTGTATCATTGACATACACCAAAAATATATTTACTTCCCATCTTTTCAGAATTTATAGAAATTATAATATATTATAATTATATGTCATATATAAAATTATTATTATTAAATTATTATTATATATAAAATAATAATTTATTTTTTGACTCGTTTTGGAAACGGGAGGAGAATACTTCCCGAACCGTTAACGTTGAAAGTTTGTATATTTTTTTAGAACATTTTTCTATTTTCAAAATTTTGATCGTTAGGCAAATTTATTACAAAAAAGAATCACTGAGCTATTTTCTTGGGTGTTTTTCTAGACTTCAAATCTGATTTTTTGTGGTGTTTTATATTGTTTATGGTGTTACAACAATCTCGTAGTCCCGTGCAATCTCAGCTGCCAATAATGCTGCACTAGTTGTCCCATTGATTTTCCTGTACACATCTCAAGGTCGCGTGTTCATGTTGCCTGTCTAGCTTCTTTGAAGGTCCTGATCTGGATTTACTTGAAAGAAGCCTGATCTATTTATATTTGTTAACAATTTTTTGAACAGTTGAATGGTTTTTATTAATTATTTTTCGAATTTCTCCGAGAGATTTTCCATTCTGGGCAATAAAATTTCTCGATTGACATTCATTAACAAAGCTTAATAATTTAATTAAAAAAAGACCGCCTATCTAAAATTTGGCCTGATGTACACATATTCTTTTTACTAATTGTATATAAAATGCAGAAACCCCAAGAGAGATTTTTGAACTACTATTACATTTATCTTATTATTGGGAGAATAATTGGTTAGTGGTAATTGGTAACAAAACAATGACCAATTGTAAGACAAGCAGAATTTTTTAGTAAAGTAGATGACTAAACACGTTAAAAAAACTCCTTGATGAAGAATCCTGTATATTGACTCATCATATCAAAAAGTATCAAAACTGATTTATTTAAATTCATTAATTTTCATAAAGTCTTTCACTGTAGTTCAGTATCAAACAGAGTAAATGTTTGGAAAGAGTGTGGGTGTTGAGTGCATGTTAAAAAAAAAAGAGATTTTCGATGGTACAGGATTAGAAAGAAAGACGGTGAAAATTTGAAAGAATTACTCTTGATTTAAGACTTACTTCAACAGCTGGACAATATGTTGAAACAGTCCTGCATTAAGAAAAGTGTGAAACAAAAAAATGCATTGAGTGTACCTATATCAGGTGTGTAAACAAGGTAATCAAAGCGTTGCTTAATGTTCGATCTGCTAAGACTGTTGGATTTTCCTTTGAAGTGGATTCAGACCAACATTCGACTTGTCCTTGGTACGAATTTCAAAACCCTAGTCATTTGACCCGTGGCAATTTTTTTCGTGAACCAGATTTTTCTAGCAGCAATTATTTTGTGCAGCAGTATTTTGTCAAGGACCCAGGTTTTCAGGTGGTTTAAGATATTCTCAGAAGGCCAAGGCACGATTGAAGGTGAACCTCGTAGTGTTTGGCCTTCAACTGCTTGAACTGATAAAAGTGTCACAGAATCCGAGATTTTGTGCATTTTGAGCAGCTTTCGTCAGAATCTGAAGAATTAGGGATGAAAAAAAACTGCGCTAAAATGGTTCCAAAAAACCTTGCACCGGATCACAAGGACAACAGAAGGGAAACGTCTTGACTTTCTTTCGGCGCGGAATGAATATGAAACAAAACTTGATAGCTCACCGTTACTCGAAGTTATTGTCACTCAAAGGGACTCTAAACTCGTACTGAAAACGCAGCAGATGTTTGCCCTTCCAAATGGGAAGCCAACAGCGTTGCACGATTGAATGCCGCACCACTAGTACACTCATTAGTTTAATTACACACCAGACTGTATTTATCTGATTTGTAAAAAAGTGCTTTCACAATTGAAAACATTGGTGTTAATTTGATACTTTACTAGATACTTTTTGATTTGTATAGTACATTAGGTATCATATTAGATTGTTCTGCTTATTTGTGTATCTATTGATAAAGGTTTTTCAAAGCCTCGTCTTTTTGCAGACAAGAAACTTCCGGGGAAATCGAAAGAGGAACAAATAGCAGAGAAAAAAAAGGAACTAGAAGATCGACTCCTAGACGTCAATCATAAGATTGGACCTAGTAAAAAAGCACCTAAGAAAGGTAGATAATTATTTCTTAGAAATTAAGAGTAGATTAGGTAGATTATTAATATTCTTACTAAAATCATTATTTCCTTACATATATGGATTATAAAGTCTCTATACATATTTTCCATTCTTCATGATTTGGTGAAATATTCCTTAGTTCTAGGATGCATTTTCTGCTTTCTTGCATGTGGTACAGGATCTACTTCTTGTTCTTTTTCTAGGTGGGGCCCATTTATTATTATTCAACGCTACACTCCTTGAAGCTCTTTTAAGGGTCGGTTTATTGAGTTAGCTATATTACGGTCACCTTTCCAGATATTGACCGCGATCGACGTCGCTTAACTTTAGTTATCGAGAACTGTTGTTCAAGATGGTGCTGTTAGTCGTTCCACTTAATTTCCTTTAATAATAATCATTTATATTTTCATAGTGCCGTCTACCCCATATGTGTACTGAACATTCTTTCATTGTTGTCCGTGTTTATCAACTATGTAACATTAGTAACCTGGTTGAAGCTGATAGGATAGCTTGGGGCGATATAACTAATATATATATATATATATATATATATATATATATATATATATATATATATATATATATATATATATATATGCATTCTAGAAATAAAGCATTCTAGAAAATGTATATGTATATTAGCCCGTGTCAATTTACTGCAGAATGAAGGCCTCTTCAGCATGCTTCCAACTCTTGCGGTCCTGAGCTTTCTTCTGCCATTCGGGTCCAATATACTTTATGATGTCATCAGTCAATTGTGCTTTCGGTCTTCTCCGTGGACGTTTGCGGTCAAGAGGTCCAGTCTAGGATCGCCCTGGTCCATCTTTCGTCCCATCGCGTCGCTGCATGGCCTGCCCACCTCCATTTCAATTCTTTTTATTCTTCCAATGATGTCATTCACTTTCGTTTGTTCACTGATCCATGTGCAGGTCTTTCTATCGCATCTAGTAATGCCAAGCATACATCTTTCCATTCCCCTCTGCGCTACCCAAAGTTTTTGAATTGACTGGGATGTGAATGACCATTTTTCATTTCCATATGTCATAACTGCTAGGACACACTCATCAAAGACTTTTATTTTCAGGTAAAGTGGTAGTTTGTTCTTCGTTCCACCTCCCGGACGGTATCCCATTCTATTGAAATCCTCTGTCTAAGATGCATATAGTGATCCACAACTAAAATAGATATTCTTTTGTCTTCAGCAAATTTATTGAACATGGCCTGACTTTTCTTCTGGTTTATTTTGAAGCCTAATCGTTCTCCTGCTCTTTACAGTTCTTCTATATATCTTTGCAGCTCCTATGGGTCTTGTGAAAGACGAACGATCATCTGCGAATCTAAGATGGTTTAGGTTAGATGTTTAGAGGTGATATTGCGTCACCCTGTTGTACACCCCGCTCTACATTAATTTCAACCTTAAGATCATCAAGATGGACTGTCACTGTTGCTTTATCGTATGTTGATCTTAGAAGGTTTACATAGGCTTTCTCTACATCTTGGTTAAGCAATTCATCCATTATGACCTGCTCTGAGATTGAATCAAATGCTTTTTCATAAATGATAAAAGCCAAGCAGCATAATGTATTCGTTGCGTCTTTCTAACCTGCTGTAGAACCTGAATGTGATCCATTGTACTGAATCCCGCCTGCTCTTTTGGTTGCGCGTCATTAAGTTTTGGTAATATTCTTTTAGATATTATCTTGGTGAAAACTGTACACCACCTATAGGAGGCTTATTGGACGGTAGTTCTTAATATTTAGCATTTTTCTATTAAGTTCGGTACTCTTTGTTCTTTGGGGCATTCTGAGTATAATTTTGTATGAAATTGGGCAACAATGGTGTTGCTATGCGCATATTTATGGAATTGATAGGTACAGTCGCCTTACAGTCCTGATTTGGCACGCAAACGGTAAAACCATTTTCAATGATAAATATTTGTTTTTATTTATTCTGGATACATAAATAGCAGCATTCGTATAATCTCCTTTAAAAAAATGCCCAAATATTTATTAGCATCGATATATATGTCCTGGTAGTTGGAATATGTCAAAATACGAGGAATAGTTTAGGAAGTTCTATTTAATGTAATTTTTAAAGAAATCTGAAATACAGACTAGGTGAACTATGTCTCGTATGAGTTTCACGGCAGATTTCGGAGTCTTATTCCTTATTAACAATTAATTATTAAATAAGGTTACAAGATATCAATTCCCTTTTTATATTATTCAGCGTTACAGGCCTTGGAGGCCCTTTGTTTTTTTTATATCCTTATACTACTAAGTGTTTGTTTATTGGGTAGACTATGTTACGGTTACGGCGACCAACGTAGCTTAACTGCACCTATTGAGAACTTATGCTCGACGTGGTGCGGCTCGCTCTTGAGGCTAGGTGGGGTCCATAGCAGGACTTAATAGATAGTGTTGTTCATCGAGTATGACCCAACCACTTACATTTGTTTTGTTTCGATTTTTTGCTTTTACATATTTTTGTCCAGTTATTTCACATAATTTTATGTTTGTTTTGGGCTATCAAATGCCCCTTATAAAGATTCAAATACAATTAATCTCATCTCCATTTGTTGTATGTGAGTTGCATTTAGATTTAGTTGTGCTTTATTTTTTACATCGTCAATTTTTGTATGCATTTTTCATATTTTAAATGTTCAGTTCGCTGTGGAGACTACTATTAATGTAGAAGGCTTATCAGTGGTAATGAAACCAGGTTAAAATGAAATGGAACAAAATCAATTTGAGGTAGAAGCTTTTTTGTTTATTTTGAACTATGATAGAATACATGGTTGTTAACATATCATTTAAACAGCCACTTTATACAACAAATCAGGTTTCAGGAAGTTGCAGGGTGCAATGCTCAAATTACACGAAAAATAAGTTTCAATTTAACCAATAAGATATTGTATTTCAACAAGCAAAGTGGCTTCAGTGTTTGAGCTGAAAAACAGCGAAATAAAGCGAAATCTTGCAAAATATCCCAATTGAAGAGATTAATTTTCGAGAAAGTTTTAGTGTTGTGAATGATAATGGAAATTGGAAGATCAGGTATAACTTGGACATTTTGGAAACAATTAAACAAAGATCTGAATGTTGTAACTATGTGAGGCTTCAGCGATTCAGATGGATGGGCGGGAGATGTGCAAGGAATGCCACAAAGTCGAATACCAAGAAGAATCACGGAGAGAGAACGGAATAGTGTATAACAAAAAGAAGGGTAGACGAAATATAAGATAGTAGGATAATGTAAGGAGAGATGCTGAAGAACCAGTACAAGTTAAAAATGGGCAGGTGGCTTTTGGAGATTGATTGAAAATTGCAGGTGGTCGAGACTCACTTCACGAGAAGAATCAGATGAATAAATTTTGTGATCACATTTACCCCTTCAATGAACATGATAATTGACCTCTGAGATCCTGAAAATTAACACCAAATGGACTACTTTCTTTGAAGCTATGTTAAAGAATACTCCCCAAACACGCGCTTTGCGCTAAAGAACCACCCTATTAGGCTCATTGAAAAGTTCGTGGAGCGATATCTATAGAGTAGTAAAAAAACATTAGAACATAGTATTCGTACAAAAATAGCAGCTTAAATTAAATGTATCAGTGTTATTTTTTAAAATGGAAAATATTGATAATAGTGATTCAATTCTTTGTAAAAAAAAGTTTTAAGGCAATGGAAATTCATAATGAAATGGTAAATGTATTAGGAGAGTTTGTTCCTTCAAATACAATGGTTTGTAAGTGGGCAGATGAGTGTCAGTGTGGTTGTACAAGCCTAGATGATGATCCCCGTTCTGGAAGTCCAATAAATGCAACTACTAAACAAATAATTCTATACATGATATGGTTATGGATGACAGACAGTTGACTTTGAGTGAAATTGTTTTTTTGATATTTTGAAAAAGGAATTGGGCTTGGGAAAACTAAGTGCAAGATGGATGCCGCATTTGTTAAATTCTGATCTTAAAAACGATTTTGAGTAAAACTTTCTAACAACATCTGGATCTTCTTCGAAAGAATAAAATATATTTTTAACGTCGTTTTGTAACTATGGATGAGATTTAGGTTTACCATTAAACTGAACTTTGACACCAAACCGCGGAATCGACCGAACCCGGTTATTTGTTCAGCTTCAAAGCAGCCAAAGTGATCAAAATCGACCAAAAAGGTTATGGCATCAATTTTTTGGAATGCAAAGGGTGTTTTGTTAATTGATTACCTTAAAACCAGTAAAACAATAACAGTACAGTATTACTCAAACCTTTTGGATCAATTGGATGCAAAAATTCGTGAGAAAAGACCTGGTTTAGCGAAGAAAAAAACATTTTTTCATCAAGACAGTGCACCAGCTCACAGAGGTGTTCTTGCAGTGACCAAATTGGAGGAGTTACACTACGAATTGTTGGATCATTCACTATATCTCAAAAAATTCCTATGTGGCAAGCGTTTTTCATCAAATGGAGAAGTTATAGCAGTCATAGATGAGTATTTTGAAGGACTTCCAGAAAATCGCTAAAGAGATGGAATAAATGAATTGGAGAACCGCTGGAAAAAATGTATCAAGCTTAAGGAAGAATATACGGAAAAATAAAGTAATTTTTCCAACTAGAAACCATTTCCGTTCCGCGAACTAACCTAACCTATAAAAATTTTACAAAAGGATGACTTATATTTATGTTTAAATATCTTATATTTGTAATGAAGTTGAAAGATAGGAAGAAAAAAATATTTTAATGGTATTTATACGCATCGAAATTTATTTTCAATCTTCTTTTTTTTTTCAGATGCCAAGGCTGATCCAACAGGCGCTGGCGCTGGCCGAATGTCTTCCTCCAGTTCTAGTTCGGATAGCGACAGTTCGTCGTCGTCGCTGTCCAGTAGTTCGAGTGACTCGAGCGATAGCGAAGCAGGTTAGCTTACTCAACCCATCATTAAGACGTTCTCTCTCAGTTTTCTCTCTCGAGTTCTATGCGCCTCGAATTGTCGCAGTCTGTTAAAAGACACTCTTCGTTTTCTTTAAACGTTCGACAAACAGTAATAACAATAACAGTTTTTTTTCCTATATGTCATCGACATTCGTTTTTTGGTTTTGTATTTCGATATCATCGGTGTTAAGTGGGATGTTGACGATATTAATGAGAGGGTGTTTGCACAAATTTCTTAGCTCAGGCCTCATGATGATTTCGATAGGTAAAAATTCACATTCCTATTCTTATAACATTAGAGGAACGAAACCTGTCATTTTGATAGGAGCCACCAGTTAAACATACTCAGCTTTCTACTAATGTGCAATTATTGTTTGAAATGTGTTACGTAGACGCGAGTTAGAACATTTTTGAGATCATGGAAGTAATCTAAAGATAGTGGTATGCATTCTTGATTAAATCAGAATCTTTGGATATTATTTTGGTGGGAAAAAGCTTCACAATAGAAAGTTAATTTAATGAAAATGGCAGTTCTTGTTCAGATAATGTTAATATGGTCACCATATAGTATTTTCCCGCTACATTCTACAATTTTGATGATCTTAGTTATTTCAAAGTGTTTTTTTAAGATTTAGTTCTGGGCTGAGATAAAAGGTAAACACTGTTTCAAATATTCGCCTTTTTGTGTACATAGTATCTAAAACAGAGAAGAAACAGATAAATTTAAGATTATATATATTCAACCAGGATTATACACATGTATAGAAATTTAGTGCCATTCATAGTCATCATTTGGTCCTCCATTATTGTTTTTTTAATCAGATGATTTGTTGTTTTTTTTTTAGTATAAGCTATGATAACGCAATGCGTCGGTCAGTATTCGTAAAATAACTGACTATAAGTTAAGTTGTTTTTGGAAGAGATTTTTTTCGTGAAAATCACAACGTTCTCTGAGAGCTTGATCCCTACGATTTCTTTTAGTATTAATATTTATTTATCCTTAGGATAGTAAGGCACGGTTTTTTATTTAACTGCCAGATAATAAAACATCGCCACTGGAGGTTTGTTCGAGACAAAATATCACCATTTTCCTTAGCGATATATCGTTTTTAGAACGAAAAGTAGAAGACTGTTTTTTTTTTATTGTTTATGTTCCTTGCAGGAATGTTTATATTTGTCGGAAAAAAGTGATATTTTGTCGGCTCTTTTCTTATAAACCAGGGAAGATGTTTAAACCTGAATGAGCCCCCAAAATGAACTCCTAAAACACTTTAGAATTGCAAGGAAAAGTACAAAAAAAATTACTATAATAATCAAAATGTAAAGCCTCACTTATTGTAAAAACACCATCAAATATTTGAGTTTCACCGGCTTTAGAAGGAGCAAGATGTTAATCTTGAAACGTATTTTTTATCAAAAAACTCGTTAATATGTAAGTAGTTCACCAGTAAAGTAGTTATTTAACACGCTTTAGGACAAGATGATAATGCTTGTATCTTTCAAGATTGACTTTAAATCTTGAGCGAGTTTGAAAGGGTTCAAATATATGTTGGTGTATTGTTGAGAGACCTCTCAATTATGAGAATATGTAAAAAATACTCCCCTGGACCAGTCTTGAGTGCATACGAGTGATGGGGCAGCAGCATCAGCCACCACCATACAGGTCTTACCGCAACTACAAGCCCGTACATAATTTTTAAATTAAAAGATAAGAGAAATTTTTTGAAAAAATCACATAGGCAAACGCTACATTTTAAAAGGCAGACAATGTGGTTGGCGGCATCTACATTTTTTTTCTCACATCTTTCTTTCGTCAAGTTATAGTAGTTATTTTAGTTTGTTATTCGATGATGGTTAGAGTTGGTAGACCGATCCCAGATGGCGCACTGTTGCGATATAGGAATGTTTTAAGTGTACTTCTTATTCCAGCAGGTGTGTTGTTTGTGATCACTTTCTTTTTTTGGTAGGGTAGAAAAAGATACATATACAACAATATACAGAGTAAACTCAAAGTAATTTACCACCAAACACCAAGTCACTTTTTTTTTGGTTTGTTGATACGCGTTTCTTTAACCATGTTAGTATCATCAGGACATGGTTCAATATGATTTGAACTCGACGAGATTTACCACTAAACACCAAATTACTTTATTTGACGCGTGTGTCGAGAGTTATGTTAGCATCATCAGTGGAGAATTCAATCTAGGATTCATCTTACTTGTTGATGCTAACATGGTTAGCGAAACGCGCGTCGAAAAGTTAAAAGTAATTTGGTGTTTAGTGGTAAATCTCTTCGAGGTTTGAAGCTTCTGATAGAAGAATAGATCAATTTGATTTGAGTCAATGATAATCTGAAACATCTCCAGATGATGCTAACGTGGTTGGCGAATCGGGCGTCGGGAAGTTAAAAAAAGGTGATTTGCTATTTAGTGGTGAATCTCTATTTCACACCGATGATTGCAATAGAATTGAATATACAGAGTGTTTTTGATCGAAATTTCGTTGTTTTTATTGAAGATCAAACTAAAATAACAGGATTATAACTTAGAAGCGAGTAGTTTAGAGTAAAATATTCAATAGTGGTAACTGTATGGTATGCAAATTTTAAGTTGTCGGTTATAAATTGGTCGCTGGCCTCCATTCACATTGTTTGCACTCAGGCAAGACTAAAAAGTAACTTTGCAAAACCCCGTTTTCTTTTTCGTTTCTCTAGTTAGTGTTTTTTCATATCACGCAGAGTATTAACTGTGGATTTCCTTTGAAAAGAACTTGAAACATGTAGAGCTTACATAGCTTCTATGTAAAGTGTATGAGATCTTTATAAATCTTAATTTATGCTTAAGGTACGTTATATATATATATTTTAAAAGAATACATCAGTATGGTTATACATACTGTACTCTCACCTTAACGTTTAAAAAAAAGTACTATTAATTTTTACTCGCACTCTGTATTTAATATTGTTCTTTTTTTTACAATTATATTTTTTGTTTTATGTATTTTTTCCTCAAAACTTTAATATAAATATATTTCTATTTGTCATTACTTTTCTTTTTTTTTTATTTGATATTATGTTATTATGGGTGCTGCCTTCTTTTATTTTTTCGTCTGGAAGAAGATGCTGTAAATAGAACACAAAAAAACACAACGTGTATATAGTTTTCTTGTGCTCGCCTCGCGAGTCACTCTATATCGTTATTAAGTAAAAGAACTTTCTTGCCTGTTAGATGTAGTGTTTGCAGAATCAAGGTGAAAACAGAAAAAAAATTGAATTGTACATTTGAAACAGCAGGATACAAAAGTGTTAGCCTAACAATTGTCTGATATAAATAAAATTTATTATTAAATTTATTATAAGTAGTGGTTTTGTGTTATATCCTCACTAATTTTTGCGGTAAGACCTAAGTTTTCCCATCATCGAGTGAAACCTATAAAAAAAGAAATTCTTCAGACGTGAAGAAGGTTGACTGAATAAAAAAGTGCTCTGTTCCCAGCTCCGAGTGTGTCACTTATGGCGGTCCTTTATGAGGTTTGTATTGAACGTTGGATTTTTCCAGGCCCTACCGCAGGTCCGAGGCCGACGAAGAAAAAACCATCCACAGTAAAAAAGTCACCCAATATTTCGGTGAATATAAGCAGCGTGGTTCCGCCTAATCCCACGGTTAGTATACTTTTTTTTTACATGAATCACAATCACAAAAAAATATTTGGTTGTCTGGAAGGTAATTTTGATTTTCACAAATAGATGGTGCTAGTTGAGTTTTTATGTATGTAGTCGTCCCGTTTTTTTAACCAGGTGTGGGGGTTAATAATTCTTATTTTCTTAAAAAAAATATCACGTTTAATTAGGATGAAAGGTAAAAAATGGTTTATTCAAAGTATGCGTCATCGCTAGCTGCACATTTTTTCTATGTCTCTGGCAATTTGTGGATGCCCTTTCAGAGTTGTAGAGTATTCAGAAATACCTTAAGAAAACCAAGATGGAAAAATAGCACCTGCTTTTGTTGTTACATGCAGAAAGGTGCAATATAAAAATGTTTATCTATCTTATGGTCCAAATTGTCAGGTTCTGATAGACTAACTTCACTATAAATCCTAAAGAAATCATCGGTATTGTTGGCAAAACTTGTGCCGGAAAGTCATCTATCGTATCAACACTATTTCGTCTTTATGACTATGTATACCACTAACTCAATATCCACTAAGTTTCCATGGATCTCTTCGTTCTAACATAGACCACTGTGGACGGTATTCAGACAAACAGATCTGGTCGTTCTTCGTAAAGTAAAACTAGTCAATTTCGTATCAAGCCTCGATATGTGCTTGTTTGACCTGAAACTAAGCAACAGACAGGAACAACTGATGTGTTTAGCTCGAGCTTTTTTAAGGGGGGATAGTCACTGTGACGGGCGAAAAGTTAAGCGATTTTCGGGAATTTTTTCACCGGCATAATTAAGGAATATGCGAATCGGGGTTTTTTTTACTTTATTAAGTCTATATTCAATTTAGTTTATATATATATATATATATATATATATATATATATATATATATATATATATATATATATATATACATATATAAAAAATTCTCTCTCCACGCTCGAATGCGATTTTTCGAAAACAGGTTATCTGAAAAAAAATCAAATTGCATTAGAATCTGTATGAATGTAGTTATCGTTGTACGTAGCCGATTTTTTTTATTTTGATTTTTTACAAAATGGCGACCGATTGAAAATTTGTTCACTTTTTTGTCCCGTTTTTGCGTTCAAGCAGTCTAAAAAATAGTAAAAATCAAAATTTTCAAAATCGGCTACGCTTAAACTTAACTATCGAAAAGACGAATAAAAAAAAGTTGAAAATCAGTTGCTAATTGATCCAGTTATCGATGCGCGACCAGTTTGAAAAAAATTGTTTTGAGATAAACGCTTTTAAAGTTTTCAGCCCATTTTTCTTACAATAAATTCATGTTTCTTCTAAAATATTTATACTTACATCAAACGAGTCCTGGGTCATATGATGGTTCTTCCTCTATATCTCCAGTGGTGTCCTTGCCATTTTTTATTTTTATTTTACTGACCTTTTGCGTGCGATTCTCAGTAGCTTTCACCCGGTTAGCGTCGTGGTCGGCGCAGTAGAGTGTCGGTCCAACTTTGATGCCCATTAAGTCCATTATTTTTAAGGTGGCATATGCACCTTCGTTAAATGTTATTGCTGAATGTCATTTGCTGTTGTTAAATGTTATTGTCATACTAATGAATTGAAACTCATTATTATTTTGGGTGAATCCACTAATACATCTTTCTAATAATTTATGATCAGAAAGGTCTTCATAGATCGGTAACAATTATTTGGCTATATCTTTCAGAAGTGATGGTTTATCAACAAACAAATCCAGGCTATGTGATGATAAAGCTTGTTAAAATTTGCATCATGAATCAGCACCTTCAGGGCAAAGAAAACGTGGATTTTCTAATGATGAGGATTTATGATAGAAAGTTTACCAGATACCGTTATACATATCATCTATATTTTCTGAGTTACGTCGTATTGCTAAACGATGGTAATTGGTTAGATCATTAATCACTTTGTCTATTAATTGACCTTTCACTCCCAAGCTCTTCCCTGACTTAGTCCGTTGTTTTTTGATAGCCCTGAGTCGACTGCCCATTCTTTTTTGCACATAGTTTATACATTCTTTTTTTATAATCGAAACAACTCAATTGGGTATTCATAGCAACGGACTGTTCTTCGGTCTACCCGCTCTCACTAAAATGACTAACTCAGTCAATTTTCGGAATTTTGACCTAAAATTTTATACACATATTTTCGAAGGTATAAACTTTAAATTAAAGCAAAACTAATTTTTTTTCCCCATCACTGTGGCTATCCCCCTTAAGCAAAAATAAAATCGTTGTGTTTGATGAACCCACATCTAGCTTGGATGCTGATACAGACGACAATTGATTAAATCGGAGAATCAGACAATTGATTAAATAATATTTTTATGATTGTAGTGTGGTAAAGTTATGGTTGTAACCAACGGATGCATTACGAAATTTGAAAATCCACGAGATTTACTTCAAAATTAAATAATTTTAGAAATATGTTGGAAAACACGACATTTAAATCCTAGCTCAGTAAACCGCTGTTATAGGATTGTATTTTATTTTCTTAATGGTAGTTTGATCGTCTAATTGATACAAATTATCTGCGGTTTATATTTGCGCGTTTTTGCTTATGAAAAGTGGCTTTCTGTATTTTTATATATAAAATACCAGGCCTTTGTAAGTATGAAGCCGGAATTTGCCCATAGATAGCCCTAGCTGTCAATATAGTTACCACAAAACCGCGACATTGGCACCATTTCCTTGTTGACATCTGGCAAAGATTTTCAACTCACAACAATACAAGTTTCATACAACAGCATAGTGTTAATTGTTTCGAATTTTGTACCTGGAAAGTACTATTTGCCGACAGCATTAATTTTTTTTTACCATTTGAAGAAAACTGCTGCAGAATCGCATCGAATGTTCATCGAAGCTTACAGTGAGCATGCTCTTAGCAAAATCACCGTGCTTTGAGTGGTTTAAAAATTTCAAAAGTGGCGATTTTTTTAGGTGGTCCAGTCATCGAGCTATTTTTCGACATCTTCGTAATTGTTGAAGTGGTTCATGGAAAATATGTTGTAGTCGGAAAGGGGCCAAATCTGATGAGTACGGCATGCGTGACAGGAGTTCTCAGCCGAGTGCAGAAATGGTATGTCTGACCGCTTTCGATGTGTGATGGGACGTTATCATGCTGCAAAATAATTTTTCTGTGTCTTGTAGCCTATTCTGGTCGCTTTTCGAGCAATGCATGGTTCAAATTGATCATCATTTGTTGACGGTAGTGAACGGTATAACGTTCATCTGGTTCCCAACAACAAGACAACACCATTGGTACATCGCCGATGATACAGTCATTCTTTCATCAAATATAAATCCAGTAGTTAAACAAACTACAAACCCACCTGAACCTAGTTCAAACCTGGACTCGAAAGTGGAAAATTAAAATAAACGAGACAAAATCAGCGCAGGGCAACTTTACCCTCAAGAAAGGACTGTGCCCTATCTTACATTTTAATAATGTAGAAATCCCAACATTCACGACAAAGTATTTGGGTATTCACCTGGATAGTAAACTTACGTGGAAAAACCATATAGTCAAAAAAAAAAGAAAACAAATTGACCTAAAAGTAAAAGAATTGAGCTGGCTTATCGGAAGAAAGACTAACTTATCTTTAGATAACAAAATTCTACTATACAAGGCTCATTAAGCCAATTTGGACCTATGTGATAGAATTTGTACTTTGGGTATGGACCAGTAAATCAAATGTAACCAGGTCGACGTTGATGGTTTTCCTGTGTCAACCCATGATTTTCTGTCTTTCCAGTCACGATCAGCCACAAAAAGTCTTTCTTTCATGCCGAGAAAGCAAAACTTCGCCCACCATTTTTCGTTTTTTCAGCTAATGTGATACCCATTTTCCTGCCTTCTGGATCTTTACCGTGGCATGCAGATGCTTACAAATGGTTCGGCGACCAACATTTAACCTGACATTTGTTCTATCGTCTTCCAACAATGTTTGCAATTCGACATTTTTTTTCGGATGATCTGGGCGTTCGTTGTCTTTCAAGTCGAAATCGCCACTTTTAAATCGTCTAAACCAACGCCCACAAACGTCTTGCGTTGGGACATTGTCACCGTAAGTTTCCACAAGCATATGACGGCGTTTTTCTTTTGATTGAACAAGAGAATCAGCACGTGCCGCAAATGCTCTATATTTGGCTCGAAACTCGACATGCTTACCACACGATTTTTTTTTTTTTTTAAAAGGTACGTACTGTCGTAGCAACAAAATGATATAAGAGATTAGACTGTCAACCGACCCTTGTTTCGAGCGCCATCTCTTAAAAAAATAATTATTAACCGCTATACCTGATATATTTAGATATTATTGAAAGAAATAATATATTTCCATAAATGTGGACTTGTTATAAACATTTCCTTAAGTAGCAACTATTCTGGATCGATCGGTAATAATAATTAGTGGATGTATTTAGAATGCGTGTCTGCATGTATGTGTAGAAATGTATGGTTAGTGCGTCATACAACAAGAAGGTCGTTTGAAAATTCATTGCCTTACGAAGAAAATACAAGATTTTTCAGATTTTTAAAAAATATGTCATTGTAGTCATCTTGTGATTCAATACATTTAGACCAACGTTGTTCCAACTTATTAATACACTCAATATAGCATACAGTTATATAGCATACATACAGAGTTTTTTTGGGTTTTTCGCCACGATCTAAAACTCAAAAAAATATCTGTTCTTATGTAAATAAAGAATCACTGGGTAAAAAACAAAAAACCAAACGGAAACAAATTTCTCAGTGATTCTTTTTCTGTAATAAATTTGCCTAGCGAACAAAATTTTGAAAAATATAAAAATTTTCTAAAATAAATTCAAACTTTTGAACGTTAACGTTTCAGGAGGTCTTCTCCTCCTATTTTCAAATTGAATGTAAAAAAATAAATGATATTTGTTTCTATATATATTGAAAAGAGAGAAGATTGTTTATATGTCAATGACACTTACATTGACAATAATTTTTTTATGACAGTGACATACTACTAATATATATATATATATATATATATATATATATATATATATATATATATATATATATATATATATATATATATATATATAAAAGAAACCGCTATAATTAATTGAAATAAAATTAACTGTATTGCTATGCCTTCGGTAGGTTTAAATATTCAATATGGTTCCCGATTCTAAAGAATACAATTAAACACATTTAAATATTTTAATACACAATCAGTACAATAAACAATCACACAGTAAACATTACCTATATATATATATATATATATATATATATATATATATATATATATATATATATATATATATATATATATATATGACGCATTGGGCGCATGCAAGGCGTCATTCAGCTGAATAAAAAGTTTAGTCGTCCAAGCCAATGCACCAACTATAAGCCATAAAGATGAGGAAATTGAGGAATTTTATGATGATGTGGTCCAGCTTTTATACAAGGAGAAATGTAGGTACAAAATTCTCATGGGTGATTTTAATGCCAGAATTGGAACAACAAGAACAGACGAAAATGCAACTGGCCCATATGGAACTGGTGAGCGAGACAATAGAGGTGACAGATTAGTTGATTTTGCTGAAGGACAAGAACTATATATTATGAATTCATTCTATAAGAAAAATATCACCAGAAAATGGACATGGAAAAGTCCATCTGGGCTCACAAGCGAAATTGACTACATCATGAACACAATATTTACCAATTGTACTGTCCTTAACAATTTTAATGTTGGAAATGACCACCGAATGGTACGAGCAAGGGTTTGGATTGACTATGGAAGAGAGGGCGAAAGAATGGTAAGATCAAAGGGCAAAGTGGATTCTGGGAAATTACTGGAGAGAGGAAGCGATTTTGAGATTGCTTTGTCAAACCGCGTTGCTGCGTTACAAGATCCAGAGGAGGTGGAAATATCAGTTCAATATGAAGAAATCGCCAACAATGTACTTCAAACAGCTGCTTCAATAGCACCAGAAGAAAAATGTCTCAAACAAACAAATATCTCCAGTGAGACCATTGATTTAATGAAGAAACGGCGAGCAATGAGAAATGCAGGTAGTCCTTTTGGCAGGGTCGAGTACACTGAGCTCTGCAAAACTATAAGAAAACGTATCAGAGAGGACACGCGCTGATTCAATATGCAGCTAGTGCAAAAAACCCTGGAAGAAAACAAAGGAATTAACAAAGCTAAACAGAAGCTGAGAAACAAAAAACGCAAATATATGCTTTAAAGCGTGAGGATGGCAGAGTGTGCAGGGCGCGTACCCAAATGTTGAGATTGTCAGAAGGTTTTATTCCCAGTTATATGAAGATCAGAGCCAGTCAGGGACAACAATACCCACGGAAGAACAATATATAATACCAGATATCCTAGTGGAGGAAGTAACAAATGCTATAGAATTGATGAAGAATAGCAAGGCTCCAGGAGAGGATAGTGTAACTGTCGAAATGCTAAAAGCTGGTGGTCGGACGTTACATAAAACACTGGCAAAATTATACTCAAAATGCCTCAAAGAACAAAAAGTACCTGACTTATGGAAAAATGCAGAAGTGATCCTTTTACATAAAAAAGGAGCACAGGAAGATTTAAAGAACTACCGTCCAATAAGCCTCCTATCAATGATGTACAAAGTTTTCACTAAGATAATTTCTAAAAGAATATTAAAAAAACTGAATGACGCACAACCAAGAGAACAAGCAGGATTCAGAAGTGGATTCAGTACAATGGATCACATCCAGGTTGTACAGCAGGTCATAGAAATGCACAACGAATACACCATGCCACTGTGCTTGGCTTTTATCGACTACGAAAAAGCATTTGATTCCATCTCAAAGCATGCGATAATGGATGCACTGCTTAGCCAAGGTGTAGAGAGAGCCTATGTAAACCTATTAGAATCGATATATGATGGAGCTACAGCCACAATTCACCTTGATGATCTTGAAGTGGGAATTAATATAGAACGAGGTGTACGGCAGGGTGACGCAATATCGCCTATTCTTTTCTCGGCTGGCCTTGAAGAAGTATTCCGTAAACTGGATTGGGAACAGGATGGTGTAAAGATCAATGGTGCAAACTTAAACCATCTTAAATTTGCAGATGATATTATTCTCATTTCACAAGACCCAGAGGAGTTGCAAAGACGCATACAAGAACTGCAAAGGGCTGGCGAACCATTTGGCTTGAAAATATACCTGAAAAAGAGTCAGGTTATGTTCAATAACTTCGCTCAGGACAGAAGAATTTCAGTTTTAGGAAGGGATTTAGAGATTGTGGACAGCTTTATATATCTTGGGCAGAGGATTTCAATGGAGGGGAATACCGCCCGGGAGGTGGAACGGCGTGTTAAATGTGGCTGGCAGGCATTTGGTAGGCTCAACATTGTGTTTAAGAGCAGACTCCCACTTTGCCTGAAAAGAAAAGTATTCGATCAGTGCGTTCTACCCGTTATGACATACGGAAGTGAAACCTGGACACTCACATCGCAATCAATTCAAAAACTTCGGGTGGCACAGAGGGGAATGGAAAGATGTATGCTTGGCATTACAAGACGAGACAGAAAGTCCTGCGCATGGATCAGGGAACAAACAAAAGTCTGTGACATCATTGGAAGAGTAAAACAATTGAAATGGAGATGGCAGCAATATAGCGAGGCGATGGGACGACAGATGGACCAAGGCAATCCTGGAGTGGATACCGCTTGATCTCAGGCGTCCGCGAAGAAGATCGAAAGCACAATGGATTGATGACATCGTTAAGTATATTGGACCCGAGTGGCAGAGGAAAGCCCAGGACCGTGAAGGTTGGAAGCATGCTGAAGAGGCCTTCATCCTGCAGTGGATCGATACGGGCTGATGATGATGATGATGATATAACTAATATATATATATATATATATATATATATATATATATATATATATATATATATATATATATATATATATATATATATATATATGAGGTTTACTGTGTGATTATTGTGTATTGAAATACTTAAATGTTTTTAATAGTATTCTTTAGAATCGGGAACCATATTGAATTTAAGTCTACCGAAGGCATAGCAATACAGTTATTTTTATTTAAATTAATTATAGCGATTTCTTTTAATATTCTATATTTTCAATTCTTCTATTGGAACCTTTGGTGTGAAACACTAAACTTGAAGAGATTTACCACTAAGCACCAAAACACTTTTTTGAACTGCTCGACGGACGTTTTGCTAACCATGTTATCATCCTCAGGAGATGATTTAATCTAATTCTAAAACTAAACTATGTTCTATTTATATGAAAACCATACCTAACGAAGCGAGTAAAAAGCATAAACCGTGAAGTGTACTAAGCCTTACATTAATAATTGAAAAAGTTGACTGAAAGGAATCGGTCCTTTATCTCGGTTTATGATTTTCTTACATTTTTCAATTTGAATGCTTTCATACGCATCCAAAGCCCTATTATTATTAACACTTTTAATTAGTCTTAAATTACTAATATCTATACTGTGGTCATGTTCGATTGCATGTTGAGCAACACCAGATTTTTCATTTCTCCCATATATAATGTGGGCAATATGTTCTTTATATCTTGTCAATATAAATCTTTTTGTTTGCCCAATATACCTTCGATCACAGTCTTGACAACTAATTTCGTAAATCCGACTTTTCATACTGCTCTACTTTATCCTTTGGATTACCCAGAACTTCTCTTAATTTATTATATGGTTTGTATACAAATTTAATGTCCACTTTTTTCAAAATTTTGTCTAGTCCTCTTGTCAACTGGGCATCAAATGGTATTACCATGAATTTCTTTGTGTTCTGGTCCTTTTAAAGAGTCGAAGATCCTTTCAATAATTTTCTGAACTTATGTTTTCTAATTAGTTTATTTACAATGTTCTTATTATAACCATTCACTTCAGATACCTCCCTAATTAATTGTAATTCTTTGTTATAATTATCTTTATTTAAAGGAAAATTAATTAATCTATTTATCATAAAATTTAAACTAGCCATCTTATTTTGGAAGCTATGATTTGAATCGTTAGGAATGTATCTCGAAGTGGTGTTGGTTTTTCTGAAAATATCAAAATCTAACCTATTTTTATTATTTCTACTGACTAACACATCTAGAAATGGTAAACTATCGTTGTTTTCGAGTTCATGCCCGTGAATATTATATTTTCGGATTTACTATTTAGGTTCTTAATAAAATCATCTAAATTTTCATTTTTCTAATCGAAAATGGCAAAAATGTCATCCACATATCTTAACCATACCTTCGGAAAGTAACTGAATTCATCTTTTGCCTCGGCGCCGAGCAGTTCAAAAATGTGTTTTGGTGTTTAGTGGTAAATCTCTTCAAGTTTAGTATTCTATATTTTGTTATCGATTTTTTAATACTATTTTGAAATTATTCCAATTGTCCCGTTTCCCATGCGTGTTGACAAATTCTAGATTTATTAAAATCGCCCTTTCTGAGAAAAAAATTCATAGATAAATCTTTTAAAACTTTTGATACCAGACAAAACAGATAACTTACTAATAACAATAATAATAATAACTCTTAAAACAATTAACCTCACAATTCCGCTGTGTTTCTGACACAATTAAAAGAGTAGGAAATAAATACAACATAGGAACGACATTTAAAACAAAAAATACTCTTAGATCTATATTAACAAAAACTAAACCAAAAAATACACAACAGAATACCAAAAATGTGGTTTTAAAAATTATTGTGGCAAGTTTTATATAGGTGAGACATCTAGACCGTTAGATCTTAGAATAAAAGAACATAAAAACCTTCTTAGAAAGGGCGATTTTAATAAATCTAGAATTTGTTAACACGCATGGGAATCGGGCCATAAAATCAAATTGAATAATTCCAAAACGGTATTAAAAGAATCGGTAACAAAATATAGCAAATTAAAAGAAACCGCTATAATTAATTTTAATAAAAATAACTTTATTCTAAATTCAATATGGTTCCCGATTCTAAAGAATACAAAAAAAAGTATTTTAATACACAGTAATCACACAGTAAACCTCACCTATATATATATTTCTTTGGTAAAATGTCACTGCCATTTAAAACTTATTGTCAATGTAAGTATCATTGACATATACACAAAATATATTTACTTTCTATCTTCTGTATATCTTTAAAATTAATTATATTAATTTCTATATATATATATATATATATATATATATATATATATATATATATATATATATATATATATATATATATATATATATATATATATATAGAAATTAATATAATTAATTTCTTTGGCTCGTGTTGAAAATAGAAGACCTCCCGAAACGTTAACGTTCAAAAGTTTGTAATGTAAAATTTTTGTATTTTTTTAAATTTTGTTCGTTAGGCAAATTTATTACAGAAAAAGAATCACTGAAAAATTAGTCTCCGTTTGGTTTTTTGTTTTTTACCTAGTGATTCTTTATTTACATAAGAACAGATATTTTTTGATATTTTTTTGAGTTTTAGTTTTCGTGGCGAAAAATCCAAAAAAAAAGAAAAAAATATGAAAACGCCACAACCATTCAGACAATACTTATGTATACCTAATAATAAAAACAGTTAAAATTTTATCATTGTAAGAAACATACCGCCTTGATCAAAAAGTTCCCGGAATATATTCAGAAAATACGAAATACAAAGTACTACTCCCCATGAACTGTATCGCACTTATGCCGGCGCTTGATCTAATCTTAAATCCATAATCTCCTCTCGGCTGCTAAAACGCATTCCTCGTAGTGATTTTTTAGATTGGGTTGCTGTTGGATGGTATTCGTTCCATTCTAGGTCAAAATATCGCGGATAATGATGAAATTGTGCGATGGTGCGCAAAATCCACGAGTTGGTTGCCCACAAATCCTTTCTTTTTTTGGCGAATTGCTTCACGCAAACGTCTCATAACGTCCAAATAATACGCTTGTTGACGGTTTGGCCTTTCGGAAGGAATTCATGATGCACAACACCGTTGTAGTCCATGAAAACCGAGAGCATCGCCTTCTTTTTCGATTGAAAAGAACGTGGTTTGGTCCGCCCGCCGCCTGATGTCTGATTGCGTGTCGTACTAATAAACCCACGTCTCGTCTTCAGTAATAATGCGTTTGATAAATATTGGATCGGATTCAGCCTTGGAAATGGTGTCTTTTGCGATGTCAACGCAGTCCCTTTTTTGCATGAAATTCAAGTCTTTCGGCACCAACTTTGCTGCAACACGACGAAAACCCAAATCATCAACTAAAATGTCTTGAACGAATCCATAAGCAATGTTCAAGTCCTCTGCTAGCTATCTGATTGTTAACTTGCCGTTATCGCCCACCATTTGTTTCACTTTATCAGTGTTTTCGTCAGTTTTCGATATTGACGGCTTGCCACTGCGTTCGTCATCATTGGCGAACGAACTCACGACTACTTTTTCCACATTTCCAAGCCCCTCGCAGCATTGAATCCGTTTTTTAACGCAAAATTTAATACAAACTCGTTGCAAACGCAATTCCATTTTTAAAATTGTAAAAATCAAAAACATGCACAGAGGCAAGTATACTCAAGACGGCGTAACTTTTACAAATGTCAGGCTGACGCTGAAATTTGGTGGGAATGTCAATGGTAGATGGGGTAACCTAACAAAAAAACAGAACTCTAATCGGGCGGCTGAGAACGGCACACGGTGGTCATTCTGGGAACTTTTTGATCAAGGTGGTATTCTCAAAGGTAGGTAAAAATGTGTAGTGTGAAAATAAAATAAGTAGATTTTTTTTGTTATTGTACATATTGAAATTGCTGTTTCCTTCAGTCCGTGACAGTAACAACAGTTACACAACAAAAATCTTCGTCGACGAGTGCGACACCAACCGTAGCTCCGATCTCCATAACCACCACACACACAATCATTTCGGCGCCTGCACCGGTTCAGCAGACTCCACCACCAGGCCCTCCAATAAATGGCCCTTCTCCTGCGACTAAACCCGCACCAGCAGCAGCGCCGGTCGCTTCGCCCGCCACCCGCAAACAATCGACCAATGACAAACCGCCTACGATAGCGTCACCGCTGCCGGCCCAACCACCAGCCTGTCCGGCTGGCGGAGCTAAAGGAGGGGCCGTGACGGGATTGGTTCCTTCGCCAGACAAACCAAAACCGAACGTCTTGTCACCGTTAACGACCGGTACTGCGCAGTACACCGATCCGATAGAGCAAAGTCTGGCCAGCTTGGAGCATGAAATTGTCAAAAGTGAACCGATGGATGGTATTTTGTCAATGACGAATATCAGTCAGGTAGGGGTCCTTGGTAACTTTCGATCCAAGATATTCCCGAATCCTTGAACGTCCCTTCTTTTTAGTTACTTAGTGGTGGTGTTTATAATGTTATTTTTTCATTTAGAATAAGTCCCATATTGCTCCAGTAATGCAAAACTTACCGCATCATCCAATGGTGTCTGTGAATTCAATGACGGCGGATATAAAAGCTCCAATCACCATCGGTGGTTTGGGTGGGATACCTTCTAATCCTTTGACTGCTTCCCAACATCACAATTTGCACATGGACCAAGACATGCAAAGCCTGATGCATCAGGTAGGGTTGGTACGTTCATGATTTTTTATTGCTGTTATAAAACTAAATATAGTGTTCAATTAAAAACATTCATTTTATTTCTTTTACATCATGAATTTTTTTAAGTACAGCAAACTGAGCGATTTTGATAATGTTTAAGATCTAAATTTGATTTCCAGGGTCATCCTCATAACCAACACCCGACTATCCACTCGCAAAATAACGGGTACAGCATGAAACACGAATTTGACACCACGATGAACACGAATAACAATGGGATGACGTCAGTCGGTCTGCCCATAGAGATGTCCATTCCTTCAATGTTCGATCCTTTACCCCAGCATGTCAATAACGCCCAAATCAAAAAGGAGTCGTCCTCGTTGAAACAGGAACCCAATGATGGGTTCGGATTGGTGGACAAGAAACCACCTATCTCGAACATCAACGACCAAAAGCCCATGCCACCTTTCGGAGGAATGGCTGGTTTTAAAGTAAAGTCGGACGTCAAGAATGCTACCTCTTGGAGTAACCTTGCCAAAGCTGGCTCGCCTCAGAACAATGCCACCGGGAATAGCAGCAGACAGCAGGTATGATTTAAAACATCAAACACGAAAACAGGAGTTATCTGTAAGTTGGGTTCTAGGTCATGGATAGTTTCAAGGCCTTCCAGAACAAGGCTAAGGAAAAGGCGGATAGAGAGAAGCAAAGGTTGGAGACGCTGGAGTTAAAGAGGCAACAGAAAGAGCAAGCGGAGAGAGAGAGACTCCGACAGGAGATGGAAAGGAGAAGAGAAATGGAAGAGCAAGAAGCGCTTGAAAAAGCCAGGTGAGTTAACAAACTTTATTGTTGTGGCCGCATTGTTCAATTTACTTCTCTTAACCTCACAGTATCGTCATACCATTCAGTTATGTGCTGCATAGTCGTAAAGGGTCCTTCAAATTGGGCGTTTTTTAAATTCTTAAATAAAACAGAATTTGCGTTAATTTTAAAAAACTTTTTATTGCTAATTGAAGCATAGTGTTTGACATTTAAATACGAAATATAATCTGCCACTTCTTGCAGTTCCACAGACGTCCACTCTTATCAAAATTTTAGATAACATTTTTTTACACAACCGTGGCTTTTTGTCACTAATGAGTCGAATAATGTCATGCTTTAGTTCAAGAATCGACTGTGGATTGTTCTTATAGACATGGCTTTTTACGTAACCTCAAAGAAAATAGTCCAATAGCGTCAAAATACATGACCTTGGCGACTAATTAAGAGCACCGATTCTTGCAATAACTCCTGTATGAATTTTTTCTCCCAATCAATTGTTTCATTAACAGAGTGAGGTGTAGCGCCATCTTGTTGGAACCACATATCCCCCCGATCAATATTACTCAATTCACTCCACCAAAAACCAGTGATCATCTCACAGTTAGGGTAGAGTGGTGTAAAATGATGCATTTTTGAAACAATCGGTCATAAACAAAATAAAAATCAAGGTTTCAAAATCAAGTCTATATATTTTAAAGCTTTGACTAATTAGTAACTAAAAAACAACTTAGATCAAAATCACAACTTTTATCTTTGCGTTAATTTGTACCAAAACTTAAAAAAATCGAAATGCACACTTTTCCACAACCCGTTCCACCAGTCTTCCGTAATGGGTTCTTTAAATATTTCTTGACATCCAAGACACGTGGAAACCTTGTTTGTTTTATTTTTCTTTGGTGCATCCAAAGGCTTTTTGGGTTTTGGTTCAGCTTTCTGCTTACTTCAGAATTCGTGCGCAGACTCGATTGGGGAAATTGGGCAACAACAGTGGTTGCTTTAGGATGGAATGTAGATACTACAATGACACTAGGATTTCTGGCTTTGACTTCATTTGATGTCGAGATGTTTGCTTCAGGTAAGCCGTGGTGAGTGACGACTGTACGAGTTTCAAACACCATTTGTTTGATAATATATTTCATAATTTATAATATATTCCATAATTTTCGGTCTGATCAGTCACTTCTTTGTTTGAGTGAGGACCTTCTAATGTAACGACGGCCTGGCTAGTCGTTTCTACCGTGTTTCCTGCGGAATCTTCTGGATTTTCTTGTTCGGTGACAGTACTTGCCATAAAATTGGCATCATTAAAAACATCTGGATTCCAATGCCAAATTTCATTGCCCAAAGCACATTGAATATTCGCAGCTCTGTTAGAGGCAGGTGTAAATAAAGATATTATCTGGAATACTGTTATCGCCCGTCCTGGATGACTCCTTAACCTTTTCTCACACTCACCAGCGAAGTACTTCTTAAGAACACCATGAAAACCTTTATCAAAGGGCTGCATTTTATGGCTGCTATGTGGTGGCAGAGTCAGTGTAACAATATTATTGTTCCGGAAGAAATCCACAGATTTAATTGAGCAGTGTGAGGAATGATTGTCCAGCACAAGAAGAATTGGGTCATTTTCAGTAGGTTTAGTATGAAAAGTAAAAAATTTAGTAATTTAGTCTGAAATGACTTGAACCAATCAATAAAAAGATCCGCATTAATAAAGCTGGAATCAGAAGTTATTCCTATTGATCTAGCAGGTGCTCCATCCTGTAATACAGATTTCATTCGTTTCCTGCCGAATACAAAAGCTGGTGGAACAAAGTGGCCAGTCGCAGACAGCATTTATAACAGTCACATTTATGTCTCTCTCAGCGCTTGCTATTTTATTGACTGCTTGTTTTCCCTTTATTGTAAGAACTTTGGGTGGCCTGGTAGATACCGTTGATAAACCCGTTTACCATCAATATTGTAAATACGGTGTGTAGGAAAGTTATATTTATCTAACACCACACTCATGTTAATGTAGAAGCGTTCGCATTGTGGTCTGTTAAAACAAACACACGTACAATGCTTGTTGACGTTAGTTGTTTTATTGACAAATCTGGATGTCGCTTTCGTTTTAAAAAAACACGTAGCCATTCTTTAGCTGCAGTATCTGTTTCACGATCGAACCGATGTGGGATATGGTTTTGTTCAGCGAATTCATAAGCAAGCGTCCTTAAATCTTTCTCGGTCATACTATAAAACATTGCATCTAGAGTCTTCAAATAATCACAGAAGGCTTTTTCGACCTCTGTTGAAAAGGTAATGTCATATCTACCTATCTTTTACTTTTTCCTTGGTCGAGGAGTTTGCGTGCTTCTTCAATAACAGAAGGTGCCCATGTTTGTCTGTCACTTTTCCTTTCGTGCCTTAACATTCTGCAATTGAAAAATTAAGAAATAATTAAAAAAACAGTTCAAATTCTAAACATTGAAATAAGGTATTGTAAGTTGGCTCGCGCCGTCTTGTACACCCACTTAGCGCGTCATCTTGCTTACTTTCCCGTAATGCAGAAATCGATATGCTACCACCATCTCTTATGAAATGTTGGAAATATATCGATCATTAAGCCAAGGTGAAATAAGATTTTAAGTCAGTCGAAACACTGAATATCAATTTTTTGAACGACACTACTTTCAAATTATAAAATTAGATCAAAAGTGGTCAGAATAATTAAAAACCTACTGCAATTGTTGCAAACTGTTTATTTTTTGCGAGGATGTGCCAGCACATAATCAACAAAACACGACTGAAGTTAGATGCATACGTCACACCAGACCCAGCCAATCGCCAATGCGCCGACTTATAGGCCACGTCATCTTACACCACCCTACCCTACAACTTCACCAGCAACATTCTGAAAGAAATACGGCCCATTTACACCTTCTGACCATATTGCACACCAAACAGTGATTCGTTTAGGATGTAAAGGTTTGCCATGAATCAGTCGTGAATTTTCTTCACCCCAAATGCGATCATTTTGTTTATTAACATAGCCACCAATTTCAAAATATGCTTCATCTAAAAAGATGATTTTTAATTGACAAATGCACGACCTTTTGAATGATCCAGTGGCATTAGTTCCTGAGTTATTTGAACCTTATATGCCTTCAGAGCTAAATCCTTTCGTAAAATGCCCATGTTGTGGATTCACTGAGGCCAAATTCTTGTCAACGTCGACTAATGGAAATTTCTGGGTTTTCAGTAACACTTTCGCCCAATTTGAAATCAATTTTTTTAATTGGGCGATTTGAATTCAGAAGTTTGGGGCGATTTGAATACAGAAGTCAGAGATTGAAAGAGCCTCAACGATTGAAGGATTGCAACACAATTTATACCAAAAACATGAGGCTTTTTATAGGCAATGCTGAAAAAATATTGTTAGGTAAATTCTACTTCTCCTTCCTGTGGTGATACAGCCCCTGCAACATCTTCAGCAGCCCCTTGCCAGATTTTGATTTGTAGTAGTTCTTCAGTATCTGATACATTGTGTTGCCATCGTGTCTTTTGTCATCATCTCTTTCTGTTACTCATTATTCAGCCTTCAGTGATTCTCCACTGCCTAGCAGAATCACTGAAACTTCACAAAGCCTACAATAAGATCTTTGTATAATTGCTAGAGGTCGAGGTTATATCTGATCCTCTACATTTCATTGTCATTCACTGCACCAATAATTCATCTGAGTACTTTTCTTTCAAGTACTGCCAGCATCTCTTCTGTTTTCTTTGCGAGGGTCCTCGTCCACAGCTATCACAAAGCTTTATTACAGTACCTTAACATTTGTTGATTTCTTTACTTTGATTTTTACTAACAGGAAAGCTGTAGCTGAGAGAGAACAACCGATACCGAGTCAGCGGGTCGAGGAGTTGCGTTCGTCCCCGGGAGAGGGCAGCACATCACCGGGATCACTCAGCTCTGGTTCGGATCGGATATCGGACAGAGAAAGACAGAGGCTGCAAGAGCAGGAACGACGAAGACGTGAAGTGGTAAGTTTCTTTGCATATATTTCAATTTACAGGGTTAGATTGAAAAGTTTGTGAATTACTTTTACTTTTTAATCATTGATGTCTTGTAGTCCTACATTTTATAATCTCTTCTTTCCATGTTTCAAATCATCTTAATACGTGCCTTTTTCTAATATCTGCAATTAGAGAATGAAACTGGCAGGGAAGAAAGCAAATATCAAAAAGTAATAAACATTAACTACCACAATACCATTGTGAAAATTATAAGTACGGCAACTAAAACCAAACTCCAGAAAGGCTCTTAATGTAATAGAAATGGACTTCTAGAGACAAACAGCAAGATAATCCAAGAGATAAGGAATTTCCAACGAACAAATTACAGAAATAATGGAATCATTCATGTTATAGTTGATGGCATAAGAACAGAGCAGTTACCATTATATGGACGTGTATAGAGAATATCAAGGAAAATCATGAATGGCCGAATAGTGGGTAACACAAAGAAAGGTGAACCAAAGACACGATGGCAGGACAAGATAAGAAGCGTTGCTGAAGAACTAGTGCACATCAAATATTGACAAGGGTCTGCTGGAGATTGTTCTGGATGGGAGCAAGGTTGAAGGAAGTTAACGCTCACTGATGGGCTGTTGCACAACAGGAAGAAGAAATATGAGGCAGGGAACAAGCCGGAGAGAAGCAATAGAGAGAAGATGATGGAAAGAAGATGAGGAAAGAGAAATAGTAGACCTATAGAGAGATTTGAAAACCCACGAAGGATCCTTGTCAGGAGCTATAGATGGAAAACTGAAAAGATCTGTTCAATATTTCTCAGAGACACTAAATGAGACTGGGGAGAACATAAAATGGAAGAAGATGAGATTGCAGATAATAATGATATTATAAATGCACCTACAAAGGAAGTAGAAGTTTGTATAAAACAGTTAAATAACAAGAGTGCTGGAGAAAACAGTATAACAGCAGATATCTTGAAATACGGTCGTGTTGAACTGGTGTCAAGAACATGGGAGCTAATGAAGAGAATTGGGTAGAAAAAAATATGCCAGAGAAATGGAATCAAGGGCTGATAATACCCTTTCACAAAAAAGGAGCTAAAGAAGAGTGCACTGCAAGACGTGACTTTCAAAGTGATGGCAAAGATGATTAAAGATCGACTAGAGAAATACCAAGGAGGGTTCAGGGGTATATTACTCCATTAGCAGGGAAAATATGTTCCAAGCAATGAAACAGTTTGGGGGGTCCAGGAAAAGTTGAGGAAGATGGTAGAGATAGCTGTCAGGAGAAGAGAAAATAAAGTTATAGTCGTTGAAGTAATGTCTGAGGAGTAAAGAAAGGACCGAGACAAGGCGATTCACTTCCACAGTTCTGTTCAATCTAGTGCAGGAAGTGATTCTGAGGGAGAGTGGCATCAATGGCAAGTGGTTAATATATTGTATCAGACACCAATGCTTGGCATATGCCGACGGCATTGTATTGATAGCGATATCCGAAGAAGAAATAGTAAAAAAAATGGAAAAAAAGACAAGAGAATATGGCCTAACAATTAACGAGAACCAGACCAAATAATATAGTAATGGAATATAGTACTAGAGGACTGTTCCTTAATTTAGTCATTGATTGTGCAGAAAATAAGGAATATATGCTAGAGATAGTTGAACAAACTGAATATTTAGGAGTAACACTGACTTGTAAAGAAGATGAAGATAAGGAAATAGAGAAACGACTAGCGAAAGGAAACAAACCCACAGGAATGTTTTCAAGGATTTTAAGGGCAAGGAATATAACAAGAGCAGCCATGGTAAGAGTGTATTAAATAATACTAAGGCCCACGGTTGTCTATGCAGGTGAGACATGGACAATACGAAGGTGGAAGAAAGTACGTAAGTCTGACAACGTAAAAATATTAAGGAGAATGTTTGCAGGAATTAAAGTTCAGAAGGAATTTAGAAGAAGAACAAATAGAGAAATAAAAGAACTGTATAAAAAACTAAACATTGTTCAGGTGGTGAGAGCGCAGAGAGCTAGATCATTGTGGCACATAGCGAGGATGCCCGGCGAGACATGGGTTAAAGGGATACTGATGAGAGGTGAAGGGGGAAAAATGGCGATCGAGGATGAAATGGCTGGATGAGGTGATGAATAATTTGAGGAAAGTGGGAGTGAGGGATTGCCAGAATGATACTTTAGACTGGAAAAGATAGAAAAGAACTGGAAGCCAAAGACCATTAGACCTGTAGAGCTAAATATTATAATAGAATGATAGATATGAGTGTTGTGTGAAGCAAGAAATGCTAGCGTCTTGACAACAACCCCACCCCAGACTACAATTGCTGCTAGGAAACCTGATGCAAGGGGTGTAGATGGAGTAATGAGGCTGATTTTAAATATTGAATTGAAAGTACAATTCTACAATTTCTCCTTCAATAGCAGTGGTGGAACTTAGATACTGGAATCGCGGTCTGGTTACGACCCTATTGATATTGTCCAATGTCCCAAAATGTTGTTCCTTGAGGTGAATTTTGAATCTTGGGAAAAGTAAAAAGTCACAAGGACTCAAGTCTGATGAATAGGGGGCTGCGAAACTGCAGTAATGTTTTTATTTATCAAAAACTCGTTAATTAAAATACCGATGTAGCAAGTGGCATTGTCGTAATGCAGCATCCAGGTGTTCTTGATATTCGTTGTCCCACGAATTCTTTTTTTCGAAGTCTTTCAAGAACATTTTGTAAAAAATGTTGATTTACCCTTTGGCATTGATTCATTGTTCATTCTGACAATTTTTGGGAGTGCCATTCCAGGCTCCGGTGCTTCGTTTCCGGGTTATATTCAGAAGCCCAAGACCTCTCACCAATAATGACACGTTCTAGAGAATGAGGGTAATTTTTAATCCGCCCCAAAAAGTCAAACCATGTTTCCCTCGCGTTTTTTCGCGCAGATTTTCGTCATAACAAATTCATGGATCAAAATATTTGAATGGTCGTGAAGTCACTGAAGGGGCATCGGAAGTTGGCCGGCCTCCCATTCAAAAGGGAAGCTGTAGCACTACATAAAGAAAAGAAAAGCGTGTATTCATTCAAAGATGACGCTACCGGTTTCTGTGTATATTGAACAATATATTTGGGATTTACAAGAGAGAGCTGTCAACACAATTTTACAAACTTTTTAATTTACCCTTGTTCTGTGGATAAGTACAATGTTTTTTATGTATTAATTTTTTTTCTAGATGGCAAACAAGATAGATATGAATATGCAAAGTGATCTAATGGCCGCATTCGAGGGTTCATTATAATGAAAAACACTGAGCGAGTTAAAGTGCGCGTAGATGTATTTAATGTATTTCTTTTTTAAGAGGAGGAGAGACTTTTTTTTTATACAGGAAAATAAAACTATTGATTATTGCTTTAGGCGCTCATACAAATTCATTCAACTATTCTGATGCTTCCCATACCCCACCCCCTACCAATACCACCTCCCAATTTAAGTGAGTGAGAGTTCCACACAAAAACTCTCTTTTTTGTCGTTGACTGGTTTTCAGTGTTATCCTATTTTTCTTTTTTTTTATTATTCTTATTTACATTATCGAAATGATGTGAGAATTTACTTACAGTGTACATAAAAATATTAAATTTAATATAAAAACCGAGATATGTGTACATAGAAGATTTGGGTTTTAGATTTAAGTTTAGTGGAAGAAAACGATGGAGTCAGAGTTATCGAGAATGTAAAAAATCTGTAGGCCACCAGAAGATGATTTCTTTTGTTACTCTTTTTTTTCCCCGATATTTTGTTTTTTGTTTTTGTTATCAACTGCAGACCAGAAGATTAACCAGTTTGAGGCAATACACTGAAAGAGAAAATCTGCGGCGTGGCTTACAAGTTGTTAATTATTTTTATTATCACTACTATAAAATAAAAATAGGTACAAAAACGATTTTTTTAATTTAAATATATTTGAATTACCTCAATAATTGATTTTTATACATTCATGTGGGTAAGTGGTGTTTTAAAGTTTAAGAAAATTTCTGATACTCAACGTTAGGTATAATCGAAAAAATGATACGCCATTCGAGAAAGTTTGTGTCTTGAATAACTTTATATTTTTTTGCTTTTTATATTTTGTAGCCACTGGGATAACGTGGAAAATACATTTTTAATATTGATAATTATTTATTTAAACAGTCTTTTTTTAGTTTTTACAACTGCACCATTTTTTGTACTTGTAAATACAACGTTTAGTGTCTTTATTTTTAGGAATTATTTTTCCTAGTTCCCTAGAAAATATTTTCGCTGTTCTCCAGTGGCGTACGCAATCCCCTGGGGATGTTTAAGAATGATGGAAAAAAAACAAAAACTGTATTTTTAGTATGACAATTTGCTTTTTATACAAAAATAAAGTACTATGATTTCTATTTGAACAAGGTGCTTTTTATTAACTTAGAGTTTTAGAAATTTTTTTCGTCCGGTGTTATACAGAGTGCCGAATTAGAATTGAAGTTCTTCAAGTAAAAATTGAAATGGTATGGTAAACGATTTGTTCCAGTCACAAAACCTACGAAAGTTGTATTTTAGAAAGTATAAAGAACTAATTAAAAAAAAAATCATCTAGTACTGATCTTTGTAGCAGGAGGATAAGACTGTTAAAGATATTTTTTGACAAAGTAGTCTAAAGAATTTACAGGAAAAAAACTGTTGTGGTATGAAGTTAAAAACAATTCTCTGGAGCGCAGTAGTATCGTTTAGAGTAGCGACATTTGTATATTTTTAAGACATTCTCTAAATCAATTCTTCTATCGGAACCTTTGGCGTGCAACACTAGACTCGAAGAGATTGATCACTAAACACCAAATAGCATTTTTTAATTTTTCGACGCGCGTTTCGATCACTGTGTCAGAGTAATTAAAAAAAAAAGTTATTTGGTGTTTAGTGGTAAATCTCCTTGTGTTTAGTATTCACCGAATGTTTTTTTTGTTATATTTTCACTGTTTCGTCAATCGTGTCAACATCATCGTCAACATAATTGAGTACTTTTTCAAATATCAATTCAAAGACAAACCTAACGAAGTAACATTTTGAATCTTTTCCTAGATGATGTAAATTTTAGTTGTTGCATAATATACCATACCATAAACTTAGATTTCTTAGCAATAATAGGTTACGAATGTTACGTATATATATTATTTTGTTACTTGGCATTTTTTTGTCATTGAAAGATAAGAAACCTTCCTTTCCACATGTAATTATTGTAATATACTAAGTATAAGTAAAAGTAAAAAATCATAGTATCAATTTTACATACATTTACCAAGTGCATGTGCTATCTACCCCCCTCCTTTATCGTAAAATAAGTGTAACTAAATTATAGTGTCGATTAATATTATTCCTTTTGGTATTTGTTAACTAAATACACTCTGACGAAGACGAGCATAGAAATTACGACTCGCCAAATACCAACGGACTAATTTTAATCGAAGAAGACATCATCAGGCACGATCTAACACACGTGTGAAAACTATACCATTTATTTCGTTTTTATATGATAATAACACGTGTAATTACTCTTTATTTAAACCATATTGTAACATAGAAGTAATTTTTCAATGTTTGGCTGTTATCCATTTTTATTTTCATTATATCTTGTTTTTAAGTCAGAAATAGTGATTTTAGAAAGTAAATAAATTAAGATGTATAATATATAGGCTTGTTTTAATTTTTGAACCCGTCCAGGTATACAATAAGTCTGAGATTCGATCAGGAACATGGCAGAAATTCATTTGCCTATTGTGATGCTTTCCTCCATTTCCTACAAAAATCATAGTATATCTGATATGATAAGTAAAGTGCATATTATTTTTTTTTTAAATGGATGATTATGTCTTCCCTATCAAAATCACCGCCATTTTAAGTAAGCGAGAGTTCAACAAAGAAAATCTCTCTTTTTTTTTGGTGTTGACTGGTTTTTTATTATTCTTATTTACATTATCGAAATGATGTGAGAGTTTACTTACAATGTATATAAAAAATATTAATTTAATATAAAAAGCGAGATATGTGTACATAGAGGATTTGGGGTTTAGATTTAATTTTAGTGGGAAAAGACGATGGAGTCGGAGTTGTGGAAAATGTAACAAATATGTAGGCCACTCGAAGGTGATTTCTTTTGTTGCTCTTTTTTTCTCCGAGGATTTGGTTTGTTTTGTTATCAATTGCAGACCAGAAGATTAACCAGTTTGAGGGAATACAGCGAAAGATAAAATCTGCGGCGTGGCTTACAAGTTATTAATTATTTTTGTTATCACTACTATAAGATAATAATAGGTGCAAAAACGATTTTTTTTTATTTAAATATATTTGAATTACCTCAGTAATTGATTTTTATACATTCATATGGGTAAGTGGTGTTTTAAAACTAAAGAAAATTTCTGATACTCAACGTTAGGTATAATCGAAAAAATGATACGCTATTCGAGAAAGTTTGTGTCCTAAATAACTTTAAATTTTTTGTTTTTTATATTTTGTAGCCACTGGGATAACGTGGAAATACATTTCTAATATTGATAATTATTTATTTAAACAGACTTTTTTACTATTTTCGCTGTTCTCCATTGGCGTACGCGATCCCCTGGGGAGGATTAAGAATGATGAAAAAAAAAAAAACAAAAACTGTATTTTTAGTATGACAATTTGCTTTTTATACAAAAATAAAGTACTATTATTTCGATTTGAACAAGGTATTTTTTATTAACTTAGAGTTTTGGAAAATTGTTTTATTTTTTTCGTGCGGCTGTTATCCAGAGTTTTTTCTCCTTTATTTGGGTTTTTCGCCACTGTCTAAAACTCAAAAAATATCAAAAATACCTTTTTTTTTTCTCCTTTGATGAGTAATATCTTTATGGAGGAACTCGAGAATGACATATTAAATAAATCTCTTAAAAAGCCATTAATATAGCTTAGTTGATGATATTTTTGCTATATGGCAACATAGCATTAACGATTTAAATATTTTTTTACAAGATATAAATTCTCGAGAGCCTACAATTAAGTTTACTTTAGAGATGGAGAGGGAGAATAAATTGCCATTCCTCGATACTTTAATAATAAAACAAAACAACAAATTAAAAACTACAGTTTACAGAAAACCGACAAACACAGATAGGTATCTCAATTTCTTTTCAAATCACTCAAAATCGGTCAAAATAGGAGTAATTAAAAGTTTATATGACAGAGCAAAACTTGTTTGTACCGACAGTGATACACTACAAAAAGAAACAAATCACATAAAAGACATTTTAATAAAAAACAATTACCCAAAAAATTTTATAGATAAATCGCTTAAAAATTTTGATACTAGACAAAACAGACAAGTTATTAATAACAATAATAATAACTCTCAAACAATCAACCTCACAATCCCTTATATCCGCGGTATTTCTGACACAATTAAAAGAGTAGGAAATAAATACAACATAAGAACGACATTTAAAACAAAAAATACTCTTAGATCTCTATTAACAAAGACTAAACCAAACAATATACAACAAAATACCAAAAATGTGGTTTATAAAATTCCCTGCGTGGCAAATTCTATATAGGTGAGACATCTAGACCGTTAGATGTTAGATTAAAAAAAAAACCTTAGAAAGGGCGATTTTAATAAATCTAGAATTTGTCAACACGCATGGGAATAGGGTCATAAAATCAATTGGAATAATTCCAAAACGGTATTAAAAGAATCGGTAACAAAATACAGAAGATTAAAAGAAACCGCTATAATTAATTTAAATAAAAATAACTGTATTGCTATGCCTTCGGTAGATTTAAATTCAATATGGTTCCCTATTCTAAAGAATACAATTAAAAACATTTAAATATTTGAATACACAATCAGTACAATAAACAATCACACAGTAAACATTACCTATATATATATATATATATATATATATATATATATATATATATATATATATATATATATATATATATATATATATATATATATATATATATATATATATATATTTTGGTAGTATGTCACTGTCATGAAAATCCATTGTTGTCAATGTAAGTATCGTTGACATACAAAAAATATATTTACTTTCACTCACTTTTCACTTTCACACTATATATTACAAATTAATATAATTTATTTTTTAGTTCAGTTTTGAAAAAGGGGGGAGATTACCCTCCGAAACGTTAACGTTAAAAGTTTGTACATTTTTTATAACATTTTTATATCTTTAAAAATATTGTTCGTTAGGCAAATTTATTACAAAAAAGAATCACTGAGAAATTTGTCTCCGTTTGGTTTTTTGTTTTTACCCAGTGATTCTTTCTTTAAATAAGAACAGGTATTTTTCATATTTTTTGAGTTTTAGACAGTGGCGAAAAACCCAAATAAAGGAGAAAAAATATATGAACACGCCACAATCATCCACAGTGCCGAATTAGAATTGAAGTTTTTCAAGTAAAAATTGAAATGGTATGGTAAACGGTATATGTCCCACTCACAAAATCTACGAAAGTTATTTTTTAGAAACTATACTGAAAAATAATTAAAAAAAAAAATCATCTAGTACTGATCTTTGTAGCTGGAGTAGCGAAATTTGTATATTCTTAAGACATTCTCTAAATCAATTTTTTTATCGGAACCTTTGGCTTGAAACATTAGATTCAAAGAGATCGACCACTAAACACCAAATCATTTTTTTTTTGTTTTACGGCGCGCGTTTCGTCAACCATGCCAGAAGAATTAAAAACAAGTGATTTGGTGTTTGGTGGTAAATCTCCTAGAGGTTTTCTCCTAGATGTTATTCCTTTTGGTATTTATTAAAAGTCTGAAGAGCATACAAATTACGACTAGCTAAGTACCAACCGACTAATTTTAATCGAAGAAGACATCATCAGGCCCGATCTAACACGTGCGGAAATTATACCATTTATTTCGTTTTTATATGATAATAACACGTGTAATCATATATATATAATACTACTATATTGTTAGCAAGGTCTGGAGATCGGCGAAATCATTACGGTGCAGACATATATGCGTCTGTTTCTCTCATTACTACTTAGAGTCTTATGCGCATGTCCGAGAAATGAGTATGCTTATAGACGTGCGTCAATTTACATATTTTTATGTTTTTGTATAACGTTTAGTCGAGTAGTAGAAAAAGAAATAAAAGTAGACGTTTACTGTCTCACTTACTCCGTGACACCTCCACAGATATTAGCAATATAGTAGTATTATATATATATATATATATATATATATATATATATATATATATATATATATATATATATATATATATATATATATATGCGTTTTTCAATATTTGGGTGTTATCCATTTTTTTTTAAATCGTGTTTTTTAAGTCAGAAATAGTGATTTTGAAAAGTAAATAAATTAAGATGTATAATATTTGGGATTGTTTTACTTTTAAACCCGCCCAGGTATACTACAATTGCCTCAGACTCAATTAGAAACTATTGGCTAAAATCATCATGTATCTGATATAAATTTAATTTAATTTTTCAAACGGGATGATGATACATTACTAATACCAGCACCAGTAAAGTAAGTGAGAGTTAACGCAACGCAGAAATTATGGTTTTTGTTTGTTGTTGATTGGTTTGCAGTGTTATCCTATCTAGTGTTATCCTTATCTAGTGAGACTTATTGCTTGTTCCTTAACCCACTGAAGTCTATTGGCGCGATTTTCTCTAGATAACGTTGTCACTCTTACAGGTCTTCCAGCATGAAGTCTGGCCTCATGGAGCTTATTCCTTATGGCTTTCTAACTAACTACCACTTTTCCTTCAGTGCTCTTTTAACTGCGTGTAATTTGATCTTTGTTGCTGCCAACTGCAGATCTTTGAAGGTAATAGTAAAAAAATGCACTAATTCATATGTATATATTAAAATTCAATAACAGATATAAAAATAATTAAAACCTATATAAATATTTAACAAAATAAATAATGTTTTTTTTAAGTTAAGATCTAAGGACATCCAATTCCTCAGGAGTCACGTGAATCCTTAGTTCCTTCTCAATGATCAGGTCTTGAATTTTTCCAAATTCGGCAGGGATATAAACTGCTGCATCCATATATAAAGCCTAAAATTTACTTCATTTATTTCAACAATAGAATGATTTGATATCAAAATATTAGACATTTTCCCAGCTTTCTGAGAGGAGAAAAAAACCTCTAAAAAAATAGGACTTAGGAGATTTTATCGCACCCGACGTATTCTTCAGACTTAGCCCTTCCCCAGAATACACTAACAAAACCTCTAAATCATCAGTAATACCCAATTGCAGTGAACTCGTTACTTACCTTTAACCAAGGACATTCTTCTACGGCTCTGTAATAGACGTCCCGGTAATTATTGACAAAACGTAAATATAGTCTCCAGGCCAAGCCGCACCTTCTTGTACACATATTCGGTTCAGTAATCTTCTTAAACAATGACAGCATTTTGTTCTTGTGGTTTGTAGAAACTACATGACATCCTGAAACAATACGAATTATCATGGGAATATTTCACGATTATTAATAAGTTCGTTCGTTTTTTAAAACTTTCTACGCGCAACATCTAACCGGTGGAGCAAGTATCGCGTGACCATTTTAATTATTTATGGATTTTAAAACAAACAAAACAGATTTTTTTTATATAACAAGTTTATTTAGTGTTTTAAATTTTGGATTAAGTAATTTTTGAAAATTATGTCAATCAAATATAAGTTATGTAGAAGGCCAGCTGTTTCTCCACCTGTTTGGAGGTGGAAAGACCTATAGGGACTACCCTATAGGTCTTTCTGCTAGTTTGCCTTCGAGTATGCCTTGTATGAGTCTGTTGGGTTCCATTCTCCTGGAACTGTGTTGGTACCAGTATTGTCTTCTTTGTCTTCCTCATCTAACCACATCGTCGACGTTACATCTTTCTCGTATTATGTATTTCTTATGTGTGGTGTCACAAGTCACAATGGGCCTTATATAGGTTTTATATCTTCTGACCTTGGTATCAATTCTCATATATTTGTTTTTCCATGTAATATCTCTTGTCAATTTGGCTCCATTGCTGGGCATAGCTACAAATGTTTACTCCAAGATAGATAAAGTGCATTATTTATTCAATTAGTGAATTTTCTACGACCAGTTTCTTATTGGCTCCCTGTCAAACGTCACAGTTTTGTTATTTCAATTTATTTATTTATGTTGCGTTGTTTCGATGCTTGAAAAGTTGTCGTTGCAGATAATCTTCAGGCTGCTTCGAACTACAAAGCAGACCATACTAATTTTTCTGATGTCCATTTTATACCCAAAATTTAAAGAGGCCAGTTCTTCATTTTATTGCCAAACCTATTCTGTTAAAAATATCACAAAAAAATGTCACAAAACAAAATGGTAGCGTGATTCTTTCCCCACTCTTTATAAGAAAACAGGCAAACAAAACACAGATGAAGAAAAGTGAAATGTAGACAATTTAAGCGTTTATTTTAAGACAATCTATATAATTTACCTGATATGGTGTCAATGGAGTTTGCTTCAATTTCAGACTGAACCAAATGAAAAATAATAACGCTGAACAGTGTTGCAATAGCTCTGTCCGATTTAAGCAGCAGCTTTTGGACCTTCCAAAAGGAGGGACCTGTGTTTCGCATGATTGCTTGTTCCTTTGCCAGTAAACTTAGCAGGTAAAGATTATTGGGGTGTTGCTGCAAGGCCCTGAATAGTACATCATCTAAAATTTTATATGTTCCATATCCAGGACTCTCTTGGCAATGTTTGAACAGTATGAAAGAGTAGAACTCAAAGATAATCTCTTTCTGGTATGTCACATTGTTGCATTTGTTTTCGAGTCGTTCTAGGACAGTTTCCAAGAAAGTTCCACATTCCAGAATTCCTGAAAAGCATTAATCAAACATTCAAATTCGTTGTACAGGGTGATTCAAAGAGTAGTTAATGCTTGGTTGCGGCGTAGAAAATTTTCTAGGAGTAGAAAAGTGGAATCGGTCTTAAACCATAGTTCGGCTCAGGGAAATTTAGTCATCATGTAGCGCTACACGGGAGAGGAGCGATCGTTTTGTGTCCGCAACAACAATTCCGCCACTATTGTTCGTCGTAGATTTCGACAACAATTTGTATGATGTTCAGCAATGTCTAAACCTTTCGTTGATTGAGCAATGAGTTCGTGAGTTTGAGGAAACTGGTTCAACGTTAAATAAACGCGTTCCCGGCCGCCGAAGGTCAGCGAGAATCGACGAAATCATTGAGAGAGTGAGAGCGTCTGTGTGCCAACAACCAAACTTATCGACTCGAAAGCGCGTAGCGGCTTTAAATGTGGCGAGATCGTCGGTGCTTCGGACCCTGCATAAAGATTTACACATGCACACATACAAGATTCAGTTAGTGGAAGAATTGAAGCTGACGGATATATTCACTAACGAAATGATGAACCAATTTCCATGAATCGACATCATTAGCACATTTAGACAATGTAATCTTCAGAACATGAATTTCCAAGAATTTTTGTAAATTTTAAAAATAAATTGGTTCAACCTGTTCTTTTTTTATTTCATTTCAAAAAGTTAATAGCTCGTTGGACGACGTTGAATATTTCTAGAATATTTTTCACTCTACTCTTCATTTTTAAAAAATAAACGTACCTTTATACAAAAAAATAAACCATGCGTTACAGATAATCCAGTCTGTGACAAAATCAGGAAGGAAATGTTCAACTGGTGTTAAAGTCCTCACATTTTCTTCTAGTAATTTGTCTGTAATCAATTTAAATTTCGTGTCAGCTTCCATTAGCAACCCAGCGTTCACAACCTCCACTTTTCTTTGTAAAACTAAATTCAGGAGAAGTTTAACGCTCTCAGTCTGATCAGCCTGCACTTCTATCATAGATTCCACCAGTACTTTGTACAGATAGCACTGATTAGTTTGGCTTTGTTGCCAGTTTTTAGTAACAATTCCTCTGTTCTGATTCATTTTCAGAGCAGTTTGCAGGATGTTTAGACATTGTTCCACATTGCCCAACTCTTTTTCAATCAGCGCATATTCTACGTAATACACCTCGTTACTTCTATTTCGTTTTAACAGACTCTTTATTTTGCTTTTGATATTCTTCTCCTGAGCAACATTCATATTAAATAGCTCTTCATTCTTTAGCACGATTAATAAGCGTTGAAACCTGAACCACCAGATCCTGACTGATATCTGGTCTTGGCCCTGAAGACTATCTGCGCAAGATTCCATTAAAGAAAGGATAAAGTTCAGGTATTCTGTCTGTCCCGGAATGGCTATCAAGTATTGTGGCCCAACAACAAATCTAAAACAAAATCAGCTGTTACGAAATAAAGAGTTTCAGAGTGCCAGAACTTTGAAAGGAGTTATAGGATTTTATTTTTTTGAAGACTCCGATGGAAATCGTGTTAATGTCACTAACCTTGGCCTGAGCTGACAAATGTGAATATAAACGATGTTTTCTTTCAATAAGACGTTATTTCATGAAATGGCACATTATTTTCAAAACTACTTATCAGTTGTAGTTATTTTGAAGTTCAGACACTCTTATTGCAAACTCTATATAATGTTATTAGCAGGTGATATACAAGTTAGTGCGTTTTTCTTGCGTTAAAATTTCTAATTATTGTCTAAATAGTTGTGACGTGTTCATAGACTTTTTTTGGGTTTTTCTCAAACTCAAAAAATATCAAGAATATCTGTTCTTATGTAAATAAAAGTATCACCGGATAAAAAAACAAAACGAAGACTAATTTCTCAATGATTCTTTTTCTGTAATAAATTTGACTAAAGAACAAACATTTAAAAAATATAAAATTTTCTAAAATAAATACAAATTTTTGAACGTTAACGTTTGGGGAGGTCTTCTCTTCCCGTTTTCAAAACGAATATAAAAATAATTTATATTAATTTCTATATAATACTCTAAAAGATAGTAAGTAAATATATGCAACACATAACAGAATACCAAAAATGTTTTTAAATTATTAAATTAAACGGTTTATAAATTTCCCTGCGAATGTAACAAATTTTATATAGGCGAGACATCTAGACCGTTAGATGTTACAATAAAAGAATATAAAAATCTTTTTAGAAAGGGTGATTTTAATAAATCTCGAATTTGCCAACATGCATGGGATCGGGACATAAAATTAATTAGAACAATTCCAAAACGGTGTTAAAAGAATCGGTAACTGAATGCAGAAGATTAAAAGAAACCGATATAATCATTTTAAATAAAAATAACTGTATTGCTATGCCTTCGGTAGAATGAAATTCAATATGGTTCCCGATTCTAAAGAATACAATTAAAAACATTTAATTATTTCAATACACAATAATCACACAACAAACATTTTTTTTGGTAGTATGTCACTGTCAGCAAAAATATTATTGTCAATGTTAAGTATCACTGACATATATATTGTCAATGTATCATTGACATATATAAAATATATTTACTTACTATCTTTTAGAGTATTATATAGAAATTATTTTTAGATTCGTTTTGAAAACTGGAAGAGAAGACCTCCCGAAACGTTAACGTTCAAAAGTTTGTATTTATTTTAGAAAATTTTGTATTTTTTAAATTTTTGTTAGGCAAATTTATTACAGAAAAAGAATCACTAAGAAGTTAGTTTCCGTTTTGTTTTTTATCCAGTGATTCTTTTGTTTACATCAAAACAGATATTCTTGATATTTTTTGAGTTTTAAATAGTGGCGAAAAACCCAAAAAAAGAAGAAAATTAATAATGTAAAGAAAATATTAGTGATTACTGAAACTCCATCTACACATGAAGTCTATCAATGATCGAACAAGCTAAAACTTAAATGACCTAAGGTCTGAATGGTAGAAGTTCAACTGTCTCGAGTTTTTGAAATTTTGCTTTTGCAAATGGTACAATATGCATTTTAGCGATGCTTTGCTGCAGAAGAACCAGAATTGGGTACAGCTCCCCATATATTCAATATATAATAGAACTTCGGTGGTTCATTTTGGGAACTTTAAAATAGCTTTCAGCAATTGTCAACAACCTGTTGACACTTACTTCTCAAAACAAGTGATCTGTCTTAATTATATGATTCGGTCAAATCAAGTTTGCAAAAATATCTGCGGGTGCTTCTTTGAAAGGAGCACAAGAATAAATAAATTGTGCTCTGGCAAAGATTCAGCAATATGCATTGGCTATCTACTTCTAGCAAAACAGATGCGCTGATCCACGAGCAGGAGCTCTACTAGCACCTTAACAGTGAGTCAAATCAGTTCAATTGGTGCTATGGAGCTGAACAGCATCCCAGGAGATATCAGAAATAGTATTATGAAGGATAATAACTTATTCCCTGCAATCTGCCCTAAGATCTAAATTTATACAAAGGGACATGAAAGTTAAGATCTATAAAATACTCATTACATCAATAGTCATTTATGGATGCGAGACGTGGATTCAGAAGATATGCTTGGAATATTTGAAAGAATAGAACTCAGAAGCATGTTTGGTGTTGAATGATAATGTAAATTAGAGGATCAGGTATAACCTTAAACTCAAGTAATTATATAAAGATCTGGACATTCTACACACTATCTGAGGGCTCAGCGATTCTCAAGGAGAATGGAGGAGCGAATAGTGAGTAACAGAAAGAGAGAAGGACCAAAGACACGGTGGCAGGGCAAAAGAACTACTGCATGTCAAAAACTGGCAAGCGACTGTTGTATATCGATCCAGATGTAGGCGAAGGTTGAAGGAGGTCAAGGCTCACTAACAGGCACTAACACAATAAGAAGAAGAAGAGGTTGAGCATGGTGGCTGAATCTAAACTACTCATATTTTTAACACTATCAACTAAGTGTATTTCATTTTTTGTGACAATAAAGAATGACTAAAACTGAAACTTCAACTAAATAAAACTTAGACTAAAATAAATATGGTGCCAAAAGCCGTGGAAAACTGAGCTCAAAAAATAAAGGTAAAAACGACTTGAAACTGCCGGATTACCAAGAGTAGTACCTCCTTGAACTGTTTGAACCATTAAGACACCATATACA